>ML783842.1:1178106-1199095 GCA_009831015.1 Picea engelmannii
TAAGCCGTTCCTCCTGAAACGTTGTAGAAAAAAAGTTATAGCGAAAATCCCACGGTGTCTCAGATGTAGCAGCGAAACCCCAAGACCTTGAGCTCTGATTCCATATGTTAAGAACCAAACATCAATATAGCATAGAAAAACTTCAAGAAAAGTACTCAACGCCTTGAAAAAGAGGTAATATCAGATAATAAGCCTCTTCGAGGGGGAAACCTCCTTTTACCCCACTTAAATGTTCAAGTACAAGATGATTCAAAATGAAAATGTCTCCTTGGTATATATAGGAGACTAGGAGGTTTTAATGGCCTAAAGCCGACATAAATCAAATAACATTACTAATCTAAATCACAACTAATGTCCTAAAGACGACATAAATAAAATAGCATTACTAATCTAATATGCCCCAATTAAGTGGTAATGAGCCAATATTAGGGCTTAACAGAGAGAGATAGTCACATTGATGTGATTGATGATTATTGATTGGGAGAGATAGTCACATTGACTATTGATGTAGAGCATGCCTTGTCTACATGTTGACATTAATAATTGGTAATTTATGTTGACATCAATGTTGGTATTGCCCTCAATGCCAAAGGGGGAGATTGTTGGATCATGTTGTCATTGATGCCAATGGTTTCATTGATTGATGTCAAGTGATTGATTGATGTCAAAGGATTGATTGATTGATGATTGATGTAATGTAATATGTAATGTCCTTGATGAGAATGCATAAATGAATATGGATCAATGAGTTGTCATTGATTTTATGAAGATGGATCAATGTGTTGTTATTGATATGATTAAGATGGATCAATGAGTTATCATTGATACATGATACTTGATGAAGATGGATCGATATGGTTTCATTGGTATATGATGAATTGTTGGAATAATGTAAAGATGACTCATTATTGTCTTATCATGATTGATAAGGTGCACAAATGGATGAACTCCAAAGTGGTCCCCTTATGGTGAAAGCCCTCACGGAAATACGCTATGCGGATTGAGTTATCCTAGAATAATGGTTGGAGGACCCATGCTTGTATGTGGGATAATGAGATAAAAATAAATGATTTTGTTGGCGAAAATATCCTATATGGATAGTATTTTTCATGCCATTTTCAGTGGTATGTGGAACGTCACATAACTCCTTACGGTTTGAGAGTTATGGCCTTACGAAGTTGGAAGACCCTCACATGTTGGCTTGAAGCCCACAAGGTCAAAGAAGTCAAAGTGCTTGAAAAGAATAAATCATTAATTAAATGATAAAGTAAAGTGACAAAGTCAAGGTGGATTATTTAAATAATAAAGAGGAGTGAAAAAATCAAGAAAGATTATTTAAATGATAAAGTGAGATGAAAAAATCAAGAAGGAATATTTAAACAATAAAATATTGGAGAAATTTCTATTTATGGAAAGTGTTTAACCCTAAAAATAAGGAAAATAGGTTAAGTGACATAGAAATGGGTTAAATTGACCTAGAGGATGAAAGTATAAATAAGATAGCAATGGTCTCTTTCAAAACATCCTTTTTGTGGATCAATGAAGAGCTTCTTGTGAGAATATCTTTTGGAGTATTGATGGAGAGCTTCTTGTGAGAGAATTTTGGTGTGGATCTCTTGATAATTATTGAAGATATATTCTGAGAGAGAGGAGATTAGGAGGATCTCATGGATGCATTGAATTTTCAACAAGTCTGATATCATGACGGCGAAATTCTCAGAATTACAGAAAAACCCTATTTTCTTATGCGTATGTGGGCTGTCTATGTATAGGATGCGTATACATGAGCTTTCTATGTATAGGGTGCATACAATATGTGGGTTGTCTGTGTATAGGGAGCGTGCAGTGGATAAAATCATAGATATTTGTGGTTGAGTTGATGGCAAGTTGTTGAAGACTGAAGCAAGTTCTAGATCTGCATTTTATGGGCTCAGATCTGTCACTGAGACACTAGTATGGTTACATTATTGTCTTGATGGATAGCATTGCTTGTTGTGTTTTGAATGCTTAGGGAATTCTTGGTATGGTTGTTGTGATGTGGTTTATGTTGGTTGATGGAGTGAGCAGTACTCTTGTGATTCAGTTGTGATATGATTGTTATGGTATACTAGTTGCTTATACATGATTGAGTTAGCATTCATATTGATTGGTTGTGGAGCATGAGTAAACTATTGGAGAGATTGGATGTGTTGTGACTGGCTGGTGGTCAGTTTGGACAGTGAAAGACAAAAGAGAATGATAAATTGGTTGTAGAGGATCTGAGTTAATCTTGCCCTAATAGCTAATAAGGTATATGTAGGTTGTTGTATACACTGGTCACGTACATATGCGGGTTGTAGTGAGTCAGGGTACGTACACACGTGGGCTACACTACTGAAAGGTTGCGTACCTGTTGCATATTGATATCTGTTGAGGATTGTTTCCTCATCTCAATTGGTGCTGAGGATGTAAGTTGAGTCTTGCATTATAGAGTTGGTGCCCTTGTAGAGTTGTACTCTATTAAGTTGTTGCTGAAAAACCCCAAGGATTGTAGTCTATACTAAAAAGAAAATTGTACATACATCTTCTGTTCTTTGTGTTCCTTGTGGTGATGACTTGTTGATGATATATTGCTGATATGTGTTCACATCTAACTAGTTATAAATGACAGCAATGAGTAATGAGCAAAATTTTGAATGCTAACTAATGAGTTTTGTGTAAGAGGGAAGTTTTGAAAAAAAGAGCCCCACACTCATTCACCCCTTCTCAAAGTGGGTAGGTGTGTCCAACAGTGAAACTGTTCCTGACTTCAACCCCTTCTAGCTTCCTCAAGTAACCTATTTGTAATGGTCAAACAATAATGAAACCGAGTGCCTAATTAGACTAGACACACGATCCTTTACCCTTTCTTTTCACCCAAGATCCACAAAGTGGCAAGGGGAGGGAATACGGGGAAAATGACGGGGCACAATTTTAATTGCTTGCGAAAAATGAAATCTAAACTAGTTGGGATGGTTTTGCAAGGGTGGAAAATCCACTCACATGCAAGGTGTGGGCAAAATAAAAATAAGATAACTTAGAAAAAAAAATTATCTATCCACACAAATTTTCCTCAAGGACAAAGGTGGGCAAACTTAAAAAAAGTTAACAAGCCTCTCAACTTTGAAACAATATGGAGGACAAGCCTACGGATTTTGTGACCCAGGTGGGAAAAAGGATCGAAAGTAAAACAAATAAATACTATCCACTCAACCTTGTTTTTGTGGGAGAAGTGGGACAAACAACTTGAGAAAGAATCATAAATCTAAACTAGTCAGCACAAGTTTGCAAGGGTGGAAAAACCAGTCACAATGAAGGTGTGGGAAAAATACTAAAGATAATTTACAATTTTACAAATTTGGAAATTTGGAAAATAAACAAAGAATGCAAGCCCAAGAGACTCTCTTGGGCTTCTTACAATAATTTAGAAAGTAGAGGAGTGAAAGGGTTGGGCACCACAACACTTGGACGCTTCCTTGAGTCCCTTGTGGCAAAAAACGGGCACCACCTCCCTTTAATTGGTGAAAACCTGCACAAAACAACAATCTTTGTGTGTTGGAAAGTGCTAAAAAGGCTTAAAACGAATCAGTTTCAGTGAGTAGATAAAACAAAAAAAATTATGTAAAAATTTTAACTTAAAACAATGATTAGATTTGCAAGGTTATGAAACAAAAGAGCTTGAAAATGAATGATAAATAGTTGGAAATGAAAACCAAAAATAAAAGGAAGATTTTGATGGTTGGACAAGTGGGATTCCAGACTAAGAATCCACTCCTCCAAGCCTTTGGTAACCTACAAATATGCAAATCCTTGCTACACATTGAGACAATAAGGTGAGATCCTCTAAATGGTTTGTAAAATACTTTGCTAACACAAATAGAAACAACCCACAAAGACTTATAGAAATACTACTACAAATCTATCGCCAACAAAATACTTTGCTTGGGGTCTTCAAGTAGAACAATGTAATCATGAAAATACACTAAAATTTGCAGCTAAGTTAGCTCAATGAGAACAACATACAATAACACCAAAAGATCCTCCAAATCTTCACTTTTATTATCCAAAAGATGTAGCTACAAAATTGCGGTGAGATTACAAGAGAGAAGTTGAGAGAGAGAGTGAGGAGAAATTTGGGCAGCATGGAGTTGCAATGAAATTTCATTCCCAAATGAGGATAGGATGCCCTGTTTTAAGGGAGAGACACATAAGATACCTCCCTTGCATGATTTACAGATGTCATTTCAAGTGAGAGAGGGTCCATTCAAGGGCGGTGCACCATTGAGATAGGGGGCGTGCCACATGAGAGAGGTGTAACACACCCATGATGGGGCGAGACATAATAAAATTTTGTTCTCCTTATAGGAACAAATTCTCTCTTCCTACGGTTCCTAAATTGAAAATCCGGGGAACCAGCCCGAACTCCCGGTCAAGGATCTCCGATTCTATAACCAAACAACTCTCTGAGACCTTGGTGGTCTCATTTTATAATTAAACGCATCCCCTTCCGAGTTCCTAGTGTGGGTCTAATAGTACCCACAACCTTCCCCTTCACGCTTGTGAAGTCCCTAAGTTTGAGTGCTAGCCCCTTTTCTGACAAAACCCTCCACATGACCACTAGCGGTGACCACAAGTCTAACCAAAAGGTGCTTTGCAATCTTGGACCTCAAGTGTTTTTCTATGGGCCAAACCTGTTACTCTTGATTTTTGATTTCCCATTCAACAAATCCTCTGGGCATTAGCTCCTCATGCCAGGCCCCTTTGATTGTAACGTTGGGCTATAACCTGTGGACCAGCTACCAAGCACTTCAGTACTTTGTGATTTGTGTCTTCTGAGGGAAGTTCACTTATCTTCTCTAAAGTATGATATGCGAACTCCCTTCAAGACCCAATCTATGGTCCACGCTCTCCCTTCGATCGACGACTGTGATCAAATCACGAGTTCGTGTTTCAGGTGTTTGGATGTGATCCAACCCTGAATCTTTTGATCCCTGAACTCCTAAACTCTAAGCTAAGAGTCTAGCAAGCACTAGCTCCTTCCTTTAACTTTCAATGATATGACCTTCGACTATGACCTAGGGTCAAATCTCAAACACTTCACGAAGTTGGAAATTAGTCCACCTCCCTTTCCTCCAAGTTCAAACTTTGGAGCCCAGCTCACCTCATATCAATGGTTTGAGATTCCCCATGATCTAATGGTATGGATCAATTTGCGAGTTTGGACCTCGCGAGTTCTCTCAACTCTACCTTTGACTTTCCTAATTTGAGGATCAGTGAAATGTTGATCTCCTTCCATGTGTCCTGTCTTAATGGACAGTTAGGATTGTTGTGGCTCTTATCTCCTTGGGTATTTACCTCCTACCTTCTCCGTAGGTTCTTCCTCCAAAGCATGTGGATCTTTGTCATGTGTCCTCTGAATCCAATGGCTCGAAGTCATTTCACACTTCACCTCTTGCAAAGTTTATATTTCTTTCTCTTAATTCTTTCGATGTCCAAGTCCTTGAACTCTCTGATCTGCTACCACTTGTCAACCTTGACGATGGATAGTTATGATGATTTTAGAACTTCAGGACTTCGCAAAGTCCACCCTCCTTGGCACTTTCAAGGGTTTATGCCTCGTGCACTTTCCTTGGGATCCAATGACTGTTGGTCCTCGCGCTTAGATCTGATCGCCCAGATCTGATCTCCTTCTGTGAACTCTTCTAATTGTCTAGACGTGGATTCCAATGGTCTAGATCCTTCACATTTCTCGATCCAATGGTCATTGTTTATCCTCCTCCAAGCTTTCTCTTTCTTCCTTGAATTGGAATATTTTAGATGTTTTGAAGGTCTCGACCTTCGATTTACTTTTTGCAAGCCCTGATGTATGGGTCTCGACTTATAATTTCTCTCATGAGTTTACGAACTTGAAACAAGTTCGCCTCTTAGACCTCATCTACGCTTCTGAAAAGCGCTTGTCTCTTTTGAGCTTGGTCCTTAGGGAATTTCTAATTCCCATGTACTCCTTGTGTTAATCTGCTCACATCGGATCGATGGTCCATGACCTTCCCGATCCAACGGTCTAGATCACATCACTACTTCAGGTTTTGGAGGATCCGTCCCCTTCACGATGGTTACCAATATTTTTCGAACTTGTGAAGACTGAAGGAGTTGAGGCATTAATGCCTGCACCCCTTCTTCAAATCTAACGGTCAAGACACACCTTAGATCTTTCGGAATAGGTCTCGTCTGTTCATCTTCCAAATGAAAGGATATTCCCTTTTGATACTTGAATCTCGCTATTCTTCCCGAGCTTTGTTGGCTCTAAAAGGTTTAGGAGTTTTGTGCTCTTTCTCTTGAACGTAATGCTTGGAAGAATTCTTCCACACACCCCTTACATTCATTACTCAACTCTAGAAATTAAGATGATCTCGGTCTCTGCCCACCCTGCAGAGACTCCGTGCATACATGCACTGCCTCTCCTAAACTTAATAGACTTCGTCCTCGCAGTGATTATGGGGTTCAACCTCCACAATCAGGGAGGTACTCACTCGACTCTAGGACGATGATGAAATTCCCTTGGGAAGGTGATTTCAAGGAATTAAACTAGAGCATATGGAAAATCAAGTAGATGTAAAAGTTCTCAAGGGAGGAACGCATACTATTAACTTAATCATTAAATACAGAAACCATTTATAGTCCTATAAATACCAGCATGCATCCATTATTTCCAATTCAAAGAACAAGGCTAAAAACACTTATCATAACCATAAGGTGTGATGTGACTATTGAGAGGGGTGCTCGTTTCCCCCCAACCATAGGCTCAATCATTCCCAATGTATTTATCACTCGCCACCCTCAATCTTAGGCCACGATGCTTTGAAATTCAATCTCTTACTTCCAGCTCAATGGAAGTTAGGGACAAAGGTTACTCTCCTTCTCCCAATACAAGAATCGATAAGGATGAAGGTTACTACCCTTCTCCTGGCTCAGTCTCTATTCCATGTGATAAGAACTCACTTTTCACTTTAAATCCTTCCTTGGACTCGAGAGCTTCAACTCTCGTCTCTACACTCTTTTTCGCAGGTTCCCTATGCCGACACCATGCTTCCTTTCTTGCCTTCCTCAACAAGATTGTGTGAGGCTCGAATTCCCGGTCCGTGGTCAGGTATGGAAGCCTTGTCGATGGAAAATATGCCCCATCCTCTCATTAACTCTTGAGGATGCCTTCCCACCTACTAGCCTTATTGTAATTCATTCCTGGTCAAAGGGTTGTTCTGATCTTTAGCAATTAAATCCAGCATGGTACTGGTTCGGTGGAGGTTAACGCAACCATTATGGATCCCCTCCACCACCTTTTCATTAGCAATCGTGGTCCCTCTTAGCACATCCCCTTCAAAACATTCATGCAAAATGTATCCATTTTTTATTAAAATAACAAAATTTACATTCATTGACCTTTTATTCAAAGGTCTGTCAAAACAAACATTCACACCTTTGAGTTTTCCATAGTTCCCTGGCCAATATAGTTATATTTACAGACTGGGGGAAACAAGGCGTTACAAGAGGAATAGAAAATGAGGGGTAGGAAACCCCTATTATTTGTTAAAACATATCTCTATGACCTAGGGGGGTTCCCAAGGTGTGGGGCCCTCCCCAACCTTTGATTTTACCACTTGCCAAACACTCATTAAGAGGGGGGCGCCTCTCTTGCTAGGGAAAATCATGAAGTGGTGATTTGTTGAATTGGGGGCCAATTTCCTAGTGGAAAACCACTTTCTAACTTAGGAATGACTTTAATAAACACTTCCCCTTTTCTCCATGACTTTAGACTCATTTACAAAATTTGACATTTTTACCTTAGCCAATTATTTGCTGATTTTTTTATTGACTTAGATTTCTCATGGAAATTGACCTAACAAAACTTGTCCAAATGAGATGAAACTTAGACCAAGGGTGTAGGGGGTCATAATAAATTTTATTTTAGTACCCATACCCCTATAAAAAATCCCCAAGGACCAAAAATTTACATTTTACATAAAAAATAATTAAAAACTTCCAATTTATGGGAAATTTTAATTATTAAAAACACCTATCAAAGCTTAATGCAATCCTGTGAGACTCCAAGAGATGTCTAGAATGGCCATTTAAAAAAATTATAGTCCTTATTCACCTACTTGTCTCTATCATCAGAACACCTTTCAGGTCTTTGGAGGATTATTGAGTGAAAAACGTAAGTAATTAAAATCGTCGAAAAACAAAATTAATTACCTAAGGAAAAAAAACACTCAATGAAAGGAATTACTGAATGATAAATTCCTAATAAATCAATTCATTAAAAAACTTGACCCATTCTAACATGTTACATTACAAAAATTTCCCACACAGGGGAGCAAACATTCTGTGGAGAAGAAGAGAGAGAAATAGAATTTTTGGGGCAGAATTGTTGTGCTCAGCCATAGGTCTTCAACCTTGTCATGGAACAAGGTATATATCTTCATGGTATATTAAATTGACACATAGTTGGATAGGTGGTCAAGATATGGCTCCACATGGGGACGTATTCTTTATCTTTGGGAAGGAGAGCGTGCGAGAACCTCAAAATATGAAACCACAAATTCTCACCAATAACTAACATAAGTACATGTGTGAAAAAATAAACAATAATCAATAAATGAAATGACTATACACTAAATTATATATATAAATGAAATAATGACAAAACTGAAAANAAAAAAAAAAAAAAAAAAAATCTTAGAGATACATTACAGAGGGTGCCCATTGAGCACCAAATGGCTCATCATTTGAAAAATAGCTTGATTTATTTCCCATTCCTTGGGATATTCATGGGCTCACCATCCAAGTGGGTGAGGTAGAAAGAATTAGGACTTGCTATTTCCGGAATCCTATATGGACCCAACCATAAGCAGACAAACTTTCCATGTTTTCCTGGTTTTTCTTTGCCTTTATCCCATAACAACACCGTATCCTCGATTATGAAATCCATCTGTCTTGTTGATTTATCAAATGTCTTTTTAATCTTTTCCTGATTGTTATAACTCTGATCATAAGCCTTTCTTCTATTTTCATCCAACTCAATTATCTAATTAATCATGTTATGAACCGTATCCTTTTCTAAAGTGAAATCCTGAAGTAAACCATATGCTGGAAGCTTGAGGTATATTGGAAATTTAACATCCAAACCATATACTAACTCAAATGGAATTTCCCTGTTGAATCCTTTTTTGTTATTCTATCTTCCCATAATGCATATTTAATTTTACTATCCCATGACTTCTTGTTTTCCCCAACAATTTTCTTAATTATGGTGATTGCATTTTTATTAATCAACTTTGCTTAACCATTTCCTTGAGGATAATAATATGATGAATGGGATAAGATAATGCCATATTTGAAACAGAAAGAGGATATTTATGCTGAGCAAAAGGATTTTGCATTATCCGTTACTATTTTTGAAGGCACACCAAATCTAGTTATTATACCGTCTTCAAGAAAATCCATAACCACCTTTTTCAGTTGTTGATTTAGAAGGGRTGGMTTCAACCCATTTAGTAAAGTAATCTGARGMTGTTAAGATACATGAATATCCATTACTTGAATTATCTYTAAATTTTCTTATGAAATCTAAACYCCRCTKYTGAAMATGAGCTTCAACCACTATTGGTTGTAAAAGGAGGGAATCTAACTTCYRCTTTMTAGTGAAAYGTTAACAAGGCTCACATTTTCTTACAAGTTTATGGACATAYGAAAAMAATGGTGGGCCAATAATATTCATSTCTAASGATTTTRTGAGTTKTTTTTTTAGCTGCATARTGGCCACCACAAAACCCAACATGAAATTCATCCACCAGTTTCTTGKCTTCAACTTCATCAACACATCTWAGAATTATTCTATCAGGRTTTCTCCATCCTATTCCATCTTTAGTGATGACATATTTGGATGAATTTAATCTTAAGGCTCGTCTCTTATGACCCACAATATGGCTTGGGCATGTAAGGTTATTAAGGTAGAAAAATATATCTGCATACCATTCAACCTGTTCAAGACTTAGGATATTTGGGGAACATCCTGAATTATCATTTTGAAAAACCATACCCAAATCCCTTTCATTACTTCCAGTCAACATTTTAGATTAACCTTTCCCCTTGATTAATTTTGTAGGTTTGATTTCTAAGTCATATTCTTGAATTTTAGCAATCCATATTCCTCTTGTGTCTAATCCTTCTGACTGAGATAATACATCCTTAACTGTTGAATTAGGAACATACCCAATTACTTTGGAGTATCCAATGAAGAATCTGAAATGTTTTAGGTACTTTACTAAAGCATATGATTATTTTTCAACCATGGGGTGTTTTAATTCTACATTTTGCAAGGCCCTACTCATGTAAGCAATGGGATGTTCTTGGCCTTGATAATTTTTCTAAAGAAAAACACCAACAATGATATCTTCAGAGGCAAAGGAGAAAATATGAATGTCCTTGGAATAATCTTCAAAGGTAAGCTACAGCTTGTGGCTTGTCAATATTACTATGAGGAGGTTCTTCTATAGCTTTGAGTAGTTTCCCTTTTTGAGATGGAATCTTCATAATTTCTTCTACATGGACCAACATTTTTGCATTACATGACCATCCTCCTAAGTCAATATTTAATTCTTAATTTGTAGGAACAATTTATTTAGGAGGGGGAGTGGATACCTTAGGAACACTTGCTTGTGGCTTATCTTGATTTCTAGTTCCGTTCCTTTGATAAGTGAAGCCTCTATATCTAGCCATTTCTAATACTTTCTTGGGAGTAGGCTTAGGAACAAATGTTTTTGTCACTTTATCTACAAATTCATTCATGCAATTTACATCCCTACCATGCTCTGTTAATTCCATCCATTCATTCATCCCAACATTATATTTTTGACCACACATGTTAACCTACTCATTTTCTGATTTAGAGGACTTTTCTTCATCACAAATTTGAAGAAAGACTTGGAAAGTTGATTCTTCATGAAATTCCCCACAAGGCTTACAACATGGGATAACTTGGTGGTCAACCAAGTTAGTAGAGTCAAGAGTATTTGGGTGCCATTTCTCTTGAGGTGGAGGTCACTTTTTCCACTTATCATTTGGATTGTGATGAGATTTATTAGCTTTATCCCTCTCCATGGCTATCAACCTATTTTTCACAAATGACAATTATTAGCATGGTCAATATTCATTTGCTTAATTAATTGGGTGAGTTCCTTCATACCATCATTAGAAGGTTCTTGATTTTCTACTTTCTTCTTTTTCTCCTCTTTGGACTTGGAAGAAGTTCCCCTTGAGAAACTAGACAAATTTGACCTCTTAATATCTTTCATATTTTTATCTATTTTAATAGCATACTTTTTTGAATCCTTTATATTTAGTGGCTCTTTGTCCCTTAACTAATATCTGATTTCACCCTCAAAGGATTCCATATAATGAATTAAGATAGATTCATGAAGAGGCTTAATAGTTTGAGGGACGCTTTTAACAAAGTCATTAAATTTCTTATTGAATTATTCCATTGCTTCATTTTCCTTCTTTTGACTAGAGTTTAGAGCAGCCAATAAATTATAATCTTTCTTCTTTTCACCCCATCTTTCCATCAAGGTATCATGGATTTCCATTAAGGTGCTAAATTTTTCATCATCCTATCCTGGGAACCAATCTGTGATATCTTCTGCCAACGATAAGACAAAAAGATTCATCTTGACATCTTTGTAATCGTAAGCATTACACCATCTACTCATGCACAAGTTGAAGTTTCTGACATAATTCTTGGCAATAATAGCGTTGTCAACCTGAAAAGTAGGTGATTTCTCAATAGATTTGTCGGGAAGAGGATGAGGATAAGCTTGAATATTGGTAAAATTACATGGCTTATATTGGTCACCCATAGGTGATGTAGGATTATTAGATATAAATAAGAGATGTATATCATAGATCGTTTCTTCTCCAAGACTTTCAAGGAGCTTACGAGGATCTAGTCTATCTATTCTCCTCCTATACACCCTTTCAGGTTCAGGAAAGGAAACAATCAACCCTTGTGGGTTTTTCCTAGTAGTATACCTCAAAGAATGGGTAAATAGAGTCACCACTTGGAGATTGAGCAATATCCAATAAAAAAAAATTGAGTTGTGATAAATTAAGGGATGAGTTTATTACTTAGTTTTGAAAGAATGAATTAAATTTGTCAATTAACCAAGGATAAGAGACTTATCCCTGACAACAGCTCCAAATATGTTATCGCCTAATACACACCTACAAATGTGGATAATTCTCCAACCCACTTGGTGTTTCCTTGGAGGCAAAAACCTGAATCCAGACCCACTGTCACCTCAATCTAGACTCATTTTGTCTAGTCTCACTCCTAGGAAAGCCAAGGGGGGTATACCCTATTAAAATATGTGAAGGTTTATTAAAATTATAGGAGTTAATTAAGTTATGGATTAAGGAGACCCAACCCAATGACAAGCAACCATGCAAGATGCAATTCTTTAAATGACAGACAAACCTTTATTTTACAAAATAACAATTAGACCGGTGGCTAATGATTACCAAACTTCACTTATTGAGATATGCATAAGTATAAGATATTTCTAAAAATTAAAATAAAAAATGGAATGATTTACAAAATGAGTTACATAATAACTTTACACTTAAAACAATTAATTCTTAATTCTTAAAGAATATATGAAATATCAAATAAATAATGCTTTGACAATAAATAATCACATGTAAATAAATTGCTGAAAATGATAGAATGAAAGTTCTTGAAAATAAATTACATAAAAGGAAATTGCAAGACTTGAAATGTAAATGTTGTGCAATGTGAGTAGGTTGATTTTAATAAATTTTAGGTCTCTCTTGAGCTTAGGGGGATTAGAGGTGAATTGTGATAATCTTAAACTATGTGACTACCACAAGTTCTGTATCCCTTAACCAAGAGGAAGTGTTGGGTGCTCTACAGAAGAACAACAAGGTTTTCCCTTATCTCCATAGGTCAAATCCAAAGTGCTTGGGTGCTCAACAAGGAGGACACTTAGTGCCTTGAAACCATCCCTGACTTCAACCCCTTATGGCTTCCTCAAGTCACCTCTTTTTAATGGTCAAACAATAATGAAACTGAGTTCCTAATTAGACTAGCCACATGATCAGTTGCCCTTTCTTGTAACCCAATATCCACAAAGTGGCAGGGGGAGGGAGTACTAGGAAAATGGCGGGGAAATGTTTTAATTTCTTACAAAAAATGAAATCTAAACTAGTCGACACAATTCTGCAAGGGTGGAAAAGTCACTCACATGCAAGGTGTGGGAAAAAAAAAATAACTTAGAAAAAGGAAATAAATTATCTATCCACACAATTGTTCCTCAAGGACAAAGGTGTGAAAAATTAAAACAATTTAAAAAGCCTCAGAACTTTGGAACAATATGGAGGACAAACCTACCGATTTTGTGACCCAAGTGGGAAAAAGAATCGAAAGTAAAACAAGTAAATACTAGCCACTCAACCTTCTCTTTGTGGGAGAAGTGGGGAAAACAATTTGATAAAGAATCAGAAATCTAAACTAGCCAGCACAATTTTGCAAGGGTGGCAAAGCCACTCACATGCAAGGTGCGGGAAAAATACTAGACATAATTTACAAATTTACAAATTTGGAAAATAAACAAATAATGCAATCCCAAGAGACTCTCTTGGGTTGCTTACAATGATTTAGAAAGTAGGAAGAGTGAAAGAGTTGTGCACCCCAACTCTTGGATGTTTCCTTGAGTCCCTTGTGGAAAACAATGGGTAGCAGCTCGCCTTAAACTGACAAAACCTACACAAAACAACAAGCTTTGTGTGATGGAAAGTGCTAAAAAGACTTAAAACAAGTTATTTTTGGTTAGTAGATAAAACATTTTTTGTGTAAAAATCTGACTGGAAAAGATGATTAGATTTGCAAGGTTATGGAATAAAATAGCTTGAAAATGAATGATAAATACCAAGAAATGAGAAAAAAAAATGAATCTTTTGAAGGTTGGACAAGTTGGAGTCCATACTTAGAATCCAGTCCTCCAAGAATTTGGTAACCTGGAAACAGGGAAATCCTTCCTACACAATGAGACACAAAGGTGAGATCCTCTAAATGGCTTGTAAAATACTTTGCAAACAAAAATAGAAGCAACCCACAAAGACTTATAGAAATACTACTAAAATGTATCCCCAACAAAATACTTTTCTTGGGGTCTTCAAGTAGAACAATGTGAGTATGAAAATACACTAAAATTTCAAGATAAGTTATCTCAATGAGAACACGAAGAGATCCTCCAAAGCTTCACTTTTATTATCCAAAAGATGTGGCTGCAAAATTGCAGTAAGATTACAAGAGAGAAGTTGAGAGAGAGAAAGAGAGAGTGAGGAGAAATATTGATAGCATGGATTTGCAATGAAATTTCATGTCTAAATGAGGAGAGGAAGCCTTCTTTTAAGGGAGAGATGGAGAAGAGACCCCCCTTGCATGATTTACAAGTGTCATTTCAAGTGATGGATGGTCCACTCAAGGGGGGGCGCACCATTGAGAGAGGAGGGAATAACATATGAGAGAGGAATAGGTAATAGGGGGTGGGAACCCCCTCTTCTTTGTTAAAACATCTCTCTATGACCTAGGAGGGATCCCAAGGTGTGGGCCCCTCCCCAACCTTTGATTTTACCACTTTCCAAACACTAATGAAGAGGGAGGGCGCCCCTCTTGCTAGGTAAACTCACAAAGTGGTCATTTGTTGACTGTGGGGTGGGGGGCGCTTTCCTAGTGGAAAACCACTTTATAACTTAGGAATGACTTTAAGAAACACTTCTCCCCTAAAATAAAAATTAATTACCTAAGGAAAAAAACGTCGAAAATAAGAATTAATTACCTAAGGAAAAAACACTCAATGAAAGGACTTCGCTAATTATAAAGTCCTAGGAAACCAATTCATTACATAAAATGACCCATGCTAGCATGTTACATTACAAAAATTTCCCACACAATGGAGCAGACATTTCTTGGAGAAGAAGAGAGAGAAATAGAAGTTTTGCGGCATAATTTCCCTACTGAGCCATAGGTCTTCAACCTTGTCATGGAACAAGGTATATATATATTCATTGTATATGACATTGACACCTAGTTGGCTAGGTGGTCAATAGGAGGGTTGACAAGGTGACCTATTAGGTGAGTCATTCCTTAAGTCAAGGAGTGTTTCCTAGGTGGACCCCTCTCTAATTCATGTAGAGAAGATGAAGTGGATGAGGATAAAAATTTTGGGCATGGGGTTCATGACATATGAGGGTTCCTATTGTCTCTTTTATGGGTTACTTTATAGAGGTCGTGTTGCACATTCATTTTCAATGCATCATTTTCCAAGCCCATTTATTTGTCATTAATTAATTAAGGTCGAGAATGACTGGGTACTCCCAAAGGGTAACATAAATATTGGGTGGGAGTACCGCAACCTCACTTGAAAAGGGAGGTACACAGAGTTCCATCAGGGTAAATTCAATCTTGTAACACACTTCTGTAAATCCATCAACAAGTGGGACATTTATTATGTGTGTGTGTCTGTGTGTGTGTGTGTATTTGCTTTTGCATGTCTTTGATTTCTTAGGAGATACATTTCATTGTTGTCAAGACCTTTTTGGGTGAGCAATTGGAAGGTTATAATCTTGGATTTTATCTTTTTCTATATACATTCCCTCTAGGCATTCATCCCCTTCTTACCATGAAAAGAGGTGCAATCTCGTCTTGGGTCAGTACACTAGAAAATCCCAAAAGATAAGGAGACAAAAGGGGTGAAGTGTGAAAAATGGTAAATATGATCAGGAATGGAACGATGACATGTAAAGGAAACCTCCTAGTACCAAAACTGTCCCCAAGGGTGACCACTTACTAGGGAACAATGTCAACCACCAAGGTGAAACAGGTCAAAGAACATAATTTATATAGTAAAAAACAACTTCAAATGCAACATACTCAAATGCCTCAAGTATTAATAATGAAAAAACTGAAAAAGAAAGGAGAAAGGTTAGAGATACGTTACATAGGGTTCCCCTTGGGCACCAAATGGCTCATCATTTGAAAAATAGCTTTAGTTGTTGCCCATTCCTTGGGATATTCATGGGATCACCATCCAAGTGGATGAGGTAGAAAGAATTAGGACCTGCTATTTCTCGAATCATATATGGATCCAACCATAAGCAGTCAAACTTTCCATGTTTTCCTGGTTTTTCTTTGCCTTTATCCCATAACAACACTGTATCCCCAATTCTAAAATCCCTATGTCTTGTTGATTTATCAAATGCCTTTTTAATCTTTTCCTAATTTTTATAACTCTGATCATAAGCCTTTCTTCTATTTTCATCCAACTCAATTATCTGATTAATAATGTTCTGAACCGCATCCTTTTCTAAAGTGAAATCCTGAAGTAAACCATATGCTGGAAGTTTGAGGTCTATTGTAAATTTAACATCCAAACCATATACTAACTCAAATGGACATTTCCCTATTGAATCCTTTTTTTTTATTCTATCTGCCCATAATGCATATTTAATTTTACTATCCCATGACTTCTTGTTTTCCCCAACAGTTTTCTTAATTATGGTCATTA
This sequence comes from Picea engelmannii, assembly GCA_009831015.1. NCBI lineage: Eukaryota > Viridiplantae > Streptophyta > Pinopsida > Pinales > Pinaceae > Picea > Picea engelmannii. Next base: position 1,194,765 of record ML783842.1, read on the forward strand.
CATTTTTATTACTTGACTCTTCTTGACCATTTCCTTGAGGATAATAATGTGATGAATGGGATAAGACAATTCCATATTTGAAACAGAAAGAGGATATTTCTGCTGAGCAAAAGGATTTTTCATTATCCGTCACTATTTTTGAAGGCACACCAAAGCTAGTTATTATACTGTCTTCAAGAAAATCCATAACCACCTTTTCGGTTGGTTTTTTAGAAGGGATGGCTTCAACCCATTTAGTAAATTAATTTGAAGATGTTAAGATTCACGAATATCCATTACTTGAATTATCTTTAAATTTTCTTATGAAATCTAAACCCCACTACTGAAAATGAGCCTCACCCACTACTGGTTGTAAAGGGAGGGAATATAACTTCTTCTTTCTAGTGAAAAGTTGACAAGGCTCACATTTTCTTACAAGTTTATGGACATCCAAAAAAATGGTGGGCCAATAATATTCATCTTTAAGGATTTTGTGAGTTGTTGTTTTAGCTGCATAATGGCCACCACAAAACCCAACATGAAATCCATCCACTAGTTTCTTGGCTTCAACTTCATCCACAAATCTAAGAATTATTCCATCAGGATTTCTCCATCCTAGTCCATCTTTAGTGATGACATATTTGGATGAATTTAATATTAAGGATTGTTTCTTATGACCCACAAGATGGCTTGGGCATGTAAGGTTATTAAGGTAGAAAAACAAATCTGCATACCATTCAAATAGTTCAAGACTTAGGATATTTGGGGAACATCCTGAATTATCATAATGAAAAACCATACCCAAAGCCCTTTGATTACTTACAGTCAACATTTTAGCTAAACCTTGCCCCTTGATTAATTTTGTAGGCTTGATTTCTAAGTCATATTCTTGAATTTTAACAATCCATCTTCCTCTTATATATAATCCTTCTGACTTAGATAATACATCCTTAACTGTTGAATTAGGAACAAACCCAATTACTTTGGAGTATCCAATGAAGACTCTGAAATGTTTTAGGGAGTTTACCAAATAATATGATTATTTTTCAACCATGGGGTATTTTAATTCTACATTTTGCAAGGCCCTACTCATGTAAGCAATGGGATGTTCTTGGCCTTGATAATTTTTCTGAAGAAAAACACCAGCAATGATATCTTCAGAGGCAAAGGAGAAAATCTGAAAGTCCTTGGAATAATCCAGACTTATTAGGACAGGAGCTTCATATATGACAATTTTGATTTCTTTGAAGGCTTTTTTGCTTTGATAATTCCATTCAAATTTGACATCTTTCTTAAAAAACTTATGGGTTGGATTAACTATTTCTGTATAATTAGGAATGAATCCATGAACAAAATTGGTTTGGCCCAGGATGAATTGGAGAGATTTCTTTGATATAGGAAAAGGGACCTTTTTAATTTATTCAATTCTTTCTAGATCTATCTTAACCCCATATTTGGAAATTATGTGGCCCAAAAGTTTTCCTTCTATTACCCCCAAAAATGACTTAGCTAGATTTAAAGAAATTCCAAATTCCCTGCATCTTTCAAAAACCCATTTTAAATGACCAATGCGACTCTTCCCATCCTTTCAAAATATTGTCATGCCATCGTGATAAATTTCAATGATCTTTCCAATTAGTGCTCTAAAGGAATAATCCATAGCTATTTGAAATGTAACTCCAACATTAGACAAACCAAAATGCATTCTTAGATATTTAAAGGTACCCCATGGAGTATTGAATATAGTTTTATGCATATCCTCTCCTTTGACCCCGATTTGAGTGTAACCAGAAAACCCTTCAAACATTTAAATCATTCCAGGACATGTTATCATTTGTAATAATGTTTCCATTTTGGGGAGAGGACGGTTATCTTTTGTACACACAATGTTTAAGTTCTTGAAATCTACACATAACCTGATTGAACCATTATTTTTCCTAGCCACAACCAAATTTGAACACCAGGAAGAATGTCTTGTTTGGGCTATTATTCCAGCTACTAGCATTTTCTGCAACTCCTTTTGGACCAAAGGAGCTATCTTGGGATTAATTTGTCTCAACTTTTGTCTAAAGGGGTTAACTTCTTCCTTCAAAGGAATGGTAAATTGAATTTCATCCTCCCTATAGACCTTAATCTCATCATAGGTGAAAGCCAAAACATCCCTATATTCTCTTAGTAATTTTATTATTTCTTCCTTTTCCTCTTTTAGTGTACTTTTTCCTTTTTTCACCATTCTAGGATCTTCAATATTCCTATGTTGAATTCGATATGATCAGACAGTTTTGTATCTTTTTCCTCCTTTGGTTTGTGACCATCTTTCCTATCAAATAGTTGTTCTAGTGCAACAAGTATTTTAGGGACTGGGAACTAATTTTTTGATCATCTTCTGCATAATTACATCCCTCTTCCCTTTCACTAATGTGGAAATCAGAAAACTCTTGTATGATGTTTAAGAACTTAATGACTTGCTTATCATCATCAAATATTTGCCAATAGTACACATTATCTAGAACTGAATGCCTAAATATGATTTCTACTTTAATGTTTCCTTTAATTAAATCTTGGGAGAGTTGAAGAGTAGAAGCAACCACAACAAGCTCATCTTCTTTAAAGTTATGATCTCTAGGAATAGCAATAAGGTCTAAGGCATCAAAATTTTCCATGGTGTCCCATATTTCATTCCTATATCTTCTTAGCCTTTCAGATTTACATGCAAATTTATTCTTAAGTTGTAATATGACCAAATTTGAATCCCCTTTTATGTTCAAACACTTGACATCCATATCTTTGCAAAGTTCTAAGCCAAGCAACAACACCTCATATTCAGCTACATTATTAGTAGCATCAAATTCCAATTTATATGCAACTTAAAGTCCTAACTAGATGGAGCTTCATTGACTATCCAAACACCCTTCCTAGATCTAGAAAATGCACCATCAAAATGCATGTGCCATACTCCACTAATTCTTTCCTCTTTAGCTTCTTGTATGGGATCTAAAGAGTTAGACAAGATGGCATAATTTTCAAAGTCATCTTCTTTATACTTTAATTCATTCTTGGGATTCCTTGAGTCTTCTACATGATACCTCCTTTCCAATTCTCTTTTTCATCTAAAAATGGCTCCATCTTGAGTGGGAATGGTTTCATATGTTAAATCCATTTGCAGATTCCCCCCCAAATCTACAACTGTTTTTATTGAGAGAAACATACCCCAAACATCCGATACATCAATCACCACTATGTCCATTTCTATTAGAATATCAGGGAAGGAAGCCAAATGCACTTGTAAGCTTTTTATCAAACCATGCACCTTAATTATTTTACTATCCATGCCACAATTGTTATGGCAAGGCCTTGAAATCATTAAATTCAACTGCTCCATCACTTTCTTAGTCATAGAATTTGAACTTGCTCCAGAATAAAGCATGCAATTGTGAAGGAGATGGTTGTTCACAAGCAGACAAAGAAAAAATGGTTGATTCTTTTTCTTTCCCCTATCCCAATTTTGCAAAATCCTAGGTGCATGCTGGTAAGCTACAACTTGTGGCTTGTCAATATTACTATGAGGAGGATCTTCCATATCTTTAAGTAGTTTCCCTTTTTGAGATGGAATCTTCATAATTTCTGCTACAGGGACCAACATTTTTTCATTATGCAACCATCCTCCTAAGTCAATATTTAATTCTTAATTTGTAGGAACAATTGATTTAGGAGGGAGAGGGGGTACCTTAGGAACACTTTCTTGTGGCTTATCTTGATTTCTGGTTCCATTCCTTTGATAAGTGAAGCCTCTATATCTAGACATTTCTGATACTTGCTTGGGAGTAGGCTTAGGACCAAATGTTTTTGTCACTTTATCCACAACTTCATTCATGCAATTTACATCCTTACCATGCTCTGTTAGCTCCATCCATTCATTCATGCAATTTACATCCCTACCATTCTATGTTAATTCCATCCATTCATTCATGCCAACATTATATTTCTGACCACACATGTTAACCTACTCATTTTCTGATTTAGAGGACTCTTCTTTATCACAAATTTGAAGAAAGACTTGGCAAGTTGATTCTTCATGAAATCCCCTGCAAGGCCTACAACATGGGATAACTTGGTGGTCAGCCAAGTTAGTAGACTCAAGAGGATTTGGGTGCCTTTTCTCTTGAGGTGGATGACTCTTTTTCCACTTATCATTTGGATTGTGAAGAAATTTATTAGCTTGATCCCTCTCCATGGATATCAACTTATTTTGCACAGATGCCAATGATTAGCATGGTCAATATTCATTTACTTAATTAATTGAGTGAGTTCCTTCATACCATCATTAGAAGGTTCTTGATTTTCTACTTTCT
>ML783842.1:1207110-1244749 GCA_009831015.1 Picea engelmannii
TCAACTATATTTTTGATGTGAAACTTACTACATTTAGAAATATTTTGTTGGCAATTGGCTTTATAATATCCGTGTCCACATTTCCATCAAAACAACTTTCTTTAATATTGTCCTTTGTAACCACCTTTACTTCTTTCCTTTTCCCTTTTCTATTCTTAAACTTTCAACTTCGTTTTTTTTATTAACTTCATTTGTTGGCACTTAGAGTCTCCTTTTGCGTAGTTTTTGTACTTTAAGAGAGTGTTTTCTCCTTTTATTTCTTTATGTTTTGTTTGCATCTTTTCTTAATTTAAAGGTGCAATCCCTTTGCTATTATATACCTTTGTTCAAAAACATCCTTTGTACACTTTCACTTTTCACTTATGTTTTCCCAAACTACATTGTGTAATATTTTTGAATGGGTTTTTAGTTTTCCATTCATTAAAAATCATTTTATGTGGATTCCTATTTTTGGCACTCATAATTGGCTTCCTAGTGGTTTTTCCAATTTCAAAATTTGCACACTCTTGGCCGGTTTTTTTATTGTCCATGAATTTCTTTCCTCAAAATGGTTGACATGGGTTGAAATTATTGTTTTTCACAAGATTAAAAATGGGTCAATGGTTTTTGTTAAAAATGTTGTGTTGTCAGATGATTTGATTGGTGTTTCTTTACAATTTAGCATTATAGTGATAGGGTTTCATTATCTTTGATCCTTGATGGTAGGTTTTCCAAATAGATGGTTTGAAGCAATGATTAGTTTTAAGGAGGAGATGAAATACAAATTTATCTAAATCCCTTCCATTTTATTCATTCTTCTATAAGTTGAGTAACGCTTGTTTTTAGATAGCTTTCCACGTGGACACTTCCTATTAAATAAGACTGATATGAACATCTATGGAGTTGTATTTGGTTATCCACATCCACTGCATTGTAATTATTATCTCAAGCAAATATGATTATATGTAGTCAAGAAATAATGTTGGTTGTCTTGCATTATTCTTTGTTGCTCCTTGAAGTGTGGATTTTCTAACAATTAAACTCTAGTTTAATCATTCCATTTTTTGTGTGTTTGGGCTTTTTATCACATGATTTGTACTTGTGAAAAGCCCTCCACAAGACCCCAATATTGTGTAACAATTGGAATATACTACCATTGTCACCTTAGTAGATGTTTCCCTCGTTTTAGTGATGGAATGAGGTCCACCACAAGGGAGGCTTCCTTAGTGACTTCAAGGGATCAAATAACAAGATTAGCCAATCTTAAAACCCCCTATATCGGTAACCTGAAGGTTAGGTCTAGGTCTAGGAGAGGAAATAAAGGTAATATAGACAATAAAAAATTTGAAGCATAATATAGACAATTAGCAAGTTATAAAGATAAAAAATTATCTCTTAGACACTAGATGATCAATAAATTCAATGGATGGTGAAAATTAAAACAATAAAACAAGTGTTAATGTTTTGCAACAACAACAAGAAATAGTACTAATAAATGTATCGATTTAGCATGAAAAACAAGCCTTCAACATGTACAATATTGTCCAATTTCTAGATGTAACTTTTGAGTATCTTAACCCACTTTCCCAAGTATGTTTGCAACAAATTGAAGTAAAAATAAATGGTTGTAACAACAACAATAAATATAATTAGTTTGCTAAAGTTAGGCTTAGGGAAGTTAGTAAGATTGTTGAGAGAGAGAGAGAATACTAATTTTAAATGCAATTTTCACCACAAGAAGAGCTTTAGACTAGTGTCAATGTCTTTTAGGGCTTATGGAGTCAAACATGCAACACCTTGAATATTGATCTAGATGATAAACAAGAATGAGGTCTAAACCCTAAGGGGAAAATCCCCTTGGACCTTAGGACTAGACCTTCAAAAAAAGTTCCCTAGGGTGCAAAGCCTCTTGGTCCCCAGGTGTCATTTTCTCTATTCTACATAACCTAGGTCAAGGATCAAAATCCTAAGGTGAAAAGCCTCTTGGGCCTTAGTTTATTAACCCTAGAAAAGAATGTTATCACAAATTTTTGACAAACAAAGCATGTGAAGGAGAAAAAGACTTATGTGTCCTTCTTCGGGTTTCACCAAGACAAAGTAACATGCAACAAGATAGTAATTAACGCCATAAAACATTGGCAATGACATAAATTGCAACAATTACATACTTTTCCAAGTCTCTAGGCTAGAAAGACCCTAGTTGCAACAACATACATCCAAGAGAGTAAGAAAATATCCACAATAACCCTACTTCAAGAGTAGCTCTTGAGATCTAAGAGAAAAAAAGAGGTAGAGCGAGCTTTTCCAAGTAGTTGTCCCACAAATGTAAGAGTGAATGATGATCCAAATAAATGGAATGTTAGACTTATAAATAAGGAAACCCTAGCGCTTCAAAAGTCACTAAAATGAAAATTCATGTTTCTCAAGTGGGTCCTATTATCCCCATTTTGTGGGATAACTAAGGATATTATGTCTCGAAGACCTCAGGTTGCAAATATGGAATGTCGAGAGACTACATGACTAGTAGTATCCTTATGTGCAGATGGAGACCTTTATCACCACCACAAAAGTCATAGATTTTCATATGGCATCTAGCACACCAGCTGGCTTCCGAGAGGCTATGGGCCTTTCTCCATGAGGTACAAGTTAGGTATTATGGTGAGTTTCATTTCAATATTTGAGGCATTTGCGTATGTTGTATCTTAGACTTCTTTAGATTTGATGATATATTCTTGGACATTATCCCTTTTTCATTGCTTCACCTTGGTGGTTGACATTGTGCCCTAGTAAGTGGTCTTCCTTGGGGATGGGTTTTCTACTAGGAATTCCCTTGAATATCCATCGTACCATTCCCGACCATACTTACCACTTTTCATCACTATTTCCCCCCCATTTCCTTATCTCTTGGGATTGTTTGGTGTATTGACCCAAGAAGGGGTTGTCCCTCATTCTACGGGAAGAAGGGGTTGAAGGCCCAAAGGGATTTTTGTTGGGTAAAAGGTAAAATCCTATGTATAAAATTTCTAGATGCTTCGCTCGGGGACCCACAAGAAATATGCTTATGAATGCTTAAAAAAATAGTTGGAGGATAGGAGGTCTCATCACAAGCTGAATTATCATGTTTGATGCCAACCCCCACCACTCATGGGACTCGCATGACCTCCCAGTCTAGAATCGTTCACACTAAGGAGATAAATTATCTCTCGGGCTCTTGTTGAACCCTCGAAATACTCTAGCATACACCTTTTCCTTTTTTCCTTGCGCGCAAAATTGTGTTTACGGGGTATTATAACCTCAGTGGTGTTGGCAGCCAATTCAATTTTTTTTAATTGCCCTAAAAGCTGCCTACACCTATGTCTCTTGAACTTCAAATTTCTGTCGCATTTTGCAAACAGAAGACATTTTTATTTCATGCGACATTTGCAAATTGGTTTCGATTTAGTTTTCACAACTGAAAGCGTGAAAACTCCTCCATCACTATTTGGACTGTCATGATCTTCTCATTGATATTCTGAAAAGCACTTACCTTTGGTTTGCTATTAAGTGGCTGGGATGATTTTCAAACTACGTCCATTTACCTACTTTTACTTTGATCGCGCAACTTGATTTTATTATTCAATTGATGAGGGATTGAGCATGATAATCTATGGGTTATATTTGATTTCATAAGGGTCATGGTTGATTTTGTTTTATGTGATGCGATCCTTACTTTCATAAGCTATTGGTTTATCGATTTTATGAAATCTTTTGACATAATGTTTTATAAACTTTGATTATATACTATGCAACAAGCGCATTGGTAATATTATGAGTTTGATGGAAATAGATTTAAGTTATGCAATGACGCATTGATATAATATATGGTCTTGGTTTTACATTGATTAATGGCAAGTTGATACAATTATCCACCGCCCAAATTGTCGGGTTGGCCGATTCATATGGTTTAAACGATATTAAGGTGGATGGAACAACACTGTACTGTGCCATTATTATCCTGCATGGCGGTGATAATCCCACCACCTTTGCACGCATACAATTAATTCATTCCCCTTTGAGCACTTGCAGCTGTTAGCCGTAACGATTTTCACCTTTGTGTATTGTATTGTTCAATCCAAACCCTAATATGCACCCAAACCATGGCTCCAGTCGTAAGGGCCGAGCCCAATGGTTGCCAAGCATTGCTGATGTTCGATGGCGCTTATAGCGACCTGGAGGAATTCGGATGGCTCTCGTTCATATGAAGATTCGATGGTTATAACCCTAGAATGGCTCGACAGTTTACGTTAACCTTCGATGGCTGCCGAGCCAAGGTTTGCGATGTGAAACTAGAAATTAATGAGCAATTTCTTAGCTTGGCTACCAGTCTGCCTGCTATGGGACAGAAGTGGTCGAAAATTTGCAAAGTGGAAGATGTCCCGTGGACATTGCTCTTCCAATCTCGAATGGTGAACTCCTGCGACAAAGGTTTGCCTGCAAATATGTTAAAGCAACGCTGGCATGACCTGCTAATGATAACCAAGAAATTCATTACTTGCGAGGGCAGGTACGGGTTCGTTTTCTTGTATCACCTTGGTCCATTGATGGTTTTTATAGGCTACGATCTTAATATGCCTCACTACCTGCATAGGAGTCTATTTAAGATGGCTAAAAGGTACAAACACAACCAGGTTGATACCAGCCTCTTCCATTTTGGGTTAATTTAAATGTTTATGGTTTATGAGTTGGGGTTACGCCGTGACTGTTGGAGTGATTTTCTCAGTCGTAATGGCTTTGAAGACTCAAGCCCACCACAGGTTGATAAACCTATGGTAACCGAAGGCAAGTCGGTACCACCTATGCCTTATAGTGCTCTGTTACCCAAACCCCTACTCGATTCACCTATGGACCTACCCAATTCTGTGACCCAACGTGTGGAAATTCCTAAACCCGTAGCCAAAAATCCTAAATCTAAAACTGGTGCGAATTCTAAAGGCAAGAAAAACGCCCGGTTAATCTCTCGCATGGCAAGAAATAAATCGAGACCCCCTATCAACCCGGAGCCTATCATGGTCAGTGAAGATTTCAACTCGGAGATTGAATGTTTCCTTGCAAATGAGTATCCCTACTCAGAAGGTCTGAGTGACAAACCCTCATACGACTTTGTCAAAAACCTACCACCTCGTTTGCGGAATGATCCCAATTCTCCAGGCATTGAAATGCCTCGTGGAACCCTCGGTAACTTGTCAAAACCCTCTCCTACTCAACCAGCTGTTCCACCATGCGATCAGTGTGGCTTATGGTTGGAAAGATACTACCTAGATGTGTCGATGTTGCAATCCAAAATTCATGCTCTAGAGGATCAAGTGGCAAAACTCACCAGTCATAATGCGAAGGTGCAACCCACTGACAGGAAATAGTGAACAACAGGTTCAATTCTGTTTAACAATGTCGAGTCGACTACAGCAATCGTCAATTCAAAGTTGGCATAGCCCGAACAACCTCACTGGTATGATTGTCCCCTATTTATATGTGACACACTCATAAGCTCTGTTTACAACGTGGATTGGTGTTGACACATGAGCATGCATTGCTGTATAAAATTTCGTTTTGATAAATCGAATTTCATTATCGTTTTAGTTTTGATTGGATTTGATGTTGATTCTATTAATCATAATGTGGATTTGATTGTTTTAAATTGGTTGCAATTGAATGTTCTGTTGCATCTATTATAGACACAAACTGTTTTGCATTTCAAATTTTGAAACACGATCTATGTTTTGATCCGAATTGGTTATGATGCACATGATGGGTAAATGATGGTTATCTGTTACAATTTTATTTACATATGATGTTGACCAGCTCGGATATGGTTTGGATTATGTTTAAAAAAGGTTTTGTTTTATATTTAACCAAATCATAACATTCATGCAAGTCCTAGCCAGTCAATTCGTTGAGGCCCATCGACCCTGTTCTCTTTTGAATGGAAATGACAATGGATATTTGGCTACGAATGGATTTGTAAAATGGAAATGATCATGCCCAGGATGACGAGTTGTTCTATATTTGACTCAAACCCGATTTTATTGCTGCCCAACTTATGGTTATCAATGATGTTGAATTTTGACTGTGTAACGCCCAGCGATCTAAACTCTGGCAAAGATGGTTAATACTGTTATGCACTTTTCATTTTGACTGTATCGTAACAGCCTTTCCATATTGGTATTTGATTGAAACAACAAGAATCTTATGCATATCGTTACAGCCGTATCAAATCGATGTTGACTATGGTAGATTATGAGTTTATTGGATTAAATTATGGTTGTGATTGTATTGGATTACATCAAATCTCATATGATACGATTCACCATTCATTTCATTTAATATGAAACAATTGATTGCTATATGAGCTAGTTTTATCGTAACTGAAAACAGAGCATTCTTTACTCTGTTTCGATTGCATTCATTTTGATATTGTTTAATTTGAATGATAATTTCACTTGAATCATTGGTAATTCATTTTTTGATGATTAATAAAAGATGGTTGGATTTGATTTTATTTGATTGCTATCTAGTCCTGTATGCTATTCTTGACTAGCTACAGAATCAGAAGATTCTGTAGCTAAGTCTGTGGAATCAATTTTTTATTGTTTTCTTAATGAAACATCTTTCTAATTGGATATTTGTGTTCTATTGCAGGTAAATTCGAATTGGTAGTAGATATGATGAGCAGTTAGGGGATATTTCAAATATTCCATTTGCATTTTAGTTGCTTAGTTTAGTTGATTTTGGGATATCTCCCAGATTATGTAAAACTATTTGATATTATCCACAAGGAAGTTTTACCTTGTGGACAGACTTATATATACTTATGATTTTTGTAATAAGATGGATCCTCATTCATGGGAGAACAAGGATATGGAGTTATAATACAGACTGAAGCAGAATTTGGTGTTTTGTCATAGCTTTAGCTTCTCAATATATCAATATTTTGTTTTATATTGTGTATATCAGTTTGTTTATGGTTTATGACTACCTTAGCTATCTAAATGATGTGAAAATGATATAATTTTAATCATTGTCATCCATATCTTATCTCTTCCAAATAGATAAAAGACATAACAATTGTTAATTCAATTTGTGAATGATAGTTTTATCTTCTTCATAAATTGAATTGTTATATATAAGTTTTTTGCATAACAGGTGTCCCTTATTGCAGGAATTTATAATCATAAGATTGTTATGATTTTCTTTTATGTCTTGTTTGTCCTGAAAAATACTTCAAGGAGCAGCACAACCTATCATTTACGAGAAGCTTACGGACTAACCGGTGTGATTTTTCCTCCTCCGAACAGCTTAGAAGTCATCATACACAGGGCAGACTTGGAGAGTTTCCAGGTCAATTAGTCTTCTGCTTACTATTTTCATTAAGTAGTTTAATTCAAATATAAGTTTAATTAGATTTATATTAGATCATTTAATTTCAGTAGTTTTACTTTTTATTCACAAAATATAGAAAATCAAAAAGAGATTCTTGGCTGTCTTAGGGCAGAAAACATATGAGTTTTGCAGGTTTTAATTAAATCTGTAGGTTGTTTATAGTGTACATTTGTGAATAAGAAATATTACAGCTGATAATTAGATAGTTGATTTGAATCATTATAATAGTAGCTAGTAGATTGTATATAATAGTCAGAATAGTTAGATTTAGTCTTAATTTAATTTAGCAGTTTGTTTTAATTAGGTTAGTATATTAGTTAGTTTGTTTTAGTTAGTTTAGTTAGTTTTATTAGTTTTAGTTAGATTAGTTTAGATTAGTTTTCTCTTTGGTTTTCTTAGGAGACCTTAGAGTGGCCAACGGAGTCGTTAAACCTGTCAGGGTGGTTCATTCCAAACGGCTTGGGTTATTAGACAACCCCGGACCGATTCCACTCTCTCAATTGACGGACGAACAATTTCACCCGTCAAAAAATGGCGCTAGAAGGAGGGCCAGAACTTAATTAATGGCACGAGGCAGTCGCAAGACTCCTCCCCCACCTAATCGCACACCTATAGTGACTATAAGCCATTCACAAGATAATATCCCCCCTCAAACATCAACTACTTCAACCGAAGATCCACAGGTCACAGTTGAGCCAGCAACCCCTAATCCTATAGGTGGTGATCTCCAAGAGATCGTTTATCAATCTCTTATCAAAACACATAGTGCCTTAGCTAGTCTTAGGTGACCAAACTGCATGTGGGGTCAACCTTTGGACTTCTATGATATCAGAGAACAGTTAGGTGACATAGACCTCACTGTGAATCCCACAGATCCAAACACAAATCCTACTGCAGGAGGATCTGAGATACCTCCTTCACCACCTCCCTCATCTCCTTCTTCTTATGGGGGAGATTCCTCTTCTGATGAAGGTAAATCACCTTCTCATCCTTCTACACCCACTACGCCAATGGCAAATCAGAACAACCCTGCTAGACCCTGGTTACCCTGGTTGGACCAGGATGTTGTAGTTGTACTTGGAGCCCAACACCCTTTACCTAAGCACCCGGAGAAATGGCTTTCTAAGTTTGATCCCGATTCAAAACAGATAGCTGAAGATCATATCCAAAAATTTATGTTAGCCATTAGACTCCGTAACGTTGAACATGAAGATGTTGTCTGTAGGTTGTTTCCTTACACCTTTGAGGGTAATGCATCTACTTGGTACTTTTCCCAATAGCCTCATACTATAGGGTCTTGGGAAAAGTTTGAGTCATGCTTTTTGGAAAAAATCGGAGATGGAAAACCTCTGGAAGTCTTGGTCATGAATCTTTCAAACTTAAAAATGAACGCAAAAGAAAAAGTTAAAGATTTTAATCAAAGATTTTTAACACTTAAAAATCGAATCCCTACAGACTCTATGCCTATGGAGAGTCTTGTAATAGCTTACTACACTAAAGCTCTACATCAAAGTATAGCTATTTGGGTTAAAAGATCTAAAAAGGCCATGTTGTTAGAAGCCTTCGAGGAGGCTACACAGATTGAAAAAGACATTCTTAGTCTTAAGGACTCTTCTAGAAATGAGACTGAAACTGTTTCTTCTTCCAAAAAGAAGATTGAAATTCTCCCCAGACCTACACAAAACAAAACACAACCCGAAAATTATGATTTGGAAAATTTAACCAAAGTTGTACAAAAATTATATAATCAAGTTATAGATTTAAAAAGGTCGACTGAGGAATCCTCTTCGAGTAAAGGGCCCTGCAAACCTCCTTTCCGAAATCCTTTTTCCCCCAACCGACCTAATCCAAACCCTGAAGGCTTGAACCTAGAAAATTTGCAATGTGCTCTCCAGACAATTCTAGGAGCCCAAGATGACTTGATCCCTCCTGAAATTCCTCAAGAGGAAGGCGAGCAGGAAACAACTCAAGAAGAAGAGTCTCCTCCAAATATCTTTGGACATTTCTCGGATAGTATCTTTCAAGCCAACTTCGAGACTGTTCACCCTTATAACACTAGGAGTAAGACAACAAATAAACCTCCTGCTGAGAACACTACAACTTTATCTCTAAAGCCATCTAAATCAGTAGAAACTAAACAAAGTTATGCTAGCCCTAAAATAGATTATGATGTTGTTAAAGATCTTAAAAAATTACGGGCTAACATTTCTATTTATGAGTTGTTGAAATTTCAATTTTTGTTACAGAAGATGTTGCAAAATATTTTAGACAATGGCAAGAATGGTAATTCAAACGGTAATAAGGTTGTGCAAAGCAAAGTTCTGCAGAAGACTTCCACAAAAATTAATCCTGATCCTCAAGATAAAGGAAGCCTTCTTGTACCTCCTGCAAATATTGTAAATAATGTAAATAACGCAAGTAATGTAGATAAAGTAGCATTAGAAAATGCAAGTAAGAAATCACAAGCTACATCTCTAAATACTCGCAAGAATGTACCTCCTTTTCTTTTAACTTTCGAAATATTCAACAGAAATGCGCATAATTGTATGGTTGACTCAGGAGCATCATCAAATGTGATGCCTTGGTCAGTCTGCCAAAAAATTAACGCCGAAGTGGAACCATCTTATTTGAAAATCATACAACTTGATCGAACAGATGTTAAAGTTATAGGCGAACTGAAAAATGTATTGATTAGATTATCGTCTAACCCAAAGGTTCATCAGGTTATTGATATAATTGTGGTAGATATTCCAGAAGTGTATGGTATGTTTTTAAGCAGGGACTGGTCAGAGAAGCTACATGGTTACTTCGCAATGGACTGGTCTCACTTATGGCTTCCAGAAAACGGAAAGCCCAACAAAATCAAGGTGAATCGTGAGCGTTACCTCAAGTTCACGGTAACAGACTTGAACGACCCCAATGAACCATATACACCTCCGACTGATTCACCTGAAGTCCAAGGGATGGACACCTTCTTCGGAAACTTCATGGCTAAAGTTTCATCTATCAACAATTCGCAATAGCAATCCGAGATCATAGCATGTATGCAACCAACAGCTTCTATCCAACAGTCCTATGATCCTGATGAAAATCAAATTTGGTTTTTATATTTCGATGGTTCCAAGTCTAAAGAAGGAGCTGGTGCAGGCTGCATCATTATCAATCCGACAGGTAACAAAACATTATTGGCTTGTAGATTAGAATTTGAATGTACTAACAACATTGTAGAATATGAGGCTTTATTACAAGGTCTCAGAAAAGCCTTGGACATGCACATTCAAAATCTAATTGTTTTCGGCGACTCTGAGATAGTTGTCAGGCAGGTGAGAAATTCTATACATTGTCTTTCCCCGTATCTCAAATGTTACCAGTCTGAGGTATAGAGTTTAATAAACAAATTTTTTTCTTTTAATATAAATTCCATCCCTAGATTAAATAACCCAGAAGAAGATCTACTCGCTAATGTTGCCTCTAAATTTCTTCCTGCAGAAGGCTTATCTGCAAATGCATTCTCCGTGGAGCTATTGTTTCGACCATCTGTTCCTGACAATATCACAAACTGGAGAGTGTTTGATGATGATCAGAAAATCATTAACAATCCGCACATGGAAGAGACCTTTCAAGGTGTCGTGATAGATGAACAAACACATGACGAAAATTTGCATGATTTTATGGTAATACCTAATCCGAAACCTCCTGAAGCTCTATCGGACATGGTAAATTCCATACCCAAATCTATTGTTAGGCTAGAAAAGTTTTATGATTTTGAAGATAAATTTAAAAAGACGGACAATTGTAAAACCAATAGTTCCTCATTGTCTTATGAAAAAGTCAATTTAGGAACTAATGAAAATCCTCAGTGTATCAACTTAGGCTTGGGATGTTCTAGACAGAAAAATCTTCTTTTGTTAAATTATTTAAAGAATTCAAGGATGTCTTTGCATGGACTTACGATGATCTTAAAACATTCGATCCTAATATTATACATCATGTCATCCCGATGAAGCCCCAAACCTTACCCTTCCAACAGAAACTGAGGAAGATGCATCCTAAACTAGAACCGACCGTACAAAAAGAATTGAATAAACTCCTAGGTGCTAAAATAATTTTTCCTGTTAGACACACTCAATGGGTATCTAACCTCGTCCCAGTGCGGAAGAAAAATGGGGAAATCCAACTTTGCGTCGATTTTTGGAACCTCAACAAAGCGTCTGATAAAGATAACTATCCTGTCCGACCTATGGAACAGATACTTCAACAAGTATCTGGTTCCAAGAGGCTATCCTTGTTGGATGGTTTCTCTGGATACAACCAAGTCTTGATGTCTCCATCAGACCAATTACAAACTACCTTTCGTACCCCATGGGACACTTATGCTTATCGCAAAATGCCCTTTGGATTGATTAATGTCAGTGCTACCTTTCAAAGAGCAATGGACATTTCTTTTAGAGGCTTAATCAATCACTCAGTAGTAGTCTACTTAGATGATGTGACCATTTATTCTAAAAACAAAGACGATCATCTAGCTCACTTACGAGCCGTTCTGCTCCGATGTCGTAAATACGGAATTTCCTTGAACCCCAAGAAGTCCATCTTTGTGGTAGAACAGGGTAGACTCTTAGGTTTCATCGTGTCTAGCGAAGGAATGATTATTGATCCCGAAAGGACGCAAGTCATTGCGAACCTTCCTCTCCCTACGTCCAATAAATCCATGCAGTCTTTCTTGGGCCAGATTAACTTCGTGAGAAGATTCGTCCCCAGCTTCTCCGAAATGGTCAGGCCTCTCCAGAACCTGATTAAGAAAGACACCCAATATCGTTGGGGACCCACTGAAAACCAAGCTTTCAATGCTGTAAAGAAGGCCATAATAGAAGCTCTGTCTCTCATGAGCCCTGATTTCTCTAAAGACTTTACACTTTATACTTTTGCCTCTGATCGTTCCTATGCCGCAGTCCTAACTCAGAAGAATTCCGAGAACAATGAAGTACCCATCACCTTTATGAGCTCCTCTTTCAAAGGTGCTGAGCTTAACTACCTAGTGGTCGATCGGCAAGCCTACGCTGTCTTCAAGGTAGTTAAGCATTTCCGGTATTATCTTCTGAAGTCAAGGATGAAGGTCATTGTCCCTTACCCTGCCGTAAGGAACTTGTTAGTGAAAAAAGAGTTAGGAGAGAAAAGATCCAACTGGGTCACCTCCTTGCAGGAGTATGACTTAGAAATTACTCCAGCTCAGATCGTGAGAGGCCAAGGGTTGTGTAAGTTGGTAGTTGATTCAGAAACCGAACAACAGGAAGATAGTGATACATCAGACCTAGAACAACGCGATCAAAGTTTGATTTGTTGTACACAGAACCTTGTGAGTCCTTGGTACGATGATATTAGACACTGTCTTCAACATGGATCATCACCCCGTCACCTTGACCCTGCCAAGAGAAGAGCGTTGAGACTAAAGTCCGCCTCCTTTCATCTAGTTAATGGTATACTATTTCGTCAGAATTTTGATGGCGTACTGATGCGTTGTCTTGAAAAGGATGAAGCAGAGAAAGTCTTGCTTGAGTTGCATGCAGGAGAAGCTGGTGGTCACTTCGGTGGTGACACCACTACTCATAAAGTTTTAAGAGCCGGTTATTACTGGCCAACGCTTTTTAGAGACGCCTATGCCTTGTGCCGTAAATGTATCATTTGTCAGAAAGCATCAGGGCGGTTGCAAAAACCAGCCTTCCCCTTGCAACACGTTTCAGTTGATTCTCCTTTCCAGCAATGGGGCCTTGATATCATTGGTCCTATTAACCCTCCATCCTCACAGCAGCACAAATATATTGTGACGGCCACTGATTACTTTACTCGATGGTCTGAAGCCGTCGCGCTAAGAACTGTTAACACAAGTCAGGTGATCGATTTTCTAAACTCGAATATCATCACTCATTTTGGTATCCCTGATTGTCTAGTCTTTGATAATGCTTCATACTTTTCTTCTCTTGAGATGAGTGAGTTCACCTTAGAGAAGGGAATAAAGCTGAAGTATTCCGCTAGTTATTACCCCCAGGGTAATGGATTAGCAGAATCAACAAACAAGAACTTGATCAATATTATCAAGAGAACCGTGGCTGAAAATCACAAGAACTGGAACAACGCACTGCTAAATGCACTGTGGGCTGATAGGGTAACACCCAAAGCCGCTATAGGTAATTCCCCCTTTTTCCTTGTTTATGGTAGAGAAGCCATTCTGCCACCTCATATTCTTCTTCCTTCACTTCAATTGTCACAAAAAGTTCAAGAAGAAGATTGTCTCCCTTTAGAAATCCGTATTAACGCTTTGATGAAGTTAGAATAAGTAAGAACCCAAGCTAAGCGTAAACTAGATCAACAGCAACAACTGATTAAAAGTTGGTTCGATTCTAATTCTGCTTCTGATAGAAATTTTGAAGCAGGCGATCTCGTCTTAAAGTGGGACAAACCACACGAAGGGAAAGGTGAACACACCAAGTTTCAAAATTTGTGGCTTGGGCCATTTTTTATTGCTGAAAAGTTGGATCCTAGTTCCTTTCATTTGCAGAATCTTGAAGGGAAGCTTGACACCTACCCGGTGAATGGCCAAGCCCTGAAAAGATACTTTGCCTGATTTCTATCCTTGTATATTATGTAAATATTTCCTTTAGTTTTTATTTTTGCCTTTGTTTTCGTTTTGATTTTGATTTGAATGATCAGTTTGGTGTGTTTTTGAAACATATGCATGCCTATGCACTGATCCATTCAGACAAAGACCATGGGAAAATATCTTCGCTAAAATAACTTCTAAAAGGTTGTACGAACATCAGTGACATATTTCTAAAAATGATATTTATGTTGGAAAAATTTTATTTTTGAAAGAAGTTTACTAATTTCAATCTCTGAGTGAAGTTTGTCATGATCATCTTTATCTTTTTACGCTATCCCTTTTTTGTAAAGGAATGACTCAAAAGGATGTCTCCCTGTCAAAGTAAGTTGTTTTAGAAATAAAACATTTCTGGAGCTGCATAAAGGACAGTATCAAAAATTTCTGATGAGGTCTTAAATATATATATATATATATATATGAGAAAATATCAAGATTTTTTCAGCGTCACCCCGCTCACCTATCCATAAAAGAAAAACAAAATAAAAGTATTAATAAGAGCCATGGGAAGTGTTTGTAAACCCACCGGGATACTGAACAGGTCCGCTGGCAGCGGGTAAATGCAAGCATGGCACCAAGACAACTTCATCGGGGTACTGAACAGTCCTACTGGCAGCGAAGCAATGTCGGGTAAATGAAAATCTGTAAAATTGTAAGAAACCTCTTTTAAAGTCCTTTATTCTAATCTAGAACTTCTTGACAGGATAAAGACGTCCGAGTGGGTTAAATGGAAACCCTGTCGAGGCTATGGACGGCTGCTGGCAGTAGTGGCCATGCCAACAGTATTGAATATTTTATCATAAAAATCATGACTTGCTGATCTTAAGACTGTTATTGGTTTGCATCTTTTAAAACATCACTGGAAAAGATGATAAATGATGATGTTTGTACGATTTTCTGGTTGTTGTTTTTGAGTTGAATTTTTCTTTGCGGTCTGAATCTGAATTCATTTCCATTAATAGAGATAACTGCTTCTCCTAGTGTGTCGCCATTGTTGGCAGCCAATTAGAATTTTTTTTAATTGCCCTAAAAGCTGCCTACACCTATGTCTTTTGAACTTCAAATTTCTGTCACATTTTGCAAACAGAAGACATTTTTATTTCATGCGACATTTGCAAATTGGTTTCGATTTAGTTTTCACGACTGAAAGCGTGAAAACTCCTCCATCACTATTTGGACTGTCGTGATCTTCTCATTGATATTCTGAAAGGCACTTACCTTTGGTTTGCTATTAAGTGGCAGAGATGATTTTCAAACTACGTCCATTTACCTACTTTTACTTTGATCGTGCAACTTGATTTTATTATTAAATTGATGAGGCATTGAGCATGATAATCTATGGGTTATATTTGATTTCATAAGGGTCATGGTTGATTTTGTTTTATGTGATGCGATCCTTACTTTCATAAGCTATTGGTTTATCGATTTTATGAAATCTTTTGACATAATGTTTTATAAACATTGATTATATACTATGCAACAAGCGCATTGGTAATATTATGAGTTTGATGGAAATAGATTTAAGTTATGCAATGACGCATTGATATAATATATGGTCTTGGTTTTACATTGATTAATGGCAATTTGATACAATTATCCACCGCCCAAATTGTCGGGTTGGCCAATTCATATGGTTTAAACGATATTAAGGTGGATGGAACAACACTATACTGTGAAATTATTATCCTGCATGGCGGTGATAATCCCACCACCTTCGCACGCATACAATTAATTCATTCTCCTTTGAGCACTTGCAGCTATTAGCCGTAACGATTTTCACCTCTGTGTATTGTATTGTTCAATCCAAACCCTACTATGCACCCAAACCATGGCTCCAGTCGTAAGGGCCGAGCCCAACGGTTGCCAAGCATTGTTGATGTTCGATGGCGCTTATAGCGACCTGGAGGAATTCGGATGGCTCCTGTTCATACGAAGATTCGATGGTTATAACCCTAACATGGCTCAACAGTTTGTGTTAACCTTCGATGGCTGCCGAGCCAAGGTTGGGGATGTGCAACTGAAAATTAATGAGCAATTTCTTAGCTTGGCTACCAGTATGCCTGCTACGGGACAGAAGTGGTTGAAAAATTGCAAAGTGGAAGATGTCCCGTGGACATTGCTCTTCCAATCTCGAATGGTAAACTCCTACGACAAAGGTTTTCCTGCAAATATGTTAAAGCAACACTGGCATGACCTGCTAATGATAACCAAGCAATTCATTACTTGCGAGGGAAGGTACGGGTTCGTTTTCTTGTATCACCTTCGTCTATTGATGGTTTTTATAGGCTATGAGCTTAATATGCCTCATTACCTGCATAGGAGTCTGTTTAAGATGGCTAAAAGGTACAAATGCAACTAGGCCGATACCAACCTCTTCCATTTTGGGTTAATTAAAATCCTTATGGTTTATGAGTTGGGGTTACGTCGTGACTGTTGGAGTGATTTTCTCAGTCATAATGGCTTTGAAGACTCAAGCCCACCACAGGTTGATAAACCTATGGTAACTGAAGGCAAGTCGGTACCACCTGTGCCTTATAGTGCTCTGTTACCCAAACCACTACTCGATTGACCTATGGACCTACCCAATTCTATGACCCAACGTGTGGAAATTCCTAAACCCGTAGCCAAAAATCCTAAAGATAAAACTGGTGCGAATTCTAAAGGCAATAAAAACGCCCGGTTAATCTCTCGCATGGCAAGAAATAAACCGAGACCACCTATCAACTCGGAGCCTATCATGGTCAGTGAAGATTCCGACTCGGAGATTGAATGTTTCCTTGCAAATGAGTATCCCTACTCAGAAGGTCTGAGTGACAAACCCTCATACGACTTTATCAAAAACCTACCACCTTGTTTGCAGAATGATCCCAATTCTCAAGGCATTGAAATGCCTCGTGGAACCCTCGGTAACTTGTCGAAACCCTCTCCTACTCAACCAGTTGCTCTACCATGCGATCAATGTGGCTTATGGTTGGAAAGATACTACCTAGATGTGCCGATGTTGCAATCCATAATTCATGCTCTGGAGGATCAAGTGGCAAAACTCACCAGTCATAATGCGAAGGTGCAACCCACTGACAAGAAACAACGAACAACAGGATCAATTCTGTTTAAGAATGTTGAGTCGACTACAGCAATCGTCAATTCAAAGTTGGCATAGCCCGAGCAACCTCATTGGTATGATTGTCCCCTCTTTATATGTGACACACTCATAAGCTCTGTTTACAGCATGGATTGGTGTTGACACATAAGCATGCATTGATGTATATAATTTCGTTTTCATAAATCGAGTTTCGTTATCATTTTAGTTTTGATTGGATTTGATGTTGATTCTATTAATCATAATGTGGATTTGATTGTTTTAAATTGGTTGCAATTTAATGTTCTGTTGCATCTATTATAGACACAAATTGTTTTGCATTTCAAATTTTGAAACACGATCTATGTTTTGATCTGAATTGGTTATGATGCACATGATGGGTAAACGATGGTTATCTGTTACAATTTTATTTACATATGACTTTGACCAGCTCGGATACTATTTGGATTATGTTTAAAAAAGGTTTTGTTTTATATTTACCCAAATCATGAATTGATACAAATCGTAACAGTCATGCAAGTCCCAGCCAGTCAATTTGTTGAGGCCTATCGACCCTGTTCTCTTTTGAATGGAAATGAAAATGGATATTCGTCTACGAATGGATTTGTAAAATGGAAATGATCATGCCCAGGATGACGAGTTGTTCTATATTTGACTCAAACCCATTTTTATTGCTGCCCAGCTTATGGTTATCAATGCTGTTGAATTTTGACTGTGTAATGCCCAGCGATCTAAATCTCTGGCAAAGATGGTTAATACTGTTATGCACTTTTCATTTTGATTGTATCGTAACAGCCTTTCCATATTGGTATTTGATTGAAACAATGGGAATCTTATGCATATCGTTACAGCCGTATCAAATCGATGTTGAGTATACTAGATTATGAGTTTGATGGATTAAATTATGGTTGTGATTGTATTGGATTACATCGAATCTCATATGATACGATTCACCATTCATTTCATTTAATATGAAACAGTTTGATTGCTATATGACCTAGTTTTATCGTAACTGGAAACAGAGCATTCTTTACTCTGTTTCGATTGCATTCATTTTGATATTGTTTAATTTGAATGATAATTTCACTTGAATCATTGGTAATTCGTTTTTTGATGATTAATAAAAGATGGTTGGATTTGATTTTATCTGATTGCTATCTGGTCCTGTATGCTATTCTTGACTAGCTACAGAATCAGAAGATTCTGTAGCTAAGTCTGTGGAATCAATTTTTTATTGTTTTCTTAATGAAATATCTTTCTAATTGGATATTTTTGTTCTATTGCAGGTAAATTCAAATTGGCAATAGATATGATGAGAATTTAGGGGATATTTCAAATATTTCATTTGCATTTTAGTTGCTTAGTTTAGTTGATTTTGGGATATCTCCCAAATTATGTAAAACTATTTGATATTATCCACAAGGAAGTTTTACCTTGTGGACAAACTTATATATACTTATGATTTTTGTAATAAGATGAATCCTCATTCGTGGGAGAACAAGGATATGGAGTTATAATACAGACTGAAGCAGAATTTGGTGTTTTGTCATAGCTTTAGCTTCTCAATATATCAATATTTTGTTTTATGTTGTGTATATCAGTTTGTTTATGGTTTATGACTACTTTAGCTATCTAAATCATGTGCAAATGATATAATTTTAATCATTGTCATCCATATCTTGTCTCTTCCAAATAGATAAAAGACATAACAATTGTTAATTCAGTTTGTGAATGACAGTTTTATCTTCTTCATAAATTGAATTGTTATATATAAGTTTTTTGCATAACAGGTTTCCCTTATTGCAGGAATTTATAATCATAAGATTGTTATGATTTTATTTTATGTCTTGTTTTTTGTGTAAAATACTTCAAGGAGCAGCACAGCCTATCGTTTATGAGAAGATTACGGACTAACCGGTGTGAGTTTTCCTCCTCCGAACAGCTTAGAAGTCATCATACACAGGGCAAACTTGGAGCGTTTCCAGGCCAATTAGTCTTCTGCTTACTGTTTTCATTAAGTAGTTTAATTCAAATATAAGTTTAATTAGATTTATATTAGATTATTTAATTTCAGTAGTTTCACTTTTTATTCACAAAATATAGAAAATCAAAAAGAGATTCTTAGCTGTCTTAGGGCAGAAAACATATGAGTTTTGCAGGTTTTAATTAAATCTGTAGGTTGTTTATAGTGTACATTTGTGAATAAGAAATATTACAGTTGATAATTAGATAGTTTATTTGAATCATTATAATAGTAGTTAGTAGATTGTATATAATAGTCAGAATAGTTAGATTTAGTCTTAATTTAATTTAGCGGTTTGTTTTAATTAGGTTAGTATATTAGTTAGATTGTTTTAGTTAGTTTAGTTTGTTTTATTAGTTTTAGTTAGATTAGTTTAGATTAGTTTTCTCTTTGGTTTTCTTAGGAGACCTTAGAGCAGCCAACGGAGCCGTTAAACCCGTCAGGGTGGTTCATTCTAAACGGCTTGGGTTATTAGACAACCCCGGACCGGTTCCACTCTCTCAATTGACGGACGGACAATTTCACCCGTCAACAAGTGGAAAATTCCACGTGACCTCAGGCCAAAACCGCAGGCTAAGATATTTCACTGTCAAGAACTATGGAACTTTGGAGCTTCAGGATTTTAGAGTTCCAACGAAAACAACGTGCAATCCTTCCAAATTTCAAACTCACAAATAACCTAACAACAACGAGGATCAACAGCTTAGACTATGTGCCAAGGTCTATGACTCACAAAGATTTTGGGACTTTGAGCATTGAGAGTTTTACCCACTCCAACATGCAACACCTTTGAATGTCCGAACTCTGAATTTGCAAATCGGATGGTTGGCGTCCACCTCAGATCGATGGTATCTATTTAATCCATGCTTCGGGCTTCAGATATTTTCACAACACAACACTCAAAATCCTCTAGAGTGTCTAACTGGTGAAGATTTGGATCTATGATCCACTTGTCCCTCTCAACGGATGATTGAGATATATTTCGGCCTTTGCGAGTTCTCAAACCTTAACCCTTTACTCCTATGTTCTCCAAGACTACTAGACTTTCAAATAACTGGAAATATTCTAACACATGGAACTGATTCTAATGGTTAGGATCTTCTTCGAGCTTTGGAGCTTTGGGAATTTCTCGTGCTCTTGGAATAACACCTTAAATCTTTTAGAGCAGTGAATTTTTGAATGTGCTCAATATGAAAACACGTGTACTTGTATCCGATGACCAAGATACACTGTGGCCTTCAGGACTTTTTTCCTCCATACAACACACACCTAAAAAACTTTGAATTCACGAATTCTGAAGGACTTAAAGGGTTAACACCCGCACTTCTTCTCCAGATCCAATGGTCATGAAAACCTTTGGCTCCCTCCAAAGAGATCACATCCTCTCGTCCTCCAAACAAAAGAAATTATTCCTTTCGAGAACTAAATCTTGCTATCCTTTTTGAGATTTACTGACTTTAAAGGACTTAGGCTTTGGTTCACGCTTTGCACTACTTCTCTTGAGCTCGAGACTTAGAAAATATCTCGCACACTCCTTGTGCTTTCTCACCTTGAGACTCTTTCAACACTTCAGTAAGTGTTGGCCATGTGCACACCTTGCACAAGTCTATCCTTTAAGATTTTATACTCATACAAGTATAGGTGCACTCCTTGAACTCAGTCTACGAAATTCACACTATCTCCCCTAAGCTATTGAGTCTGAAAATGACTTTGCCTTCGCACTCCTTGTGATGCCACTGTGCACTCCTTGCACCAGGATTTCATAAGAGAAACAATTGAAACTTATATAACATCAAAGGTTCATTCATTCAACCATGAAATATACACATAGGCATATAAACACAGAAAATAGATGACATAACATTACCCAAATAACTCATAGATAAGCAAACTCAGACATTTGAAGAAAATATCCTCTATTATATTCCTTTAGCAAAAAAATTATAAATTGTTCTTGTCACTCTCAACTTCTTCTCTTCGACAATATAACAAATAAACTTCAGCATCCTCTTTTGGGCATAAATTACATATATTTATACATGGAGGGGCTTCTCGAGCCTTCTGACTACTCTAGTTATTTCACATCATAATTAAAGCATCCTACCACTAATCTTATTACAAATAAATGAGCATTTTCAATATAGATACTAGTCGATGCTCGAAATATTTACAATCCTTTAAGCATTAAAGAAATTACAATCTTGTGGATTGTTTACAATGGTTCTTCTTTCAAAATCTTAAAGAGCCTTAAATTACAATACTTTCAAAACATTAAAGTGGCGCCCTCTCCTTGAAATCAAAAACATTTTGAATGCACATGATGGATGTTGATTTGACCTCCACTTGGCCTCATTGAATGTTGATGACGATGCTCCTACATCATACTCCTCTGGACAAGAAGATTCATGGACTCCTGTCCATGAGCTGCTGCACTATCTTTCCATGCTTCTGGATACCAGTTTCAGTTATCCAACTAGCATCCTCTACTGGATGATCTTTCCACTTAACCAGATACTCATAATAAACTTTTATCATGGTCTTCTTAGCAATTATTTGATTCAAAATATTCTCTATATGTGGCTTCTCTGCTATGGGAATTTGTCGCTTCCACTAAATCTCCTCTCAATCATCTATCCCTTCTATATCATCCATCATGTAAGGGTATAAGTATACTACATTGAATATTGGAAATATTCCAATGTCCTCTGGCAATTCAATCTCATAAGCATTTGCAACAAATTTTCTGAGGATCTTACAAGGTCTTATCTTTTTCATCTTCAGCTTGTTATATTTCCCTTTCGGAAATATTTCCTTCCTCGGGTGTGCTAATAGTTGATCTCTTATTTTTAAATCCACCTCTCTTCTTCTCTGGTCTACTCTGCTCTTGTATTTTTGGTTGCTATTCTATAGTTGTCCTTTGATTTGATCATGCAACCTCTACTTCTCTGCAGCAAAATCCTCTGCTCTTGCACTTTGGAATTCATCTCGTCCCAAATATCTCAACTCTGAAATTTCTCTTGGATGCATCCCATATACTATATGGAATGGACTCTTACTAGTAATCCTATTTGGTGAGTCATTATATGAAAACTCTTCTTGGGGAATAATTTGATCCCACTAATTGTTATGTTCAGTGACTGAACTCCTTAATAGATTCCCTAAACTTTGATTCACCACCTTAGTCTATCCATGTTTTTGAGGATGATATGCTGAAATGAAAGAAAAATTTGTCCCCAGTTTCTTCCACAAGGTCCTCCTAAAGTGTCCCACAAATTTAGTATCTTTGTCTAAGACTATACTCCTGGGAAACCCATGCAATCTCATAATCTCCTTGAAAAACAAAATTGTTGTGTGGGTAGCATCATTGGTTTTGTGACACAGTATGAAATGTGCCATCTTTGAAAATATGTCAACCACTACAAATATTGAGTCATTTCCCCTCTGGGTTCTTGGCAATCCTAGAACAAAATCCATACTTATAACATCCCATGTCCTGTATGGAATAGGAAATGGTTGATATAATTCGATGTTCTATTGCTTTCCTTTTGCATACTAGTAGATTCTGCATCTATCCATGAATTTCTTCAGATTAGACCTCATGCATGGCTAGTAGCATGAAGAACTCAACTACGCATATGTTTTATCATGGCCAAAGTGTCCATCCAATCCTCCACTATATTTCTCCTTTAGTAAATTGTACCTCATTGAGCATTTTGGGATACACAATTGGCTTCCTTTGAACAACATTCTGTCTTGGATCAGATACTCCATCCATTGATTTATGTCTCTTAGAAAAGGTTTCTCACTTGCTTCATAAGCTTCCTTGAAATATGGGTCTTCTTGATACATCTCCTTTAGGTGTTCAAATACCAAAGTTTCCACTTGGAATTCCTACAAGATCAAACATATCCTTCTCAAAGAATCTGCAACTTTGTTAGCACTCCCACTAATATGCTTAGTAATAAAAGTAAAATTCTGCATAAATTCTACCCATTTGGCATGTCTTTGGTTCAATTTCTCTTGTCTGGTTATAAACTGCAAAGCCTAATTGTCAGTATACAAAACAAACTCCTTCGGGATAAGATAATGCCTTCACTTTTTCAAAGATTGAATTACAGCATAAATTCCTTGTCATATGTCGAATACTTTCTCTTAACATCATTCATATTCTCATTGAAATAAGAAACGAGCTTATTATCTTGACTTAAAATTGCACCAATGGCTACTCCACTTGCATCACATTTGACCTGAAAAGTCTTCTTAAAATATGGCAGGACCAAAATAGGTTGTTCTGTTATATTTTATTTCAACATTCTAAATCCATTCTCAACTTCTTCTATCCAATTAAAAGATCCATGTTCCTTCTTTATGGTTTCCAATATGGGTGCACAAATATTGTTGAAATTCTTGATGAATTTCCTGTAAAAACTCGTCAACCCATGAAAAATCCTTACTTCAAAAAAAATTCTTGGAGAAGGCCATTCTCTTATTACCCTCACCTTCTTTGGATCCATGTTCAATTCATTTGAAGAGATTATGAACCCCAAATACACAATTTATGTTTTCATATAAGAACATTTCTTCAAATTCACCAACAACTTCTCTTGCAGCAACCTTCTCAACACCATCTTCAAATGTCTCAAATGATCCTCTTCAGTCATACTGAAAATTAGGATATCATCAAAATAAAAAATAAAAAACTTACGAATAAAGTCTTTGAGTACTTCATTCATTAACCTCATAAATGTACTATGTGCATTCATTAAGCCAAACGACATTGCAAGCCACTCATACAATACTTCATTTGTTTTGAATGTTGTCCTCCATTCATCTCCCTCCCTCATCCTTATCTAATGATAACCACTCTTCAAGTCTATTTTGGAAAAATAACTAGCTCCACTCAAGCAATCCATGAAATCATCCATTTTGGGTAAATAAAATCTAAACCTGATGGTTATCTTGTTGATGGCTCTAGAATTTGTGCACATTCTCCAACCTCCATCCTTCTTCGGACTCAACAAAATCGGTACTATGCACGGGCTCAAACTTTCCCTGATCAAACCTTTATCCAACAACTCTTGGACTTGCTCCTTGACCTATTCATTCTCTCAAGGGGTTAATATGTATGCTTCTTTGTTTGGAAATTTTTCTCTTGGAACAAGGTAAATATGGTGACTAATAGTCCTAATGGGTGGTAAAGAGTGAGGTAGCTCATCCACCACAATATCAACAAACTCATCCAATAAATCCTGAACTTCTACAGGAAAATCATTCATAGAAGTGCTCATGAGAATGACTTTCAGCTTTCCTACAACAACAATCAACATTTTCTAATATTTCTTGACTTGTTTCAATAGTTTCTTCCCACTCATGAGAAGTATACTAGGACTAGCTTCCTCTTTGACTCCCTTGTCTTCTATTGGCAACAACATATGCTTACACCCATTCTTCTCAAGGGTATAAGTGTTCTTCCTCCTATCATGTATGAAATTCATGTCATATTGCCAAGGTCTCCCCAATAGAACGTGATAGACATCCATGGGTATAACATCACATAAGACTTCATCTCTATAACCACCTGTTTTAAACTCAACTTTACATTGTTGACTTACCATGACTTGATGTCCTTTCTGAAACCACGACACTTTGTATGGATTTGGATGTGCATTCGTCTCCATCTTCACCTTTTCCACCATTTTCATGGATACCAATTTATCAGTGTTCCCAATATCTATGTTCACCTTACATACCCTGTCCCTAGTCTTGCAAGAAGTTATGAACAAATTGTTCCTCTGGAATGGTTCTCGTACCTCTTTCTCTAGATTTACGAGATATTTCCTCATCATGAGTGATGTTCCTTCTTCCAATGCTTTTGCCTTCATCTCTGTCTCAACATTCTTCTTCTATGCTTAAAAAATGTGAGCTCCTCCACCTCCTCCATTATTTCTCTCATGACATTCCCAAGACATGTGCCATGTTTTTCCACATGCATAACACTTCAATTCTCCTCCTCTTCCTCTTCCTCTTCCTTTGGGAAAATAATTTCTTCCTCCACAATGTCCTCCTCTATAACTTCATCCTCTCTCTATATGACTGTTATATCTTCCAGCTTCTCCTCTGGACTTCTAGAAAGTTTCTCTGACGGTTCCTCTTCCTCTGTTAGGAATCTTTCCCCTATTCATTTGGCTCTACTTCCTGGCCAATGTTTCTTCTGCCTTCAGGGATACCTGATAAACATATTCCACAATTCTCATTTTCATCATGCTAGTCTCATCCTATATTTTGTATCTCAACCCATTAATGTACCTAGAAACTTTTTCTTCATTATTCTCCCTGTGTCCTACTCTTATGTTAAGATTATAAAATTATTCGGTATACTCCTTCACTGACAAACCTTTCTATCTTAGATTCTGCAAATTCATGAACATATTCAACTGGTAATCCTTGGGTATGAACTTAGCCTTGAGCTTAGCTACCATTCTATCCCAACTCTTGATTTTGGTCTTACCTTTCCTCCTTCTTTCATCTTGCAATTCATCCCACCATAAAGTTGTATGTCCCTTCAACCTAGTCATTTCATGCTTTACTTTATTCTTGTCATCAATCTCCTCATAGTCAAAGTACTTATCTAAAACACTTATCTAGTCAAATAGTTATTATACATTTAATTTACCTTCATACATTGGAAATTGTATCTTTTATTTGGTTCCCAACTTGACAACATCTCTCAGCAGTCGCTCCTCTGTTGCTTTTTCTCCTACAGCTTCTTCTACTTCGACATATTCATTTTCACTTTCACTGATGTCACCAACATTGGGTTCTCTTATTTGTGTTGTCTCCATGGTGTCCAACCTTGCATGAAGTTGTCTCATTTCCTCTTCCATGGATGCATTGACTACAAGTCTCTCTCTACGTATTCTTCGTGGCATTATTGTAAATTTTCTTTTTCTCATAGATCTTATTTTCTCACTCTGATACCACTTGATGCCAACCCCCACCACTCCTGGGGCTCACTCGACCTCCCAGTCTAGGATCATTCACACTAAGGAGATGAATTATCTCTCAGGATCTTTTTGAACCCTTGAGATACTCTATCATGGGCCTTTTCCTTTTTCTCATGCCCGCAAAATTGCATTTGTGGGGGTGTTATAACCTCAGCAGAGAATTCCACGTGACCTCGAGCCAACACCATGGGCTAAGATATTTCACTGCCAGGAACTCTGACATTGTTGGCACCAGGATGAAGTGGAAAGAAGGATGATCATGGGAAATAAAGTGTGCAGAAACTGAAGTAACAACTGGAGGAAGAACAACACACATGCATGCAAGAAAGCATGCACAAGGAAAGTGATAGCTAGAGGAAGAACAACACGTGTGCATGGGAGGAAGACCTAACTTCAGTAGGGTTAGGGTTTTGGTAATACGATTGTAAATGGATGAAGAGACCGATATATATAAATATAGATACATAGGTATCATAGAAGAGAGAAGTGTGTTCACGTTTTGTGTTAGTTCAACTTTTGTAATATTCAATCGTAATATGTACGATTTGATGTGTTATGTAATATTGTTATGGACCAATTTTGTAATCTATTGAGCTAAGAACAGAGGAAAGAAGGAATATCCAAGGATTAGATAGTAGGCTGTGGAGCCTAGTGCAATCTAGTTCACCTCACACAGATCTTACGCATTAGAGGAGATTTGTAAGCATGCGGTGTTAGAGATGCAGAACTATCATAATCAAAGAGACAAGAGCCAAATATTTGTGGACGTAGCCCAAGAGGGGGTGAACCACAGTAATAACTATGTAATATTATGAATGCATGTATTTATTTGTTTTCTTTCAATAGTTAATTGTTATTCTTAATGAATGAGTTAAGACATTTTTATGGAATACGATTGTGTTGTTTAGAAAATAAACTGTTAAAGATAAATGTGCACCCGTGAGTAATAGTAGATTGCAATCACAATTTGTAGTAGATGGATCTGAACAATAAACCCATATCTCATACTTAATCCTAGGCTGTAAACACATGAGTCTTACAGCCACCCATTTAAATCTATCTCAGGTGATACTGCGTAGTGCATTTTGTGCATTGTGTTGCCTTCTGATTTACCAGGAGGGTCGATAGTTTTAGAGGTTTTGTTGGAAACCTAAAAGACATGAACCCTGGGTCAATAACTCAGATAGTAAAGGAGATAAGTAAGCTAAAAAATGGTTTCGTTTCCGGGTTAATAGGAACAAGAGAGGACAGAGTAGATGAGATAGATTGAACAAGAAAAGAACGATTGAAACAAGAAGAGAAATGAGACATTAGAAGGGAATGTTGAGACCTTGGAACCCCACGAAAGAAGAAATCGAAGGCTGGTTGAGAACCAAAGAGCTATATTTTTCCCAAAAAGACAATAGAAACCCTAGGATCACACCTTGCAAATATCTAGATAAATACATGTTTACTGATTTACACGAAGTCTTTTTCTGTGATTTTCCGCATCTACTACAGGAGTGGATACTAAGGTTTAAGGATAACCACGCGATGAACCAGATTCGATAGCTAGATTGTACTACGGTACATATTGAGTAGTTACAATAGGTGAACAACAAATTTACCCGTGCAGTAGACTTTTGGCTTGATAGTATTGTAGCAGGTTTCATCACAGAATTTGCAGTTGACACAGCAAAGTCATACAGTGTAGAAAAACAAGAATTTCTACGTGGACCTTGAGGAAGGTACATTCAATCCTTGTATACTTCTATTAAGATACTTCTATATAAAAAAGGTGTAATGACAATGGAATTAGAAAACTAAACTTCCCTACATGCATGGGGGAAGGGGGAAACACTGACAAAAAGAGGATAAATGGAAGAAGGAAAGGAGAAAGGCAAGAAGGAGGAGGAACCCTTGGACCTAATCATGATGGATGACGACCAACTCAAGTGGATCTTGGCATCATCAGGAATGACACGTAGCAGATTACCCTACCAATATAAGGTGAATACCAAGAATGGAGCCATAGTCATGAGGGGAGGCTTGGCGAGCGACGAGGAAGAGGTAGAGGATCTCTGAGATGTGGAGCAGATTGAGGAAATCCTATGGACAAAATATGAGAGGAAAACAAGAGGTCCAAGAATGGGAGGAGAAGGCAGCCATCCCATCCATATTAATGTCAGTGTGGAACCCATAAATGCATGTGTGACTAATACACCAAAGAGAACACCCCCGTTTAGACAACCGAAGCTCAGAGGAAGTCCAACAGCAGGAAGTACATCTACACAAGGAGAAACAACTAGAGGAGCTAGTTCAGGCAATGCTAGTCAAGTATCTACACTGCATGGAGGAGGTAGTAGTTCGGTATTCAGAATGGTAGGACACGATCCCACTATCAGGTTACCAGAATTTCAAGGAGAAGTAACAGAAGACCCTGAGAAGCATTTGTTCATTTGTGTAAATATCTGGGAAGTAAAAAATATCACTGGTGAAGACACCAAACTCATGTATCTAGCGATTACGCTAAGAGACCGTGCACTAGACCGATACATGAGTCTAGACACAAATAGTGCCCTTGGGACAAGGACACTGGAAGACATTAAGAAGCTACTGATTAATGAGTTCTAGAAGCCGAGCTCAGAGGATCAGTACATGAATGAGATGATCGAGATAAGACAGAAACCAGGAGATTCTGCATGGGAGATTGACCAGATAGTCAAGTGCCTAAAGGGAAAACTAAAATACCTTATGACCAAGATGCAACATCGACACCTGTTTTTCAACTCACTACTCCCACACATAAAATATCCCCTACGAAAACAAAAATTTCAGACGCAGGCAGAGGCTCTGTAGGCAGCCTTGCAACTGGAAGAGAACCAGTACCAATAGACAAACCTAGCTACTAAAGAAATGAAGGAGGATTTGAAGAATCTAACATTTCAGTTGAACCAGAATAAGAAAAAGGATAAGCGATAAGTTGTTTGGTATACCACATGTAGGACGGAAGGACACCACAAGAACAAATGCCCAACATTCACACAGTATATGGAAACAGGTATGCCAAATCCGCTACCACAAGGAGGATTATGGTGCGAAATATGTAAGAAATCGAGTCATGACCCTTATCACTACACGATGATGTAGAAATACCATAAAATTTAAAAAATCTCACATTGCACCTTTTGCAAGTCAGTGGGCCATGACGACAAAGATTACAGAACTATGGAGCTAATGCAGGAGAGAACTAAAACCATCGATTGTTAGCAATTGACTTAGCACTCAATGCCACACCCGCAAGACGATGGGGCACGCATAAAGAGACCATCATAGACTGGTATCAATGTAAGTGACTACTGCGCATAAGGTTTGGTGCAGAACAAGAATACAACAAACAACATAAATATGAAGGATAGGAGGCACCAACAGAACACTTGGTGAAGTCAAAAATGCTATGGAAAATAACACCACTGGAGGAATGGTCTCATCACTTTATACATACTTTAGAGGGCATACCAGTGAACTGCTATACAGACCAAGAACTGTGCAAAGGAACTACAACATGGAGGACATTGCAACAAAACTTCACAATCACTTTCTCATTTGAGCATGAGAACCCAAACATAGATGCAGCCCTCAAATGAATCTGAAGAGTAATATTCCTCAAAGAACCAAAAAAATAATTATCACAGAAGAGCAACAATGGAATAAACAGACAGTCAAGGAACTACTGTCATGTTACCATGTATAGGAAGAAGCAGCAAATGAAGATAATCTGTGCGATATTCAAATCAAAGAAGTAGAAGGTGAAATATATGTGGAAGGACCACCCATAGAATTAGAATTCATATCCGCACCAATCAAGGTAAAGAAAGTTAACATCGGGACAGATGAGCAACCCAAAATGGCCAGCATTGGAGATTACTAGGATGAGCAAACAGTAGAAAGCATCACAGAATTGTTGCACGAATATAGCGACCTTTTTCCCACAATATTTACAGAGATGAAGGGGATAGACAGAGAATTAGGAGAGATGAACATACCACTCATACCTAAAGCGACACCTATTAGATAGTGACCCTACAGACTGAACCCCATATGCAAACAAAAAGTTAAATATGAGATCGACAGAATGGTCGAAGATGGCATCATCGAACTAGTCAAGGAGACAGAATGGATAAGCCCTATGGTAGTACAAGACAAGAAACAAGGAAGAGGGATCAGGATATGCATCGACTTGAGGTATTTTAACTATGCATGCCTACACGAACCATTCCCTACACATTTCACAAATGAAGTGTTAGAGAATGTGGGGGGACATGAACCTTACTCATTCACTGACAAATTCTCAGGCTACCATCAAATTAAGATAGCACGGGAGGACAGACACAAGACCATGCTTTCAATGGAATGGGGATCTTATCAGTACACATTCATGTTGTTTGGACTGAAGAATGCACCCACAATATTCTCTAGAGTGGTCATCGCAACATTTAAGGAATTCATTCATTAGTTTATCGAAGTACACTTGGATGACTAGACAGTTTATAGTTTTTTGAAAAACCATGTGGAAGTCTTACGACTAATGTTAGAAAGATGTAGACAACGCCAAATATCAATGAACATCAAGAAATGCATATTTGGAATACTTTTTGGGATACTATTGGGCCATATAGTATGCAAACAAGGCTTGTTATTCAATCCGGCAAAGATCGCAGTCATTGTTAACTTACCAGCACCAAAAATAGTTTGCCAGCTAAGTGCAACATTAGATCACATAGGATACTATAGGAAATTCATCAAAGGATATGCACAAATCACAACACCAATGGAAAAGTTGTTAAGGAAGGATACAAAGTATCAATGGAATGACGAGTGTCAACACGGTCTAGATACCCTGAAGGAAACGATGGTTACAACACCAATACTAGTATTTCTAGGCTGGGAAAAGACATTCCATGTGCATGTAGATGCATCAACGATAGCACTTGGAGCTATCTTAGGACATCCAGGAGAAAGAGACTTGGATCACCCGATAGAATTTGCCAACAGAAAGATATCTAACTCTGAACATAATTATAACATGACAGAATGAGAAGGCCTAGCCACGGTTTATGCACTACAGAAATTCAAACATTACCTATTGGGAAAACACTTTAAGATGTTTACAGGTCACTCAGCCCTGAAATACCTAGTGAACAAGCCAATGTTGGGGGGTAGAATCTGTCGATGGTAACTGTTGTTGGCGACGGAAGTCACTCCTGGATTGCTAACAAGAGTAGAGCCCGATGCCCATCAGTTTTATGTCACGGTTGTTCATAGATGGGTGATCGAATGGAGGGAAACTCAAAACAATAGCGTTCCAACTCTGAAACTAGTCCAGGTATGCATGAGCAAGTGAGGTCTTGCGTAAACTTCAGACAGTGAGTTGTAGTAAAGGGTGAACAGGCGGAAGACTTGTACAAGAGAAAAGCGGAGGTTTGTTATAAACAACAGGTTTCTAACAGACCGAGGAAGAAGACGTCCAAATGCAATATCATCTTACATTCAAACGCAAAGCCAGAGAATGCAGCAATGCAGCAATAAATCTTTTATCATAACATAACCACAATAACTCACGCAACTCAGTCAATCACGAACTTCTCTTAGCATGAGATGAAAATTAGATGGAGTAAGAAGAACTGTCTGTCATAAAACAAGAAATCTCATGTACAGATGCATAAGCAGAAAGCTAGAATAGTTGTTAAAACATTACAGTAGGGAGCTCTGCTCAACCATCGATACTTACAAAATACAAAGACTGAGTTTATATACTCAGGAAAATTCTCCTCACAGAGGCGTGCCTCAGTCACCCAGGGCTGGGTGTCCCTTCAATCAAACTCGTACTGATGTCTTTCTTTAAATGCCACCTTAACTATGCATGGCTCCTGTAAGGAGGGTAGCTGAGCTATTAAGTGTTTGGATAGCGTGTGCAGACCTCTCTGTCGAGCTGAAGACTTCAGCATGGTGTCTTTGAGAAAACTGATACACAGGAATTCCTCGAGTAGATGGTTTGCCAGACCCTCCATCCCCTCACTTAATGAATGAAAGGAGGCTTCAACCACCCGCTCTTGTCGTCATTTACTCCAAGCGAGAAACAGTATGGAGATCAGATCCGATGGCGCTTGGAGACTACGACGATCCTCTCTATAACTGAACTCGGCTCTTTGGACTTCTTTACACAGCTCCTCTCTTTTTCCAAGTGACCATGGATTGTGACCACGTGCCTATTCCCATGGCGCTTTTCGGCGTTCACGAATATGAAGGGGCTGATCCTTGCTGATCGAAATCGCGATGAGCGATATGCCAAGATGGCTAAATCTGGTGCCACGCATCCATCTAGATTTGATGGTTCTTACTTCTCCCGGTGATGTCGTGGGCTCGGGTCCGAGATTCTCCCAGCAACTCGTGCATCAAAAAATAACGGAGTTGTTCTTTGTGTGTTGGAGTCGCGATGGGAGAGGTGCCGAGATGGCTCTACTTGCTACCAGGTGTTGCCTCTGGACGAATGGCTGAAAACACTTCATTGATACTATGGGCCTGAGTCTTGAATGCTTTCGGCGCTTCGTGTCTCGCGGCTGGGAGGAGGCTGGTCCTCGTTCTTCAAAGTCACGATGGGCGAAAAGGCGACGAGCCTAATCGCGCACCACCTATCCCTCTGGATGGACAGCTGAAATCTTTTCAGCAATACTGTATAGCACTTTTTACTGTTGGTGCCCTCCACATGTAACCGTCGGCTAAGGCTTAAGTCCTGGCACCTCTCGCAACTTGCGACCTTGCGAGTTGGAGTGTCGCACCTTGGCACTCTCCCTCCGCAAAATCCCGAGAGGCGATCACTCTTTTCCTTTGCACAATCCTCGCGACTTGCGATCTCACAC
The DNA here is from genome assembly GCA_009831015.1 of Picea engelmannii. Taxonomy (NCBI): domain Eukaryota; kingdom Viridiplantae; phylum Streptophyta; class Pinopsida; order Pinales; family Pinaceae; genus Picea; species Picea engelmannii. Next base: position 1,240,187 of record ML783842.1, read on the forward strand.
AAACAAAGGATATGGTCCGCCCTCCGAACTCACGAACCCCGATTTCAAGAAATGAACCCACGCATCAATGGATCACGATCAACGACCCTCGTTACTTCATGAGTTCTCCACAGAGACTTCTGACCGTTCACCTCTTTAAAAGCTTCTGTGCTATACTTGGCGTGACTCGGCTGAGTGTAATTACCCACCGATCGTTGATCTGCTTCACAAAATAGACCTTGGATGCTGCCAACGACACTTTTCCCACTCACTTGACCTGCTACTTGGAAAAACAAGGATTCTCCTATGCTGCGCTTGAGCATTTCGTGCAACTTATAGACCCGAATGCTCTCGATCCCATGACAATAATTATCACTAACATTAGGCTCCATGGGGGATAGAGTCGTCCCTGTGATGCTCTAAGAACTCCTTTTGTAGCTTCAGTGCCTTGCTATTGGGCTATGGAGTCACTTATTAGGCCGAAAACATGAAAAAATAAACTAAACAAAGAACTAAAAGACAATATTTACAAACAGAGGAGCCGTCTAAGGCTCAAATAAAACATTTTTTCAGAAAATGCCCATTCACTAGGCTGTTGAAAAGCTCTTCACCCTCCAGATCCTACAACCCAAATGTGTTGTTGGAGAAAATCTCAGAGATTTTAAAGGGGCCAATCCAGAGGGCGTCGAACTTGCTGTGCTTTCCTTTATTCTGTTTGGGTGCGTCCCACTTAAATACCAAGTCCCCGATCTCAAACTCCTTTTTCATGACCTTTCTGTCAAAATCATGTTTGAACTTCTACTGATGACTGTAAGCTGTGTCCCTCACTTGTTCTCTGATCTGTTGCGCTTCCACTATCTGATGAATTCTTCTGATCATATGATCTGGTTCTCCCTCGTAGTCTTGAAAGAACTTAGCCACAGGTAAGGCGAGCTGAGTAGGGAAAACCACCTCTACTCCATAGACTAGTTGAAATAGTGAAGTGCCTAGAGACTTCTTCGTGGTGACACGATCGGCCCACAGAGAAAATTTCAACTTTGAATCCCAGGCTCTTTTGTTATCCTCTAACAATCTTTTGATTATCTTTATCAGGATTTTGTTAAAGGATTCCACTAAACCATTGCCCTAGGGATAGTAGGGGGTGGAGTGAATTAGCGACATCTGGAGCTACTCACAAAACTTAATTAGAGGTTTAGATTTGAAAGAAGTAGCATTATCGGTGACAATCCTGCTGGGACAGCCAAATCGGGCTACGATATCCTCCAGGAAGCTGATAATTACTTTGTGTGATGCGCTTCTGGTGGGGACAACTTCTATCCACTTGGTGAAATAATCGGTTGTAGTCAGGATCCATCTGTGTTGACCACTCGAGGAAGGATGAATTTCTCCGATGAAGTCCAACCCCCACTGCTGAAAAGGTGTCGAAGCTACTATAGGTTTTAATGGCAACGATTTGAGCTACTGTCTTCCTGAGAACTTTTGGCATTTGATGCAAGCTCTGGTCTCCCTGCAAACATCGGGGAATAAGGTGGGCCAGTAATACCCAGCTCAGAGTATCTTGTGAGCCATGGTTTTCCAGAAATGATGACCTCCACAAAGGCTACTATGAAAATCAAACATAACCTTCTAAGCCTCCTGTGGGTCCAGGCATCTCAAGGTCTCTCCAGTACAAGATTTGGTCAATGAGGCAATACCTGATCGCCTTGAGCTTTAGAGCCCTTTCTTTTCTTTTTCCCATTCCATCAGGGGGCTTCAATTCTTGCAGAAAATATAGAATATTACGATACCAGGCACATTCTACTAGTGATAAGCCATCTTGAGAACGTGGGCTGGGTGATTCAGCTTGCTGAGATCTTGGGTGAGTATTGATGAAACTAACTCCCAAGGCTTCGCAGTTAGATTCAGCCAGTAGCTTGGATAAACCTTGCCCCTTAACCAACTTGGTGGGTTTCATCTCCAAGTCAAATTCCAGAATTTTTGCGATCCATCATCCTCTTTTCCCATCTACGTCGGGCTGCACAAGGATGTCCTTCACAGAAGCTGAAGGAACATATGTTGTTACTTTTGAATGCAAGACATATACTCTAAAAGCTTTAAGAGCTTTCACTAAGGCATAGGCCTGCTTCTCCATGATTTCATACCTACTCTCTGTGTCTCTTAACACCTTGCTGAAGAAGGCGATGGGCTGCTCACGCCCTTCCTCATTTTTCTGCAATAAGACCACCGCCACTGTATCAAAAGAAGAAAAGGAGAAAATTAGGAACTCTTTGGAATAATCAGGACTGATTAGCATAGGTGCCTCAGTCAATGCCTTTTTTATTCTGTCAAAAGATGCCCAGGGTTCAGCGGTCCATCTCACTTCGTTTCCCTTCCTGAGCATGGTCGTGATGTATTTCACTAGCTCGGCAAAATTTGAGACGAACCTCCTCGGGAAGTTAATCTTTCCTAGAAATGCCTGGACCTCTTTTTTCGACCTGGGAAGTGACAGGGTTTTAATCGCCTCCACTCTACTGGGATCAATTCTTATTCCTTCTGCCGATACTATATGTCCCAGTAGCTTGCCCTCCATCATAGTGAACAAGGACTTCTTGGGATTCAGGGAAAGACCAAATCTATAGCACTTCGAGAAAACTCTCCTTAAGTGGCAGCGATGCTCCTTATCAGACCTAGAAAAAACCGTGATGTCATCTAGGTAGATGACTATGAACTGGTCTTTTTCTCCGATGAAGGCTATGTCCATGGCTTGCTGAAATGTTTCTCCTGCATTCATCAACCCAAATGGCATTTTCGCATACATGAATGTGCCCCAAGGAGTGGTGAAGGTTGTCTTCTCCCTATCCTCTGGCATGACCGATATCTGATTATAGCCAGAAAACCCATCGATCATGGATATCCTGGATGCACCAGTTACCCTCTGCAATATATGTTCCATCTTAGGTAGGGGGTAATTGTCTTTCTTTGAGATTCTGTTCAGGTTCCTAAAATCGACACAAAGCCTGATTTCTCCGCTTTTCTTCCTTACTAGGACCAAGTCAACCACCCACTCAAAATATCTCAAGGGGACAATGATTCGTGCATCCAACAACTTTTTAACTTCCTTCTCCATTACGGGAAGCAACATGGGATTTATCTGTCTTAGCTTCTGCATGAATGGCCTAGCCTCTTCCTTCAATGGGACCTTGTGCTCACTGACAGATGTGTCATACATCTTGAGGTCTTTTTATGTCCATTCAAACACATCGGCAAACTCTCTCAGCAACTTCGTGTACTCGACCCTCTGTCCACTGGTCAGGCTACTTGAAAATTTGACGAATCTAGGCTCCTCCTGTGAACCAATGTTGCATTTGGTTGTATCAGCATCTTCATTTGAGACCTTGCCCTTTACTGGCACATCATTCCCATCGAACAATATTTCTAAAGGGACAAGTCCTCTCAGAATGTGATTGTTGGGCAGCTAAATGATCTGATGATTAGCGATTTTATTTAAAAACTCCTCAGGACGAGGGTCACCTTCCAGGTCGGGATCATGGTCAATATGAAATGCAGAAAATTAGTCAACTGATTGGAGAAACCTTTCGAGTTTAGAATCATCCTCGAACACCTTCCAATGCTTGACATTGTCCGACACCGAGGGCCTATATCTTATATCAACATCATTTTCTACCATAGGCGGCAGAGGAAATTTGAGCATGCTAGCTAAAACAGCTAAAGAATCGGCCAAAGTATTTTCTCCCCTCGGAATGAAAGAAATGTTAAAAGCCAAGAAGAAATTATCAATAAGGTCCCATACTTCATTCCGATAATTCTTGAGCCGGGAATTATGGGCACGATAAGCATTCCTTACCTGCTGAATAATCAACTCAGCATCTCCAAATATTGCTATCTCTTTAATTCCCATTTCCTTTGCGGCCCTCATACCCAGAACAAGAGCTTCATACTCTGCCACATTGTTGGTGGCTTCGAATTCTATCTTGTATGACAGAGACACGACTTCTTGACAAGGTGACATGAAAACCACTCCAGCGCCAACGCCTTCGCTAGAAGAATCTCTGTCAAAAAACATCTTCCACATAGGGGAGCTTTGAGGGGAAATCGGATGATCAGGGCTGGGGTTCTTTCTGATTAGTAAAGAGATTTTAGGGGCATCAGTAAGCTGCAACAAACTAGACCCCAAGTCGGTGTCAAGTGCAAAGATGGGGTGATTTGTAGGGTCTTCTTCATCACTGACAATATAGGCTAGCTGGGCTTCTCTGTATAATATCCTTTGTTCCCTTCTGAAGACCGGAATGGTGGCATATGTGAGATCCATCTGTAGTGTCCCTCCAAGTTTTTTTATCCACGATCTAGACAACAGCATACCAAATTTGGGGGGGACGTCGGCTACCACAATATCCATGACCACACTTTTCATGGGCACCTGAAATAGGAAAACCACCAGGTCTTTCATGACTCCTAGGCACTGCAATCTCCTTGAGTCGAAGGAATATAAATCATGATAAGTTCTTGTCACCTCCAGTCTCAATTCTTCCATGACTATCTTTGGCATAAGGTTATGGGAATCCCTTGAATCCATGAGGCAGTTAT
>ML783843.1:0-16644 GCA_009831015.1 Picea engelmannii
TTGTATAGGTAGATTCATGGCATGCCCAAATAGGGGGCGGCTAGAGGAGTATTATTATTGAATATGAGGTAGAATAGTTGGTCCTAAGAGAGATGAGACTATGTTACAGTCCAGCCTGCACATATTGTAATCACACATTCATCTTAATACAAAGAAAACCATTTTTTCCTGCACATGGTGTGTTTGTGAATTATCTGTATTCTGTCAATGTTATCTGTGTTTATGTATGATGTAGATGCATGATAGATTTCATGTGCAGTAGGAAGATATATTTATTTATCTTCATTGAGTTCAAAATATTGTTTTTGGTTATTTAGGTTGTGCAAGGAATGCACAACAGAACATTGGAGGTTTCGTAGCCAGCGCAAGGAGTGTGCATTTGATATCTGTGGAGTCAGAAAAGAACGTGCTAGGAGGGCGCACCAGAGCGATCACAAACTCAAGAGAAACCTCAGAGTTACTGAATACTTTATAGATCTCCACAAGTGTGCATTGAGCGGATGGAAGCAGTGCATTATTGAACCTGAGATAAATCAAGATTCCAGAGAAAGACCTCTGCAAGGATTGCACCAGGCCAACACTTAGACGGGGTGTTGAAAGAAGTTGTTGGAGAAATTCATCGAGCGCAAGGAGTGCACCATAAGTAAATTAGTTTTCCTTTACAAGCTCAAGGAGGACAAGCGTTGGGTTTCCAGGAGAGAACTAGGGAGATTTTTTAAGAAAGTGGAAGGGTCGATATCCTTTGGAGTTCTAATTCAATTCGAAAGCTCAGAAGAGATAGAGAAAAGGGTGAATAGAGAAGGACTTATTCCAAGTCCCAAATCTCAGGAGAGGTTACGTCCCAAGAAACGAAGGTGTCCCAAGATAGCAAAATCACAAGAGAAGGTTCAAGGGCCAAAACCTTTGAACACTTAAAATTTTTCCCAATTTCGGGGGAAAGTGCAAACTCAAGAGGAGTAATAACAACCATTGAATCGATTTGCAAGGAGAGATCTGAACCGCTAGATCCATATCTATAACGAGGGAGAACATGGAGGCGAAGATCAGATCCCAACTGTCGGATCTGAGTGCAGAGGATTGGAAGTCATCCGATCCAAGGTAAAGTGCATGAGAATTAACCCTTTGTGTATACAGGAGAGCAGACTTGCCAAATTCCCGAAGCCCTGGAGTAATTTTGGACCGTCCATCGTCAAGGAGGGCAGGTGGCTCAAGATCCACAACTATGGAAGTTCATGGACCAGGAGGAGGTGAAATAGACGAAGTATATCCTAACCATCAATCACCAGGAGACATGTGTCAGCAGATCAGTAACTCCAGAGAAATCACTTCGAGATTTTCAATTGAGAGTTGAAACTCCCGAAGCCCGGAGATCCGGAGAAGATATGGACCGTCGAATCCAGAAGGGCACACAGCAATGGATTGTGAACTTCAGGGAAATCACTTCGAGGGGATCAGTTGAGAATTGAAACTCCTGAATCTTTGAGAGCCGAAGAGTTGAAGTAAATATCAACCGTCAGATCTAGAGGACAGGAGGCGTGAATCGGTGGACTCTGGGTAAAGACCCAAAGTAATTCATAGCTATCATGTCAGTGGGAGACACACATTAGTGGTTACCAACTCTAGATAAAATCCATTGAGAGAGAATTTGAGAGTTGAGAATCTCCAAGGCCGAAGTCCCGAAGTAGACGATAGTTGTTGATTCGAGGAGGACACGTGGTGCTAGATCTAAGGCTCTGGGTACGGAATACTCCGGAGGAAAGAGGAGGGTGAAAGCGTCGAAATCCTGAAGTAGAATCTGGATCGTTGATCTATGAAAGGACGCGTGGAGGATGGATATTCACTTTGTTGGATAGTCGTTGGATCAGGGAGGACAGCTGTCAGAAGATCTGACACTTCAGAATAATTCACTCCGAAGATTTTTTTGGGGGAAGATTTGAGAGAAACCATAGCACGGAGTTTTGAATTCCATTAGAACCATCCATCAAGGCAAGATGCATGGAAAATGATCTGCCACTCCGGAAGAAAGAGAAAGTATTGAACAAGAACTCCCAAAGGCCGAAGAGTCAAATTTCATATGAACCATTCATTTGCGAGGGACAAGTGTCAGTAGATATTCCACTCCAGGAGATAGCCACTACAGAGGAAGTGAAGAGTTTGAGAGTTGAAACTCCCGAAGCCCGGATTGTTGAAATCAACCATTGTCGTTGATTTGAAAGGGGGGTAAATGTCGATAGATTGTAAGGTATGGGGAGGTGAATGAAAGGAGGAGAGAAGGTAGAAAGAAAGGGATATATATGAGCCTTCAGTTCAAGAGAACCATCAAGATCATGAGATCGACGGTCACCTCACATTGCAGGGGCAAAAAGTGTTTGGACTTTAAAATTATTAGAGCGGACCGCAATCGAAACAACGGTTTTTCCAAAACGACGTGTGGTGATTGATAGTGAATTGAAGGAAGAAAAGTGATGTGGTATCAAATCACTTTTGGCCTCTCCACAATCATGTGTTTGCATGAGGTCACAGCCCTAGGTCACATGCAGGAAGGAGCTAGTGCTTGAAACTTGATATTTCATAAGTGCACAAGTAGAGGTTGTGGGTGCCATAGAACCTGCACTAGAAGAATGAAAGGACTTGTGTAAACATTTTTGGGTCTAGAAAAGGCCCGAAGAGTCAATCTGAATCCTTTATTTGAACGATCCTATACCAGGAGGTCGAGCAACCATGAGGGCAGAAGGGGGGTCTGCATCAAGTGGTATCAGAGCAGATTTTCGTCTGTAGATTTCAGGCGAAGGAGATGAAGGAGATAGTCTGACTACATCAAGTAGTATTAAGACCTTGAATTTGTCTGTAGATAGTAGGGAAAGGGAGAAGACAGAGTATTGATGCTCTGTGGATGATGGTTGCACGTACGCAGCAACAATTGGACAGCGAGGTAGGCTACGGGGAAAAATTGGAAATGCTCTATGTAATAGAATAATGCACAGACTTTCCAGGAGGGCAAGCAGAGGGTGAAAATGGATACTAGAGGCCATAGGCATGGTCAAGATAAAGTCCACCAACAGATGAAGAAAGAACAGGTAGACAAGGAGCTCATGGAGATAAGAGAAAAGATGGAAAATCTAGAATTGAAGATGTAATAGGAGACAAAGGTGCGTTGGACATATGAATGGCCTTTGAAGAGGAAAGTGAAGTGACCTATCCAGAAATTGTTGTTATCCAGAAGGAAACAATAAGCAATGAGGAAGTGGTTGAGGCATGCTGAAAACCTCAATGACACAAAGGAGAAAGTGATTTGCATCTGTGAACCAAAGATTGGGAGGAATCTCAGTACTGATGAGGAGAAGAGATCAATTAAGGATATCATAAGATGCTAGGGGGGAAGAAGTGAAATTTTGAGTTTCCAGGTGTGCAATGGAAGGAGATCATTGGATGATCTCATAGACTTCCAGGAGGGCAGTAATGGAAGTTCAAGTTGCCCAGCAGGAAATGGAGAGAGATCAAGTGATCTCATAGACTGTCAGGTGGGTAGAAAGAAAATCCCAAGTTGTCATATGGGGAAGGGAGAAGAGATTAACTCAGTTGAGAGTTCATATCAGTAGGGAGTATTGATGGAAGAAGATTAGAGGTGTGTTCTAATAATTGGGGAAATTCAAATATTCCTGCCAAATAGTCCAACAGAGGCTAATACAAGTGTTTTACATGAGGAGGTAGTGCAACAAGAATCCAAGAAAGAGGCCATGGAGCCAAATTCTTTTAAATAAAGTTGTGTCTGTGATGCAGGTGCAGCAGAGGAAAGACAACTAGCAAGGATTGTCAAATAGGAGGAGGATGAGTAAACATTGATGTTTGCCCCAGCAGAAAAAGAGGAGAATTCAAATGAATTGATCACTTAATGGGAGAAAGAGTTGAATATGTTGGAGGATTGGTTGGACAATCCAAAACCATAATATGGCTTCCAGAAGACAGTCATGCAAATTGCAGGAGAAGAGAATTCAGCACAATTTCTCAAAAATTTCAACCCGGGAGCTGAACAGGAGATGACTGCAACACTAGAGCCTGTAGCAGAAGAGGAAGCAGATATCATAGATTTTGTTGTTCTGTATGAAGAGTTGGAATCCCTGGAGAGGAGAGTGAATATGCAGAGTAGGTGTTGGCACAGGGGTATACCCAGGCAGGGATGATTTTAGGGGCTAAATTTCGCTCATGGGCTAATTTTCTGTGGTTTTTCCAAAAATGAGATTAGCTATTTTAAAAATGATTCGCCCAAATTCTATGGGATAAAATTATTTTACCTTAAAAATAGCCAAAATTTTATAAAAACTATATAAAATACTTAGAAATTTGAAATTTTTTACAAAAATATCGCCAAACATATGAAGGATTAGTAATATTCGTGGAGGTTTCTACATTTTAAAATAAATTTCCATCCTTAAAATCCTCCCTGGACCCAGGGTTCAATGCTACAACAGCGCACCAACAAAACCCTAACTACCGTCCCTTTCGAAAACACCTACGAAGCAGGTGAAGTCTCACCTGAAATAGAGGTAGGGGTGATTGCAGGACTCATATGTCTGCAACCTTAGCTAGGATACCAATATGTGATTCTAACAATTAACAGAGCACTTAGTAGTTAATCTTCATCAATATTCAGTTCTTAGTAACAGCACAGACGTACCCTAATTACATAGTATCGCGGTATGTTACCAGATCCATCATCTAATAATACTTAACATAAAATGACACATTAGATCTAGCAGGTTCAAGCACTAAGAACATCCACATGGGTCAGATATAGCATTCATTCACATGATTAGGCATAAAGAAACATCAGATCTATCTAACATTCATCAAATAAAAACACATCGATACATCGCACAAAGCAGAGCAACACAGCATGTACGTGGTTCACCCCCACCCTGGGGCTACATCCATCAACTCTTCTTCTTTATTAATGTCTTCAATCGGTTACAACATAGTCACCAAAAACCCTTCTCCGCACAGGACAGAAGATCTGCGCAGCTCGCTAGATCCTTATTCCTTGTGTTGTAGCATAAAGCCTTCTATAATCTCTATAATAACTTGCACTTAGATCTATAACCCTTCTACAGTCATGCACAAAGCACTACTGGAACTTAGCTTACATCACATAGATAGGCTACTTTCTTCTACTTACTTCGCCTAGACATCTATTTATACATAAAAAAGTGGGCCTAGGCATGGGTAAACTCATGGGTCGACATCCCTTTCCCATTACATTGTCCCAAAACCCAAAAAGGCTCCCGAAAGTGGGTCGAGATCCCATGATCTATGCTTCATATGGAACTCCATATTTGACAGGTTGTCAAAGTCCAAAAAATGGTCAAATATGACCAAGTGTTCCTCAAAACTTGGTCAAGGGCCAACAAGCCCCCAACACTCACCTGTGATTCATCCTGAGTCACTCTGATCTGAGCAATTCTGCTTCGCACGCCTTGAGCTTGGCTCGATCTGCTTTGATCTGCTGCAGTGCTACTGCTTCTTGCTCAGTGAACTCCTGAATAAGTGCATCATTGACAGGTCTTTCAAGGCGTTGTTCTGTTGTACTCACAACCTGTTCAAGTTCTACTCTTTGCTTTTCAAGTTCGGTGAATAATTGGCATGCCTTTTCTTGCACTGGCTGAAGTCATTGAGAGACTTCCATTACTTTACTCTGGAGCATGCGTACTTGTTGTTGGGTCATTCATTGCTCTGGAAACCTCTTCATTCTCTCAACTGGTGACAATGCCTTTAGTTGCGCTTGTAACGTGTCTGCTTTCTGCTGTGCGTGTTGGAGTTGCGACTCTAACACTTGTAATTCTGTATTTTCTGTGAATTTTTCATACGTCTGGGTGCTTCTGGAGCTCATCTGCTTGTATTTCAAGGCAAAGTCTTTTAGTTGGTCAACTGCACTTCAGGAAGTGGCCTCTCTTAGATCTCTTATTTCTTGAGGTGCCTCCGACACAGTGCGAAGTTCCAAGTCTGCGATGTGCTACTGAAGTTGTTGGATCACTCCTTCCAGTTGCGCCACCTGTTGTGGAACTCATTCTTCTATCTGGACTTTGATGATTTTCATAGAGCGAAGTGATCTATGAACCCGTTCCTATAATTCGAGTTGCTCTGCGAGCAATTGTTCCCTATCTTGTTGTAACGCTGTTTTTTCTTCCTTCCACTTTGCTTGAAGTGCTAGTTTTTCTTGTTCTGCATTACTGTGTTGTTCTAGCATGTCTTTCTATGCCTACACCAAATCTTGGGTAGCTTGTTTTGTCTCTTCCTGAGCTTGTCGAAGGCGAGCTTCAACTTTATTGGCGATCTGGTGCAATTGGGTTGGCTCATCTCCTGGTTCTTTTGTTCCACTTGTCAAAGGAGAAATAGAAATTGTGTGGCTGGATTGTAGTGCCTGTTGTACTTCTCGAAGTTCACCCTTGATTCGGCTGAATACCTCCTCCTACTTCACTTCTTACTTTTATGTGATCTCCAATGAAGCATCATTCAACATAGCGACTAAAAAGTCAAAGTCGTATGAGGTGAGGGTAGTCTTAAACGTATCCCTAGTGGCTTTGGCTTTCTTTTGGGACAAAGGCTTTGGCAGGGTAACCTTCCTTTTCTTAATCAAATCCTCTTCGTCTCTAGGCGGAGTAACTTCACCTTTGTTTTGCTCGACTTTTGTGCCACCTAGTTCTCCACCATCATCTCCCTACTCAGGTGATCTTGAATATGTCTCCACCGATGTGTTATGGACATCATGCACTTCATCATTTTTCTTTGTTTTACTTGGTCCAGGTGTGTCCGGCATAGTTTCAGGGCTATCCACATCAGGCATCTCTGAGGGGTCCGTTGGAACAAGGAGGTCTGTCGACCATTCCTTGGTAATCTCCTCCAAGTCATATTCTATCAATTTGTAATATGACTGGAGATATTGTTTATGCTCATCAGTGTGTGTTGTAATGTAGGTGAAGTGGCGGTCCGCACTAAACTTCATCAAGGGTCTAAACCTATAAAGTGTGTTCGGGGTGATGTGCGGTGTATACTGGATTGCGATCTTCAACTGGTTGTAGTAGGCGTGGAAGACAACATTGCACTTCCATTGTTTGCTCATGTCGTTGGAATACCACAGTGTACAGAACTTTGCAGCCAATGGTTCGAAGGGTTCTATAACTAGGAAAGTGGCACCTTCTGGTAGCTCCTAGGAAATGAAATCGATCAGTATGAGAAGCCAACTAAAGTGGAAGTCATACCCTTGGTCTTGTGCTTCTCTGCAATCAATCTCTAGTTGATTGACAAGGTACTACGCCCAGTTCATCTGTAATCCCTCTACGCACTTCCCTACGAGGTTGACCACGAATCCAGTTACTTGAGTTGTTCTATTCTTACAAACTAACTTGCCCACAATCAGCTGATAGGCAAGGCTCACTGTGCCACTCTGGATAGAGGCTACCTTGTAGCCTCAGATTCCCTTCTCGACATCACCATAGGTTTCCTTAATTCTCTACGCTAATGCTTGTTCGGAGGTCTTTCTAGGGTAGAACTCTTGTCAGTTAGGTCCTTGCATGATAAGCTCTGTGATCTGATTGATCAAGGTCGGATCCATAGTGATGTGTTGATTTATCCATAGGTATCCTCCGTGATAGCAAGATAGAAGCAACTCTACGCACGCATTCACCTCCTGGTGTCTGCCAAAGTGCAGGATCTTCATAACATTCAACAATGTAGACTGCGCGAGGTTATGGGTCCAAGACTGCAGGACAATCTTCACGTTCTTTCCCTTCTTCTTCATTAGATACTTGTGTGGGGCAATCATACTGTAGACTTTCCTGTCACCGAGGTTGAAGTCACTAAACTTCAATGCTGCGAGTTTTTCTTGATTGGCTCGAACTGCGTGCACCCCTTTTGGAAGGTACACGGTGATCAAAGTATACTTGAAGTCTCTGGGTACACTATCACGGTTAATTCCATCGCTCAAAGGTGGTATGTAAGTCGACGGAATGTGTGGAATAAGCTTGGCATTTGCATTATCATCTATGTGCTTTGTTCTTGTCTCTGTCATGGTTCTGGAAGGTCCTGCTCCATGAGCAGTTGAGGGAGAATCTTTGACTCCTCTTGTTGATGATGCTTGCACACCTGCAGACATCCTTCTTTCTAACATGACTCTCCCATCCATTAAGTCAATCAGAACTTCTTTGATTGTTTTCTCTACAGTGTTGAGCTCGTCCGACATACAAGCTCAGGGTCGATTAGATCGGGTGTGAACTAGGTTCAGAAACTGCAGTGGAGGGTACGGGAACAAGGTGATGATCACAGTGAAAAATAATCTCAGGTTGTGGGCTCAAGTTCTTATTTATCAAAAGGTATTCTCAGTGCGTGGTGTGGCGAACTAAGTAAGAAAGTTAGCAATGGTCTACTTGCAACGGGTATGAGGCTCCATTAACTCATGCTCTATCCATTATGGTGTGGTCTAATGGTCTAGTGGTGAACCATCAATGCTTTTCAACCCGTTTGGAGTGGCAGTTGAATGGTTATATCATCTTCCAATGGCTATATTTCTTCGTCTCGGCAAAGTGGCCTATGTTGTTGTTCTGATATCTCGGCAAAGTTCAATTTCTGAAACTTTCTTGTTCTGTGAGGTTCCATCTAGAATATTCTGTAGTTTGTCGATCTTAGCTCTCATTTTACTTAGTTTCCTAGCCTTTTTTCCAGAGAGCTTCGTAGCAGGGATTCTCTTTCCATTTTGATTCCTATTTTCCTTGAACATAGGTACTTCACAATGTTGAGATTCTCTCCTAAGACCCAGGGGTAATAATTCTTCTTTTTCTGGGACATGTGCTTCGGTCTTATGTGATCCTTCTGACATTCTTTCAGCTTCGACATCAAGGCCTCTAACAATAAGTGGCTTTGATCTGTTCTCTTGTTCTTCAATCAACTACGCAATCCTTCTGGTCATGAAATCTGTTAACTCTTGTCTCTGTTTTTCTAAAACTTTTTCTTCTTCTTTCTTTCTGGATTGATCTCTCTTAATCCAAGGTTTTCCAAGTAACATAGTGAATAGGGAGTTGTCCTCAATAAATTTAATAATCTCAAAATCTTCTTCATTCGAAGTTCCATTGACTATCATAGGTATCTGAGAGAGTTTTCCACATAACATCACCAGGTTTCCTCTAAATAGTCCTATTCCTCCTAGTGAAGGAATCATGGTAGGATTCCCTATAACTTCCCACGTTCTTTATGGCATAATGTTCACTTGTGTTTCTTCATCAAGAATACAGTCAATGTCGAAGTCCCCTAGTCTTGCTTCAATGCATTATTTTTCTTTAAAGATCTCTGATAACCTAAAATGTCGGTGGTCATTCAGGGTCTCTTTCATCTGTAGTAATACCTTCTCAGATTCTTTCTGAGATTCGGTTATTTCTAGAGTTCTCTTAGGGTTTTCTTCATTCAAATTCATTATTTCAAGCTTAGCAATCATTCTAGGTAAATCCAACACTTCATGGTCCAAAGCTTTGCAATAGAGACAACTAGGTCTTTCACTCGGGCATTCCTTAGCTAGATGGCCTGGTTTTCTGCAACTGTAACATAGGGTTAATCCTCTCTTTCTTGTAAATTATCCCTAGCCTCTTCTGTACTACGCACTATAATCATGGTAGCAAGCCTGCAAAAAATTCTTTCTAGGATCCTGCATCCATTGGTTAGCCCAAACATTCTTTCTATGCATAGGTATAACATATTTATCATTATTCTTACCAGATCTATTCATATCAAACCTTCTTTCATCTAACAATGCCCTAGTTTTCAGGCTAGGACAGACTCTATCAAGCTTACCTAGATCCATATTTCAGAATAAAAAAATTTCACTTACCTTACTTTTACAGAGTATAAATCTTCCAGATCTAAAACATTTTAGTTGTTTGTACCTCTATCAGAGCACAGATCTTACATATCTTACCTCTTTCTGTAGATCTGACCACTTTTCTTCATAAACTTCTACTTTAACCTTTCTTAGAGAACAAAGCATTCAGATCTGACTTATTTTCTTCAGATCTATCCTTCTTTCTTTAGCACAGAGCTTATCAGATCAAGTGGATTACTGTGCACTAGGGCATAGGTCCATGCACAGAGATTCCAAGTTTCAGAACGAATATTTTCACAAAGCTTCTTCTTTCTCAGTTCCCAGCAATCACAATTTTAGGTCCCGGCAATGGAACCATTTGTTGGCACAGGGGCAGACCCAAGGTTCAATTCTACAATAGCACACCAATAAAAACCTAACTACCGACCCTTTCAAAAACACCTGTGAAGTAGGTGAAGTCTCACCTGAGGTAGAGGCAGGGGTGGTTGCAAGACTCAGATGTCTGCAACCTTAGCTAGGACATAGATCTGTGATTCTAACACTTAACAGAGCACTTAGAAGTTAATCTTCATCAATATTTAGTTCTTAGTAACAGTGCAGACGTACCCTAATTACAAAGTATCACAGTATGAAACCAAATCCATCATCTAATAATACTTAACATAAAATGACGCATTAGATCTAGCAAGTTCAAGCACTAAGCACATCCACATGGGTCAGATATAGCATCCATTCACATGATTAGGTACAAAGAAACATCAGATATATCTAACATTCATCATATAGAAACACATCGATACATCACACAAAGCAGAGCAACACAGCATGTACGTGGTTTACCCCCACCCTGGGGCTATGTCCACCAACTCTTCTTCTTTATTAATGTCTTCAATCGGTTACAGCACACAATCACCAAAAACCCTTCTGCGCACAGGAAAAAATATCTGCCCATCTCGCTAGATCCTTCTTCCTTGCGTTGTTGCACCAAGCCTTCTATAATCTCTATAATAACTTGCACGTAGCTCTATAACTCTTCTACAGTAATGCACAGAGAACTACTAGCACTTAGCTTACATCACATAGATAGGCTACTGTCTTCTACTTACTTTTCCTAGACATATATTTATACATACAAAAGTGGGCCTAGGCATGGGTAAACCCATGGGTCGACATCCCTTTCCCATTACATTGTCCCAAAACCCAAAATGGGGCCTGAAAGTGGGCCGAGATCCCTTGATCTCTGCTTCGTCTGGCGCTCCATCTTCGACAGGTTTTCGAAGTCCCAAAAACGATCAAATATGACCAAGTTTTCCTTAAAACTTGGTCAAGGGCCAGCAGTAGGCATATCTAATAGTCTAAGTTGGAAACAGGTGGAGGAGCATACCAGCCTGAGGAGAAACTGAAGGAATTTGAGGTTTAACCAACACAAGAGGAGATGTCATAATTCCATCAATCAGAGGCGGAAGCTAAGCAGCAACTCAGTGGTGAGACTACAAAACTGGAGGAGTGGAAAACTAGTCCCACAGGAGATGAAGATAACATGAAAGTTCAGATTGATTAGATTGGTAAAAAGGAGAAAGCGCACACATTTCAATGTTCCCAAGAGATGGAGAAAGAAGATAATTCGATGGAACTACTCAAAAAATTCAGCCAAGGAGATGAGCAAGAGATAATTGTAGAATGTGAACCTAAAACATAGGAAGAAGCAAAAAATAGCATGGATCTTGTTGATCTGTGTGAAGAGTTGGAGGCCCTGGAAAGAAGGGTAAAAAATCAAAATCATCTTATCCAACAAGTCAAGTTGGAAATTGATGGAGAGAAAAGGAAACAGAGCATACTGCAGGGGGGAAACCAGTCAGTGGACTAGCTGGAAAAATAAATAGAGGAGATAAAGAGATTGATGTTGGAAGAAGCACAAGAAGCAGTCATCAGAAAAGTATGGGACAGAAGAAAAACTGCAGGAGTAGGAGGGCAAAAGAAGAAGAAAGGAAAATGAGAAAATGAACATCTCCAAGAGAAAGTATGGGACCTTGGAGGATATCAAAAACATGGCAGAGGGAGCCATGAGAAGGAGCTCATGATTTTCCCAGTATTGGATTATTATGTAGGAGAATCATCAGCGAATCCCACGTGGAGGGACAACTCAACACCATAGCACACCTTTTTAAAGTAATTGGAATATAAAAGCTTGCATTTTTTTCTATAGATTTTTTTTGAATGGATGATTGAAGAAGGGCGAAACGCTCAGAAATTGAATGATCACAAGAGGAATAGGAGTTTGAATCTCAATATTGAATGTAATGGAGCTTGATTATTTTTTAGCGGTTACTTCTATAGGAGAGGTAGTCAAAAGGAACCATATGAACCTTCCTGTATAGGTAGATTCATGGCATGCCCAAATAGAAGGTGGCTAGAGGAGTATTATTATTGAATAGGAGGTAGAATAGTTGGTCTTAAGAGAGATGAGACTCTTTTACAATCCAGCCTGCACATATTGTAATCGGACATTCATCTTAATACAAAGAAAAGCAATTTTTCCTGCACATGGTGTGTTTATGAATTATCTGTATTCTGTGAAGGTTATCTGTGTGTTTATGTATGTTGTAGATGCATGATGTATTTCATCTACAATAGGAATATATATTTCTTTATCTTAATTGAGTTCAAAATATTGTTTTGGGTTATTTAGGTTGTGCAATGAGTGCACAACAGAACATTGGAGGTTTTGTAGCCAGCACAAGGAGTGTGCATCTGAACTCTATGGAGTCAAAAAAGAACATGCCAGGAGGGCGCACCAGAGTGATCAAAAACTCAAGATAAACCTGAGATTTACTAAATACTCTGTAGAGCTCTGCAAGTGTGCATTGAGTGAACACAAGGAGTGTGTTATTGAACCTGAGAGAAATCAAGATTCTAGAGAAATACCTGTGCAAGGATTGGACCGGGCCAACACTTAGACGGGGTGTTGAAAGAAGTCGTTGGAGAACTTCATCGAGTGCAAAGAGTACACCATAAGTAAATTAGTTTTCCTTTACAATATCAAGGAGGATGAGCGATGGGTTTCCAAGAGAGCACCAGGGAGATCTTCTAAGCAAGTGGAAGGGTTGAGATCCTTTGGATTTCTGAGTCAGTTCGAAAGCCAAAAGAGATAGAGAAAAGAGTGATTAGAGAAGGAATTATTCCAAGTTCCAAAAATTAGCAGATATTATTCCCCAAGAAACGAAGGCGTCCTAATATAGCGGGATCACAAGAGAAGGTTCAAGGTCCAAAACCTTTGAACACTTAGAAATTTTCCCAATTTCGGGGGAAAGTGAAAAATCAGGAGGAGTAACAAGAGATGTTGAATCGAGTTGCAGGGAGAGATCTAGACCGCTAGATCCACATATAGACTGAGGGAGAACGCAGAGGGGAATATTAGATCCTAACCATTGGATATGAGCACAGAGGATTGGCAGTTGTCCAATCCAAGGTAAAGCGCATGAGCATTAACCCTTTGTGTGTACAGGAGAGCAGAATTTCCAAAGTCCCGAAGCCCCAGAGTAATTTGGAACCGTCCATCATCAAGGAGGATAGGTGGCGCAAGATCCACAACTCTGTAAGTTCATGGACCAGGAGGAGGTGAAATAGCTAAAGTATATCCTAACCATTGATCACTAGGAGACACATGTCAAAAGATCAGTAACTCCAGAGAAATCACTTTGAGAGTTTCAGTTGAGAGTTGAAACTCCCAAAGCCCAGAGATATGGAGAAGATCTGGATTGTTGGATCTAGAGGGGCACGTGGCGATGGATTGTGAACTCCAGGGAAATCACTTCGAGGGGTTCAGTTGAGAATTGAAAATATTGAATCCTGGAGAGTTGGAGAGCTGACGTAAATCTCAATCATCAGATCCAGAGGACAGGAGGCATGAATTAGTGGACTCCAGTTAAAGACCCAAAGTAACTCACATCCATCAAATCAGTGGGAGACACGCGTCAGTGGA
Source organism: Picea engelmannii (assembly GCA_009831015.1). Taxonomy (NCBI): domain Eukaryota; kingdom Viridiplantae; phylum Streptophyta; class Pinopsida; order Pinales; family Pinaceae; genus Picea; species Picea engelmannii. The sequence goes on from ML783843.1 coordinate 13,842, forward strand.
TTACCAACTTCGAATAAAATCCATTGGGAGAGAATTTTAGAGTTGAGAATCCCAAAAGCCGAAGTCTAAAAGTAGGCGAGAGTCGTTGATTCGAGGAGGATTTGTGATGCCAGATCTAAGACTCTAGGTACGGAATACTCCAGAGAAAAGAGGAGGGTGAAAGTGTTGAAGTCCCAAACTAGAATCTGGATCGTTGATCTATGAAGGGACGTGTGAAGGATGGAGATTCATCTTGTTGGATAGTCGTTGGATCAGGGAGGATAGGTGTCAGAATATCTGACACTTCGGAAGAATTCACTCCAGAGATTTTTATTTGGGAATATTTGAAAGCAACCGGAGAACGAAGTTTTGAATTCCATCATAACCTTCCATCAAGGTGGGACACGTGGAAAACGATCTTCCACTCCGGGAGAAATTAGTCCAGAAGAAAGAGAAAGTATTGAACAAGAACTCCTGAAGGTCGGAGATTCGTAGTTCATATGAACCATCTATTTTCGAGGGACAGGTGTCAGAAGATCTTCCACTCCATTAGATAGCCACTGTAGAGGAAGTGAAGAGTTTGAGAGTTGAAACTCTTGAATCCTAGATTTCTGAAATCAACCATAGATGTTGATTTGAAAGGGGGGACTATGTCGATAGATCATAAGGTCTGGGGAGGCATGTGAAAGGAGGAGAGAAGGAAGAAAGAAAGGGATAGATATGAGTCGTCAGTTCAGGAGCACAATCAAGATCATGAGATCAATGGTCACCTCGCATTGTGGGTGCATAAAGTGCTTGGAATTTAAAATTATTAGAGCGAGACGCAATAGAAACAATGGTTTTTCCAAAAGGACGTGTGAAGATTGATAGTGAATTGCAGTGACAAAAGTGGTGTGGTCTCAAACCACTTTTGGCCACTCTGCAATCTCATGTTTACGTGAGGTCACAACCCAAGGTCACATGCAGGAAGGAGCTAATGGAAAAGGAGTTAGCGCCTAAAACTTGATATTTCATAACTGCGTAGGGAGAGGTTGTGGGTGCCATAGAACTTTCACCAGAAGACTGAAAGGACCTCTGTAAACTTGTTTGGGTCTATCAAAGGCCTAAAGAGTCGATATGACTCCTTGATTTGAACGATCCTAGACCAGGAGGTCGAGCAGCCCCGAGGGGATAATGGGTGTCTGCATCAGTACAAGCCAAGGAAGGGGGGCAGGTTGAGCTCAAAATAATTGTCACCCATAGCCTTGCTAATGGTGTAATTCCCATAACATAGTGGATGAAGCTTCCGATGAGGCCCTGTAAGTCATTATTTCTGTAAGTGCAACCAAACTTTTTCTCTCACTCGAAACTAGTGTGGCACTCGATGTTGATCATGGAATTTATTGTACTTGGAATTGGACTTCTGTAAAATATATTGAACCTATTGGCAGATGTCTTGGATCCACTCAATGAATTGGGTGTATTTGTCAACTGCATTTGGAGCATGTGATGAGTCTACTTGGGTGGATGCAAGGGGTAGTTCAACATCCATGGGACCCAATGGTTGAAATTCAAACCCCACCTTAAAGGGGTTGTGTTCAGTTGATCTAGGTATGGCTTTGTTCTAGCTATGTTGAACATATGGAAGACTCTCATCCCAAGTGCGAGGGTGCTTGGAATTGTACATGTGCAGGATTTTCATGATCATCCATTTGACGACCTCAGTTTTGTTAGAATATGAAATATTGTGCTCATTTTACCATTGACAATACTATTTTCACTCAACCATAGGCCAAATCCACCCTTTGAGCACCTTAACCTTGACAGAGAATCACTCTGAAAGAAAACCCTAGGCTAGATAGCCAAACAAAGGGTAGCACACCTTTCCCCAAGGATAGCCCATCAACAAGAGTTGATAAGATAGTCCAAATCCTAGCCAAGAGATAGTCCAAGCCAAATGTGATCTGCTAGCTACAGCAGCTGCAATGGTAGCTCTCCTCAAACCTGTGCACAAGACTAGGCACTGCAGTGCGCACAAGTTGTTGCTCTGCAATTCTGAGACTACCTGCTAGAATGAGAACTGGCCTCTTGTATTTATACTAATTTTGGCTAACTGCCTGGGCCTACTTCTCATTCTGGGTATCTGTCTGTTCAGTATATATTAATTATTTTGGCTGACTTCTTCTCTTGGAGGCTAATAACCTAATACAAGTTATCTTCTTGAGCCAACATGTCTTCTAGGGTTATTAGCCAACTGATTAGGGTTTCTTCATGCTTCACGGAATATTCTATTCTCTTCAGGTCTATACATGGAGGTAAATACCTCTCGCAGCTACCATAATATCAACACTCCCTCCTAGCTAGGGAGGCATTACAGGTAATGGTCTTGAGAAAAAAACATACCATTCACCTGGTAGCATCAACATAGTTGTATAGACTACCTTATGACTAAATCATGAGCACGATCATCACCATCGGTGTCATCAGTTGCATCATCTCTCGAAACCATACTCCATCTAAGTAATCATACATGATGATGGAAACGTCACTCACACCACAGAGTGATACAAGATCCATTCTTCTAATCTGGAAATATTTCCTAGAAGAGTAAATGTTCTTAACCATTTTCCGTCTAGGAAATCTCTTTTCTTTGATCATTCATCTAGTTGATAATCATCTCCAATACTATTGATAGTCTTCAAGACAATCAAAATAAAATAGAACACAATTGTGTCTATCCATAACTACAATCCAGTGGTACACTACCACACCAAGTAACACACAAGTACTTGATCAAACAGTGGAACACATCCACCAAAATAGTATATATCTATTGTCATACAAT
>ML783843.1:26136-39298 GCA_009831015.1 Picea engelmannii
CTTTCGTGGTGCACTTTCTACCATTGTTGATGGATGGCTCTACTTGAGTGGTTTCCTCCACTCCATGAACCTCCTCATGTGGTTGATCCACATATTGAGACTCGTCTTTGGGAACCAACAGTTCCTCTTCTGCGTGCAAGTCTAGCTCCCTCTCAAGCAAAAATATCATGGCTTTACCCTCATCAAATTTTATATCCCGTCGCTTAACAATCATCTTACTGTTCGTAAAATACACACGATAATTATGGGGTGTTTATGTGTACCCCACAAATATCCCAACTTCAACAGTTGCTTCCAGCTTCTTCCTAGAATCCTTGGTCACATGCACATAAACAGATGATCCAAAAATTTTAAAATGAGAAACATCGGGTTTCTTACCAGTGAAAGCTTCTTCAGTTGTACTCATGCCAAGTATTCTATGAGGACAATGGTTCTACACATAAACTGTAGTATTGCATGCTTCTGCCCACAAATGCATTGGTAGGACCTGATCATGCAACATCACTCGTGTTGCACCCATGATTGTTCCATTCTTTATCTCTGCAACCCCATTTTGTTGTGGGTTATGAGGCACTATGAGTTCTCTTCGAATTTCTTCTCTACTACAGAAGTCTTTGAATTCGTTAGAGATGTATTCTCCACCATTATCGCTCCTTAGAGATTTCACTTGCTTCCCCGACTCTTTCTCCACCAATTCTTTAAACTCATAGAACTTTGAGAATGTTTGATCCTTCTTCTACATGAAGAATATCCATCATTTACGAGAAAAGTCATCAACAAAAATAACATAATATTTATGTTTTGTTGTTGAAGAAACCGAGAATGGTCCATACACATCTGTGTGAATTCTCTCCAGGATCACTGAAGCATGGTTCTCCTTTTCATGAAAGGTGGACTTTACATACTTCCCCAAGGTGCACCCCTTGCACTGATCTAATTGAGCAAGTGTTCCCCTTGGAATTCTAGTAGATATTTGTTGCATGATCTTCAAGTCTCAATTATGAAGATGGTCCAATCGTCTGTGCCATAATTCGCCCGCATCCTGGCTCACCTATTTTTCTGTCTTGCCCATCATGGCACCGCATCCATCTACCTCCATCATGTAGATATTATTAACTTGAATCCCTATCTTCTTGACTTGACCCATTTCTTTATGTCACAGGTAGGCTTTTCCACTGCTAAAAACAACATCATAGCCTCTGTCCTCCAACATTTCAACTGAGACCAAGTTTTTCTTCAGACCTGGAACATGCATAAAATTTTTCAATTGAAATGGATTACCTGACTCCCTCTGAAAGGTAATGGTACCAATACCAATCGCACTGTATCGTCCATCGTCACCCACCTCTATATGCATTCTGAGATCTTTCTCCTCCAAGTCAATGACAGACTCTTTATCTCCCGTCATGTGGAAGGAAGCGTCACTATCCAAATACCACATCGATCTCGATGCACTTGAAGTCATGCATGTGATCAAAGTGAAGTCAAGTTCAAATTGCGAGACAAGAGCCTCACCATTTGCAACTCTAGCAACCGTCTTGTTCTTCCTCTTTTGCGGATAGTTGGCAGTGAGATGCCCATGTTCGTGATAGTGAAAACACTTCACTTTGGACAAATCCGGCTTCTTGACTTTAGACTCATATTTTGAATGGAATTTCTTCCCTTTCCCTTTCCTTTCCTTGGCAGTTAAAGCACAATCCTCTTCATCATCACGTTTTGATGAAGATCCATCTCTAGTGTTCCACCTGAACTCCTCTTGCACTAGATCTGACCATAGTCATTCCCAATCTGGAAATTTTTCCCTTCCATTGATAGAGTATTGATAACTGTGCCAACTCTTGGGAAGTCCTAGGAGAGCCAATCTCACCAAATCATCAACAGTGACTGTTATTCCCACACTTCCAAGCTCATCCTGACATTGGACAAACTTCGTGAGATATTTTGGAATGGTGTCACCCTTCTCCATCTTGATCTTGCTAAGTTTATCTTTGAGCGCCAGTTTCCTATGGTTGTTGTTGTTTTGGAACAGATCTATCAAAACCTTCCACATTGCATGTGGTGTGGTTTCCCCATGGAGACTTGAGACAATGTGGTCTCGTACTCCCTCCAACAGAATCCTCCTCACCTTTGCCACTTTCTTTTTCCATGCATTAAGATTTGCAGTGTCTATCGCATCTGGCTTAGGAACATCTTTATCAATGTATTCCTTCAAGCCATTGTCTTTGAGTACTGCCTCCATCTTTTCCTTCCAGCCAATGTAGTTCAAGATGCCCTCAAGTGCATACTCCAACCTCAAGCCATTGAAAGACATTTCGATCTTGAATCAACTGTCGCACCAAGAAAATCATACAAATTCGAATGTTATCCAACCACCAAAACTCAATTGTTGTAATTCATCTTTCCCTGGGAGGTTCGCACCCCACTTGAGAGAATCCTAAGGGAAGTTCGCACCCTACCAGTGTCTAGCCTACGAACTCTCTGAGGAAGTTCGCACCCTACTAGTGTATAGCCTGCGAACCTTCTGGGGAAGTTTTCACTATACTTCACTGTGGAGTGAGGGGAGTTCGCACTTCTCCCTTAAGAAGCCTGCGAGAATCTCAATGAAGTTTTCACCTCTCCTTTGAGTAGGGTGCGAGAATTTCTGCTCCTAGAAATGTGTGTAGTTTTCAGTACTAAGGTTTGCACCTTTCTAGAGATGGGACCTGCGAAAATACTATTATTTTCACACCTCACTTCCATGGCCTCCATGACTCTGATACCATGTAGAAATTTCAATACAAATTAAGTACTTCCTGCGATTCTCCTGATCTAACAATTATATGCCACTATTAAATACAGAATCGCTTCTACTATTATTCTTGCGGAAAATTAAACCACGATCACAAAGTGAAATATCAAGAACACATAACACAGAATTTTTTTCAGGAAAGCGTAAAGATAAAAACCACACTATCATATATTATGTATATCATGAATCATGAAACAATCTCATACAAAACTCTAATCTAAGAGCTCTCAGTACAATACAATCATCTCACACTGTCATACAGAAATCAGCAAATACATGTGCCAATTCTATGTGTCCAGATAGCTTGCCTCCTCTGCACAATCCCTGCAATTAGAATTCTCACAATGAATTCAAATTTCCTAGTTTTCACATGCTCATAAGCATATCCACTGCATGTGTGATTGCATGAATGCACTTTACTCAAATCACAACTGATAGCCAAATTGTCCCTTTCACCTGTTATCTCAACTAGGTCTCCACTGGATCTGACATGCATGTAGTTAACCGTGGCGAATTTTCAGTTGCATGTGAGTTCACTGATTTGAATTACTTAATAATTAATTCACTGAACTCTCACTAGTGCAAGTTTAGATATAACTAGTACAACTAAGCTTAACTCACTTAACTACACTTATAATTTTGTTACAATTCCAACTCACTCAGTTATAAATGAGATAATAGATTAATATTTATTGTCCAATTTATTTAAGGGAAAACTAAATTAGACACATGTTTCTTGTTGACTTTTCAACAAAAAGAACCTAGATATGTCTTCTCAATAGCCTCCAAATTTCACCATATGAATCATTCTAGAAACAAAGTTATAGCGAAAATGGTAATATTACTTGTAAATAACATACCTTGGAACACATCACCAAAAGACTTCATCCTCCCTTGAAATTTGGCCTTCTTTACTTCATATTTATTATGAAATTCATCTTATATCTCCTTGCTCATTAACAAAATTGTGTGTGTTTTAAAATGAATGTATAATTATATGTATTTATACCCTTTATGTCACTTCCTTTTAACATTAGGGCCAACATGTAGTTTCTGCTTCAATTCACATTGTCATCTTCAAAAATTCATTTCTCCTCAATCATGAGGATCCACATGACATGTCACATACCATTGGAAGCAGCATGACATATATTATCCATCCATGGGTGTTGTATCTGCATGTGTAATTTCCTTCATGTCTATCTACTTTGGTCATTTTTAGGGTCCAAAAGCCAATGTCTAGGGTTGACATCGATGACAACAACCAATATTCCAACAATATCCCCCTTTGTCATTGATGGAAACACTCATGCTCCCCCTATCCTCATGCTCATGTTTTCTCTCCCCCTTTGGAATCAATGGAAAAGGGTGGGGCTTCTCCCCCTGAGTTTAATGGAAAAAGGTAACTCTCTTCTTTGGGGTTTCTCCCCCTAAACATATAGCACTTAATAACACTTCATTTTTATGGTCTCTTTCTTCCTTGAAGATTTTTTGTGGATCTAGGATGTATATGTTACTTGGTATTCTTGTTGCAGTTGCAACCAATCTTCCTGAACCTTCTTCTTTGATTTTTCATCTTTGTGAGTCAAATGTGAGAGTATATCCTTGATCACACATTTTACTAACAATGAGTATATTATGCTTCAAGTCTTCAACCAATAGGACATTATTTGATTTTACATTTTTTCTTCCAATCTCTACTACACCTTTTCCAAGTATTTTGGCAGATGAATCATCTCCAAATGCAACATTTCCACCCTTTCTCTTCAATATGATGAATTTGTCTTGATCCCCGATCATGTGTGAAGAACATCTATTGTCTATGTACCATTCATCTTCTTCTTTACATTCTTCAGCGGTCAATGCTATTTGACAATCTTCATTGTCTGGAATCTCTTTCCTTCTCCATATTGTGGTTGGCATAGGGACATTTGGCATAGTATCATATTCATTCATATATATGCAGTCTTGTGCTTTGTGACCAAGATAATTACATTTGTAGCATACAATATTTGTGTTCATCAATGGGGAAAATGAATTATAAGTTTTGTTGAAAAATCCATGATCGTTTCCATATCTTCTATTTAAACCATTCATGTTTCTTGCATATTTTTTCCTTTCATTGATTCTGCAATTAATTTCCTTATGTCCAAAATTTTTGCAAGTGTAACAATGACCAAGAAAGAAATTTTGATACCTGGGAGTGAGTGACCTTCTTTGTGATGTAGTCCATCTGGGTTCATAATCTACTCTTCTGTAGTTTCCTTCGTACTGATTGAAGCTTCTTTGATTCCTAAAGGTAGGAGGTCTTCTTGGATATTCATCTCTTTTGTAATCATTCCTTATTTCTGGTATCCTGGTCCACTTCTCATCAACTGTCTATGTAGAGCTTTCTTCAACCTTCTTGTTGGTATTTGCATCTTCTTTGTATGAAGTTTCACCCATGCACCCAAGATGTGTTAAGTCTTTTGGCACTTGAGAGTTTCTTAAGCTCTTACTCAATGAGACAACTTATTGTTCAAGTTTCTCACAATCTTCTTCTTTCTTCATCACTTGGACATTCCTTACTTCTCCTATTCTTCTTGCTTATTCGAGTAGATTTTTCAAGGAAATGGTTTATTCTCTTAGTTTCTCAAAGTATTCTAATTGTTTCTTCAAGCTTTGAATTGTATTTTCACAACCACCCAATTCATTTCTTATTTTTCTATGTGTGTTTTTGAGATTTCTATTTTCAATCTCAAGATGCTTCAATTTGTTAAGATTCTCATCTTCTTGTTGAATCATTTTTGCTTCATGATTTTCTTATTCTTCATTGGAATTTTCTTCTTCACTATCATATCTTTCAATCCTTGGATAAGTACATTCAAAATAAACATGTCCTACTCCTTCACAATTCAATCAAAATAAATCACCCATGTTTGCTTCCTTGAAATCTGATATGTTGTAATTTGCTTCAACTTCTTCTTCTTCTTCTTCTTCTTCTTCTTCTTCTTCTTCTTCTTCTTATGCTTCTTCCCTTTCATAAAGTTCTTGTAGCTTGTCCCAAATCTCTTTTGTTGATGCACATGATCCCACCTTGGATTTCACTGAATCTGTCAATCCATCCAGGATGGTATCTATTGCCAATTTGTTGTTCCTTCTTACTTCCTTATGAGCTGCAGTCTTTGGTTTCTTCAAAGCATTGTATCCTGAGGAAACTGAGAACCAAACATATTCCCCAAGAGATTTCAAGTAAGTTTCCATTATATTACTCCAGTTCAAAATTTCTTTAATCAAATGGTGGAATCCCATTTGGAATGTTGTCTTCCACTTCTGCTTAGGATATTCCTTCCAGTGGTTAAATTGTACTGAAGGTAACCCACTCTAATACCATTTGTTGATACTAAGAGGGGGGTGAATCAATATCAAGTACAATTTAAACAAAATCAACTTATACTTCAACCAAATTATATATTCAATTATATCCAATGAGAAATGAAAAATAGTAGAGGAGTTACACCAATACACCATAATACACCATGCACAATATATGGGAAATAATCAATAGTTATTGTTGAAGGGAGGTAATGAATTCCAAGGGAAGCTATATCTTCCAAATATAAAGGGAGGGATAAACCTCCAAAAAGAAGATACAATCCTCCAATATCAAGAGAGGGTTGACCTCTCCATCCTTTCCCCTTCCTTCCACCCAAGAATATATGAGATATAATAAAACTTTACATTAAATTATCACCATCAACCAACCATCACATAGAACCTAATAATTCTTCCTGATACTTCTTCAATTTATGAAATTATTCACTTCTTGGAATACTCTGATCCTATAGATAATATTACTCAATGTATTCTCTAAAACGCCTCCAAGTTTCACTCATTGAATCCTCCCATAAAAGGAGTTATAGAGAAAATGGTAGACCTTATTCAATTTTGGTTTATTCAAGAGAGTGAACTTGTACAGAATTCTCCACTCTCAATATTAAACATAAGAGTCTGAAATTTGTACACAAGAAACTATAGCCTGTAATGTTTCCAATTCAATTTGTCTCACTTCATTTGGATTCTTTATGAATACGTTATGATTGATTTATCCGGAACATTTTTTTATGACTAGCTTCAGGACCAGTGAAAAACCATATCTTCCACAGAGTGTATCTCCAAAATTATAACGAATAAAGAGTTGAAAGTTTTACGACAAGTACCTAGATATGTCTTCTCAATATCCTCTGAATTTCACCATCTGAAGCATTCTAGAAACAAATTTATAGATAAAATGGTAAGATGACCTATAAATAACATACCTTAGAACACATCACCAAAAGACTTCATCCTCCCTTGAAATTTGGCCTTCTTTACTTCATATTTCCTCTGAAATTCAACTTATATATCCTTGTTCATTAAAAAAATTGTGTGTGTTCTAAAATGAATGTATAATTATATGTATTTATACCCTTTATGTCACTTCCTTTTAACATTAGGACCAACATGTAGTTTTTGCTTCAATTCACATTGTCATCTTCAAAAATTCATTTCTCCTCAATCGTGAGGATCCACGTGATGTGCTAGATACCACCGGAAGCGGCATGACTTATACTATCCATCCATGGGTGTTGTATCTACATGTGTAATTTCCTTCATTTCTATCTACTTCGATCAACTGTTGGGTCCAAAAACCAATGGCTAGGGTTGACATCAATGACTACAACCAATGACTACGGTTGACATCAATGAAAACAACCAATCTTCCAACAATGAGATGGGTTGGATGTGCCCCTTGTGGAGCAGTTCTTGGATTTGACACTTGATCTCCTCATTTTCTAGCAGAGAGAAACAATATACTAGCCCATTTGGTAGCGATTCACCAGGGGTCAGATCAATGGGATTCTTTACCTGACAGTGCAGAGGTACTCCAGTAGGTGATGAGAATATTTGTCTGTATTCTTCCACAACCTTATACACTTTCTTATGTTGCATGGAGAGATCGGTCGCAGAGGCCATGGATGTGGCTACAACCTTTCTCTCACTCCGAGAGTTAATCACTAAGAAGACAAACTTCTCGGTCTGATAAATGACCTTCCTACATTGCTTGGCAGAGATCAAGGAAATAGCACTAGGTGGGACTACCTCGGGTATCTTGTACAATTTCCTCTTCAAAGTAATAATAACACTGCAAGGCCTAGACTCATATACATCATGGCATTTCCATAAATAATTTTGGCCCAAAATAACATCACAAACTTCAAGGGGAGCAACATCACACAATACATCATCTTTGAATGGCTTGATGTCATACGACAGGTGGAACTGTTGGTTTATGTTAAGATCACTTCCTTGACGGAGCCATCTGATGGTGTAGGGATGTGGGTGTAGCATTATTGATAGGGCTAGCCACTTGATGACCTCTATTGAGATGAGTTTCTTTTGGCTACCGCTATCAACAATGAAGTGTAGTGGAATGTATTTCACCCACATATGTGAATGAAAGAGGTGTTCTCCTTCTTCTGGTTCATCAGGTTCACCAGGTTGGATCTTGGTGGTAGCAACGATGGAACTAGGTTTCATTTCAATGATCTATCTCCCCTTATATGGTTCTAACTCATAATCGGAGCCCGCATCTGATTCAGAGGCTTTTACTTCATTCACTAATGACTGCTTTGAGCGACAATAGACAGTGTTATGCCAGGGTCTCTTATGGAAGTCGCATCAATTCTCTATATCTTTCTTCGTATTTCCATTATCCTTATTTGCTTGTTGCATGGACTAGTTGTCATGAGGTTTCCAATATTTTCTCTCTCCTTTGTTCTGTGGGTTAGGGATTCCCTTGCCCTACTTTCTACTATGAGGGGTTCCCAGACCCAAAGTGTTGCATCTTTTGTATAAGCTTCTACTTGATTTTGATGGCATATCAATAGGCCACGCCCAAGGATGAGATGTCCAAAAAATCCATTTCTGTTTGGATGTATCTATTCAGACTATCACGTTACTTGAGCACCAGATGTCACTCGAAACATTTGATACACAACTTGGTGTGCAAGGTATGGAATACATTGGTGAACTCTGGGATTGTTTGGTCTCTTTCCTGCCGCAGTATGGTCCATCTTTTATACAAGTCATCATAACTTCCAACATGGTAGTATTATTCCTTAATATCATCCCTAAAGGAATCCCAAGTGGGTACAACTGCAAATAATGTGGATTATTCTGTTTCATTTTTCTCACATAAAGTCTCCCACCAATCTTTGACATGGGGGACAACATTGAGGAGCACAAATATAATATTGTTTCTATCGGAAAAGTTGTGGGAAGAAAAATACCCTTCAAGGAGGTTTAATCATTTAATTATAGTATACGCATCTATTTGAACTTCAAATATAGGAATATCAAAATTGATTTTCACCTTGAAGGGGGTGGTGCTTCTGCTTGAGGTGGATATGTCACTTGTCGATAGTTGTTGAAGGATTTGTGCAAAGTTATCCATCATCTCGTTCCCCTGTCGCTTAAGGGCTTCGTCGAGAAATATTTTGTAAGGATCTTATGTCCCATCGTATTTATTTTCTCCCACCATGAGCAGTTTCTTGGGCATGCGAGAGCATTTTTCCTCAAGAGAAACAAGCTTCAGAGCCAACTCTTTATACCCTGACCATGTTGGGGACATGCATTAAGAAACAACAAGGAGAAGACCGCTCTGATACTACTGATCTAGATTTATGAGTGGAACAAAATGAAACCACAGATTTAAAATGTTAGCACAAAGACATAGTGAAAAATAATAGAGATATAGTAAAACTTAACTTCTATTAAATAAGAAATATGTTGAAAACTGTGAAATGCAGACTGAAAACAAGCTTGTTTAAATGGTGGCAGCTTATCTCCGAGAAGAGATGTAACGGCTATGCTCATTCAAAATAAGAGTACAATGAGGCTCTGAAGGAATTTTTAAAATAAATATGAATTGAAAAACCCTAGACATCCAAAATCCTAACCCTAGGAGATGAAGCGCCAAAAGTCATGTGGGCTCTGTTAGGGTAAGTCAGTACATTAACTTCTCGAGGTCGTAAATTTTGCATACGATCTCCATTTAGAGCACACAATAGCTCATTGGAAATGTATTAACAAGGAGATTCACTTAGGGGGCTCAATCAAATACTTTGGCCATATTTGAGGTGCTCGATCATGAAAAAACGTTGTTTAGGCCCTCAAACTGGCCCCAGAAGTTAAAAACTGCTAAAAATAGTAAATTGCTAAAACTACCAAAAAATTGTTTTGAGATAATTGGAAAAGGTGGGTGGCCATTGATATCCACCTAGATTAAGAACTCCTTCACAAATTTTGTCCTTAGATAAACAAAAACTTCAACATTCAATGTAGGAGCCTTCTACGTACACTTCATGTACCATTATAATATTTCCCCTCAAATCGTTGTTTGTAATTCCACCAAGCGTGTTGCATCCATGGTCTTCCATACATTCCAAATGGAATTGCAAAGGAACTATTATTTCTTTGTGGCCTCATCACCTTAGGCATGGAACAATGGTATCCATAGAGATGACTCATTTAGTTGATTTATTACCATCTCTAATGACTCTATACTAACCAAAATCCTTTAGGTCCTAGATATGATATCATTGATGTTCTTCCTACCACAAAATATTACAAAACTAGATAACACCAAAGGTAACTTATGAATCCCTTGAAAGTTCACACTTTCATTGTTCACAATCGCTATAGTGAGGTTGCTTGAAATACTAATCAACCACAAACTTGTGCTCTACATAGAGGGTCTAGACAAATTTCAAAAAGAATAGGGGGTAGGATGTATGAAGGACCTGCTTCACTATGATTTAAGTTGTTTCATTAACGATGTGGAAATCCACAAGGTCAGAGTACCAAAATTTTGCAAAACTCAAGATCATATTCAAACACCTCTTATTGGTTATTCTCTTCCATATCCACCACAATAACACTCAACTTAGTAAGATTGGATAGCATCTCTGCACCTATAGTCCAAGTATCTATGTCCCCTATGTATAAAAATACTCCTCATCCTTCATGTATTGAGACTTCCATGGGACCACATCCTTAGGTTTTTGTGGTCTCATGGATTTTTTTGATACATCTTCTACTAAACTCTACTCTATGCCAGCACTTGGTCAAAAATAGGCCACAACATGTGTGCTCTCTTCCTTTCATTTTAGGTAGTATCCCCATATGGTTCAAAGGTGTGAAGTGTTAGGTTGGAGGTTAGTGGAAGATCCAATGGTGTGTGGTAGAAACAATAAATGTGTGTTGTGTGAATTAGTTGATCTCCAAAGGAAACTGAGAAAGTATTGGTGGAGGAACATTGAGGCTCACCAAGATGTGAGAAAGTATACTTTGTAATGGATTAAATTCCATGGAATCTGGGAGAAAAATATTCTAGGTGATACATAGGAATGGAATAGACATGTGGTTTGGATGGTAGTTCAAATTTTATTTTTGAAGGAAATGGAAAAAATCATGAGAGAACACATGCAAGATCAAGAGACTTGATCTTTTGTTTTAACAAAAATAGGTAGGATTGTATTCAAAAATAGGTTGCAGGAAAGTTGTAACAATAAAAAAGGTACATGGAATTCAAGAGACTACAAGAATATTGTTGTGAAGTACAAATAATTCAATGTTCTTCAACCTTCCATCGCATATGGAGGAGAAAATGGACACTTTCTAATTTCTTATACCAAATTTCTGGAAATATGAATAGAGTCTAACAAATTGATTGCAAGGGACTAAATAGAAACAAAACATTATTGTCTAATACTTTTTTAACCCCTCATGGTTTCCAACGAGGAATAAAAATCTCAAATGCATCTGAGTTATTATTATTTCCTGCTTCATGAGATATCTGGTCCTTTTTAGACCTCCTTCCCCTTGTAAGAGGAGGGTAGGGGTTTGGTGCATAATTTTTCAAAGAATCAGCAAGGGAAAAGGGTTTAGAAGGATTGGAACATGATTTCACTTTTGGAACCAAATTCCCTTGACCTGGAAATGTTTTTTCTACTATTTTTTATTATGGATCTTCCACTTCTTCCTTCTCTAACTCCTCTCTATCTTCACCATATTCTTCATCTGTCTCCTCGCTATCATCTCCATGTTTTTCCTCAGTTTCTCAGACGTCATCTCCTTCTTCTTTTGTTGAATCATATTCCTTATTTTGTTCTTTTGGGTTGATTATTGGCTCCTCTGGAGGGTGATCAAAATATTTCGAAGAATGAGTTTCTGAGTCTTTCCCCTGTTCTTTGAGATTTTCTGCATCACTTGTATTTTCAAGGGCTTCAAACTGATTATTATGAAAACTCCCCTGAGGTTTTGTTGTCTAGTGTGGCCCCTTACATTGTGGATTCCTACATTTTCTTATGACCTTTTTAAACTCGTATTCTTTTATAGGGGGTTGCTGAGATTGTTATAATTTTGGGAAAATTTTGGCAAAGTGCCCATGATCATGAAAAATATGGCACTTGAATGGAATATGCTCATAGCCAAGAAGTTGTTGGAAACTCCACTCATCAATTTTGATTTGCACTGCCTCTGGAAGTTACTTCTCCAAATCCACTTCCACACATATTCTTTCACAGGAATATTGGTTTCCTTTTGTCTCTTCCCAATCAATATTCCTTCCCAATTTATTCTTGATGACTCAAAAATAGTTCCCTTCCTAGAAAATTAGAGGAAGAAAAGAAAGTTTTACCCACACTAGGGTTGTCGATATTTCACCTTCTGGATTGAAATATAAATACTATGGGGAGAGAAACATTCCCATAGATCCCATAAAATATGGACCAGAGAGGAATATTGTATCCCTCTTTGATTTGTTGGAAAATTTGAAAATAAAATAACCCCAACCTACAACAAAAGATATTATCATACCTTTGACCTTAGTGCACCAATGCTCCGATACTCAGGATTCCACGACCTTTGGACTTGGGAATATCCTAGTAATCTTTCCCACTAGAGCATGTTCACCCAAAAGAGAGTTTATATTCGAGATTCCAAGTATGAGAAATACATATGTGGAATATCTATAGATCATTTGACAAATCGACTGGATTGAGGCGAGTTCCTGATATGGGGGTTCAAATAATGAACCAAAAAGATAAATTCCCCAATATCATATGATATTTTGACACTCGTATTTAAGGATCTGATTGACAAAGCCTGCAAGTGCAGATAAGAGGGAGACAAATTTAACACATACCGCACACAGTGGAATCAAAGGAGAGGCTTGGAAATCCCACATGGGCCATGCACAGCGGTAGAGAATTTTTTGAAGCATAGAGAAACAAAATTGGAGCAAGTGGTGGCTAGGGTAAATCCTAGCCATAGAAGGAAATATCCTATGGG
>ML783843.1:51999-72667 GCA_009831015.1 Picea engelmannii
AATAGGAGAAGTACCCAGAGGTCGATAAGGCCCCACATCTGTGTCATCAAAAAAGAATTTTTGTAATTAGACCTTGGACAAACATAAAAACATTTGCATATGATAAAACTCACAAAAACATTTAAAAAGTGAAAAAATGTGTACTTCTTACCTAGATCTCCCCACTGAGCATCCTCGGGTAGGGCCAAGTCTGGATCCCCTCGGAAGTCCAACCCGGCATAGGCATAATCATCGACCATCAACATTTGTGGCCGCAACCAGTCAAAGAAGGAATCATTGTATTTGATGATTGGTCCAGCTACATGTCGGGCCATGAGGTTACACCACCTCAACATCCTCGGATCCTTTGGAGCTGGTAAACCCCACTCAACCTACAACCTCAGTAAGGGAGCCCTCTCAAGAAAGAAGGACACCAACAGTGACCCATACCCAAATTGCTTCAGGTCGCCTCTCCTGCATTTAGACAACTGCCTCTTCAAGCTATGAAGGACTGCGTCTGACCAGTTAAAGACTCGAGGCTCAGTACACTCTATGGCATACTGAAAATAGCTCTGGAGATCCATGTGTGGATCAGTGCTCCTATCCATACGAGAAATGGTGAACAAGATAGTTTGAAGGGTCAAATCCTGGACCCCCCAAATGGCCATCTTTCCTTTACTTCTTTCCGCCTCTGGAACACAGTACTGACGACAATACTCACTCATAGGTAGCCCACCACCTCGGCTACCAGTCAAGCTAGCATGGTACCCACGTCGTGACAGTCCTGTCAGGAAATAAACATCCTTGATATCCAAGAACAATGTGTGGACACCCACGTGGAATACTTATTGGTCCACGTCCCACATATGAACGAGGTACTCCAACAGCCTGACTTGGGCCCTCATACCCGGGATCCGAAAGAATTTAAGGAGACCATAGTCTCGCAAAGAGGAAATGGTGCCCTAGTTATTCATGGCAATAGCATCATCTTCTTCATGCTATCTTTCACGCCATTCCAGAACCATTGTGATAGCCAAATTCCTGCACAAGAATCATAAGAAGAAGGTCAACAACACTTTTCAAGCATTGGCACATTTTTCGTTGAGAAAAAACCAAAGCATTTTTTCATTTTGTGGTTCTCGCAGGCACCCCTTTAGCACAGTGCGAGGTTCTCGCAGGTGCCTTTGGGGCCACCTGCAAGAATCATGCATTCTCGTAGGTCCCGTGTGGCTAGCCTGCAAGAATGCCTGAGCGTGAATTTTAGCCCTAAAACAAGCTCAAAAACTTGAAATTTGCCAATGAAAACAAAAAATTGAACCATGAAAAAATAGAAGACAAGGAGCTTACCTCACTAATGGAGACGGTTCGCCAAATGGTTTTTCGTACCTTCTACAATTGAGCACCGAAATTCAAGGGCAAAAGAGGGGTTTTGGGCTAAAATCTTGGCAAAGTTACAATGACTATGGTAAAAGAACTTTTACCCACTTATATTTACTTTTAACCATTTTTGTTGGTTTTTATAATTGTTTTATTTATCAAACCTAATGCCTAAATATCCCTATAAGTTCAACTTTTTGCATACATGACGACTTCGACTTCCATACGCAGGGATACGGATATTTTCTCTTTTTCATCACATGTTTAAATTTTTTTTTATGGTTTTTAGACAAAACCTCGAGTTTGGTCTTTGTTCGTTCTCACGCTCGAAAATACATGAGAATGTAATCGAGCACACTTTTATCACTTTTTCGGGCTCAGCAAGGTTATATGAAAAAGGAACCCCTAGAGTCTTCTTTAAGCTCTTTTTAGACTCTCTAAACATGAAAAGATTGTCGAGCGATCTTGCTATTTTCATGCTCGTTAAAGTATTTGAGGAAATCATTTGTTGGGCGATAATTTATCTCTTTTTTGGTCTCATCAGACTACTTTACGAAAAAGGAATTGAGAGAGTTCTCTTTTGAGTGTTTTTCCAGACTCTATAATCATGAAAAACCTTCGAGTTTTCTATCTTTGGACTCGTTAAACAAACATCAAAAGACCCGTAATGGGACCGAACCATTCCTTCCTAGGGTTCGTTAAACATACTCCGAGGGACTCATCCGAAGGATGAGCATACATCAACAAGCATATGTTATCCTCCTCAAGCTTGCATAAAAATAAAGAGGTACTCGCCAGAAATGGTGGGGGGAAATTTGGGAAAGGGATGTGTTTTCGTATTCATATTATTGGCAGTAAGTGTCGCTCTTGAACATGACACCTCCCTATTCATTATCTAAAGTCGGTTTGGGAAATCCATTTGTCTCTCATTCGACTTACTACAAGGTCATATCCTGAGTCGTCTCTGAGTCAGTGCTACCAAATCATTGGTCGTGTCATTCATATGTTTAAGAGAGGTTCATCTTAAACCTCTATTGAGTCGTCCATCTGTAGTTGTCCATTCTCTCCATGTTAGCCTTCCCTGTGTCCAGTTTAACCTGCATCATACTCTGTTTCACCTTCAAAATCTGTTACTCATTTCATTTCATTGATGGGGGATACATCAAGGCCCTCCTGTGACGAGCTTTGTTCCATCAACTCTAGCTCATTATCCGAAAACAAGACTTAGAAATTATTTGGTACCTTGGAACTTGCATGCCTCAATGGCAGGTTTTCTCGCTTTCAACAGTGGGTTTTCATCATTGACCCCTGATCGGGAGACTCCGTCGGATGTTCGACCTCAACTCATTTATTCACATTCGATGGATTGTACTGGTGTACCTTGGGAGTCATTGATATTAATGGTGATTTCCCTCGCACTTGTTAAAGGTTTCATCAATGACCGGTAATCAAGTGGTTTCTACCATGTTCAACTTTGGCACATGTAATCACATGGCTAGATTCGTACTTTCAGGTGACAGGATTGAAGACCCTGTGTCTCATCTTTTTTATCCAGGTTGCGATGGAATATGTATAATTTTTCGACACATAGATCCACTTTGTATGTCTCGTGGCTATGTCATCTTAATTTGAATCTTCTTGCATAGATCCATAGTGTATTCTTGGTGGCTATGCGATATTTTGACGACATGGATCCATGGTGTATGATTGGTGGCCATGATTTATGTTCATGATGTCATTTTTCTGTGATCTGAGTATGGGAATGCTTACCTCGGAACTGGAATTATATTCTGCAGATGCTTGGTTGTTTGCAGGTTTCCGATTAGGTGCACTCCTAGTTTCCGACACACACACGTAGTTTACAAAGTATTTTGATTGTCACTGATTCCAGCCTCATACTTTGGGGGGCATTCTATTACACATGATTTTGGTCATCTTGGTGATGTATTAACAATGGTATACTCAGGCTCCCAACAAGAACTTTTTTCCTGAGAAGAGTGGATCTTGTCTCCTTCCAAAAACACATTTTCAAAGTGAGTTCACAAGCTGCATATGGCCTAGGGTGCGAGAATGACTCATTATCGTAGGCCACCTTCATCTAGGGTGTGAAATTCTCGCAGTTTTCTCCATACATAGGGTGAGAACCTATTCTCAAGCTTGGAAAAGAGAAGAAGTATCGAGGGTTCTAGAAGGGAATCTTCTAGAGAATGAGTTGGCATTCATATGGTTGTCATTTTACTGGCTTCTCTGATTTGATAGGATCATTCTCATCGATGTAACCATCTCACCCTCTCCTATATATTGAATGGATTCTCATGTAAAAGGTTAAGCAAGATTAATTGAAGAATTGGTGAAGGAATTGTGTGAAGAACCCTGCTTGAACAGAGGCTTGAAGGCTCTAGTTGGTCTATCAGGAAGAATTGTATCTTCTTCATGCAAGTACAAATCAAGTGTGTGTGTTGGAAACAAGGGTCACTGAAAGGAAGCTTGCGACATCAAGGCGATCAGGTTGTATCTTCTACTTTCAATTAATATGATACAGCGGCATGTCCTTTTCCCATGAAGTCATTATTACTTTATTGTGTAATTACTTGATCATATGCATAAGTTGATGATTGAATAATTTTTGCTATCTTCACTTTGGTTGGTTTGTGTTTTCTTGCTCTTGACCTTACAAGAGTGCCGGAGCAAAGTGGGAAAAACAAATACTTAAGGAAGCGATACAAAGGTATGTCACGTGTTCCTCCTTACTAGCTAATTCAATGATCGTAACTTAGGGAAAGAGTCACGTCCTATCCTGTTTTGTTCTAGATCCAGGTGGATCTAGGGAGATTTGTTAGTGTCCGCACCTACCGATTAGTCCGATAACAATTACCCTATTGGAAACTATGAAGACCAATACATGAGATGGACCACACTACGGCAAGAGAGGGGCCAAGCAGTTCCGAAGTTCACCAATACCTTCCATACCTTGCGCACCAAGTTGGGTATCAAAGACTCCAAGCGACATTTGGTTTTGAAATACCGTGGGGCTCTACACAGATACATCCAAACTGAAATGGATTTTCTGGACATCTCATCACTCAATGCTGCTTATCGATATGCTGTTAAAATTGAGCAGAAATTTAAGCACCAAAACAAACGGGAATTCGGGTATGCAAATATGCAACAACCAAAATATGAAAAAGACATCCCTAACAAACAGTCTCTTGAAAACCAATCCAAGACACAGGAAAAGAAGGGTCACGAGAAGACAAAGAAGGACACTGGAAAATGGTGTGATTTCCAGAAAAGCCCCTGGCACAACACCGATGAATGTCACTCAAAACAGTC
This sequence comes from Picea engelmannii, assembly GCA_009831015.1. Classification (NCBI taxonomy): domain Eukaryota; kingdom Viridiplantae; phylum Streptophyta; class Pinopsida; order Pinales; family Pinaceae; genus Picea; species Picea engelmannii. Next base: position 56,689 of record ML783843.1, read on the forward strand.
ATTGGTGGCCAAGAACAAAGACAAGGAGCCAAGCCCTGATTCAGAATCTGATTCTGAAAATACTGGTAAAGGACAGATCATTGATGTAGACCCCATTTCTATTGTCGTGACCAAAACAATTCAACCAGAAGAACCAATAGATCCTGAAGAGGGGGAGCACCTTTTTCATTCACAGATGTGGGTGAACGGGACCCTGCTGCATTTTATTGTTGATAGCGGAAGCCAGAAAAACCTCATCTCGACAGAGGTTGTCAAACAGTTGGAATTGTCGACAACACCACACCCGCAACCATACAACATCGGGTGGCTTCGGCAAGGACGAGATCTCCATGTCAGCCAACAGTGTCAATTGTCATACGGCATCCAACCCTTTAAGGATGAGGTATTATGTGATGTTTCCCCACTGGATTTCTGTGATGTTCTATTGGGCCAACCATATATGTGGATACGCCATGTTGTTTATGAGTCTCAACCCCGTAGTGTCATTTTTAATTTGGGGGGTCATCTCTACATAATGCCAGAGGTATTTCCAACTATTGTAAAAAGTGTCGCAAGGTAGTATCTCATACTGCAAAATTCAGCTTCTTCACATTCTGTTCAAAAGGGGAACAGAAGGACACTACACCCACTACAGCCTCGCCCCCGGCACCTTCGATCCAATAGAAGCAAGTCAACAAGGTTGCAGCAAAGCGCAAAGATTCCTTCTGCACACCTTCTTCTCATGTAGCTCGACTTGTTGAACAACCTTAGCTTCAAAATCTTCATGACAAACTTCCACAAACTAAGCAGCGCGACGTCTCCAGCAATACAATCAGCTCACCCAGATGCAGATCCAGCAAACACTTTTCCCTCTCCCCCGGGAAATAAATGCAATGGATACCATTGATTCCTAAGGAGGGAGGATTGATCTAAGTGGATATCGGTGGCCACCCACCTTTTTCGACTAGCTCAAAATAGTTTTCTGGCAATTTTGGCAATTTACTATTTTTAGCAGGTTTTAACTTCCAGGGCCATTTTGAGGGCCTAAATGAATTTTTTTCAATATCGAGGTTCTCTTTGATAGCTGAAGGCATGATTGAGCCCCCAAAATGAATATCTTCTACGATACCTTTCCAACGAGCTATCATACACCTAAAACGGAGATCGTATGCAAACGTTACGACCCCGGGAAGTTGATGTACTAACTTACCCAAACGGGGCCCACATGACTTTTGGCGCTTCATATCCTAGGGTTAGGTTTTTGGATGTCTAGGACTTTTGGCATTCCTGTTTATTGTAAAAAGGCTTTCAGAGCCTCATTGTAATCATCTTCTTTTGAATGCGAGTAGCCATCACATCTCTTCTCAGAGATAAGCTGCCACCATTCTTTCGAGTCTTTCACTCTGTATTTTTACAGTCTCTGTACATTTCTTTCATTAATAGAAATCATGTATTACTGTATCTCTGTGCTTATGGTTTCATCTCTAATATATTTTTGTTATATTATTGGATATACGTGATATCTCTATGCATTTCTTTATTATATCTTCACTCTCATTTCGTGCCGAAAATAATTCGGATCAGTGGTATCAGAGAAGGCTACTCTTGATCGTTTTTTCAGTGCATGTCCCCGACGAGGTATAAGTATAGAAAGTTGGGTCTCGACCTTGTCTCTCTTGAAGACAATCGCTCTTGCACACCCAAGAAACCCTCAATGGTGGAAGAGAAGAAAATCAACGGAGAAGACAATCCTATCAATCTGTTGCTTGAGCAAGCTCTCACACGACAGAGGGACGAAATGATGGAGATTTTTTCCCACATCCTTAAATGCCTGTTGATAGCCTCAGGCTCATCTTCATCAAGCGGCCACTTTGGAGGCACCTCGCCTTTCAAGGTACAAGTTAATTTTGATATTCCTATATTTGAAGGACAGATAGATGCAGAAGCCCTAGAAAAATGGTTAACTCTGCTAGAAGGTTATTTCTCTATTCACAATTTTTCCAACAAAGAAAAGATCACCTTCGCACTCCATAAAGGTCTCCCTCATGTCAAACATTGGCGGGAAACTTACTGGGAGAAAAGTTCCATAGAGGAGTCTGGAATATATGGGGCTGATCCCACTTGGGATTTTTTTATGGATGTCGTAAAGGAACAGTATTACCCTGTTGGCAACTATGAAGACCAGTACATGAGATGGACCACACTACGGCAAGATATGGTCCAAGCAGTAACGGATTTCACCAATACCTTCCAAACCCTGCGCACCAAGTTGGGTATCAAAGACTCTAAGAGACATTTGGTTCTGAAATACCGTGGGGCTCTACACAGATACATCCAAACTGAAATGGATTTTCTGGACATCTCATCACTCGGTGTTGCTTATCAATATGCTGTTAAAATTGAACAGAAATTTAAGCACCAGAACAAACGGGAATTTAGGTCTATAAATCCGCAACAACCAAAGTATGACAAAGATGTCCCTAACAAACAGTCTCCTGAAAACCAGTCCAAGACACAGAAAAAGAAGCGTCACAGGAAGACAAAGAAGGACACCGAAAAATGGTGTGATTTCCACAAAATCCCTTGGCACAACACCGATGAATGTCGCTCAAAATAGTCATTGGTGGCCAAGATCAAAGACAAGGAGCCAAGCCCTGATTCAGAATCTGATTCTGAAAATACTGTTAAAGGAAAGATCATTGACACAGACCCCACTACTATTGTCACGACCGCAGCAATTCAACCAGAAGAACCAATAGATCTTGAAGAGGGGGGGTGCCTTTTTCATTCACAGATGTGGGTGAATGGGACCCCGCTGCATTTTATTTTTGATAGTGGAAACCAGAAAAACCTCATCACGACATAGGTCGTCAAACATTTGGGATTGTCGACAACATCACACCCGCATCCATACAACATCGGGTGGCTTCGGTAAGGACGAGATCTCAGTGTCAGCCAATAGTTTTGATTGTCATACGGCATCCAACCCTTCAAGGATGAGGTATTATGTGATGCTGCCCCACTGGCTTTCTTTGATGTTCTATTGGGCCAACCATATATGTGGAGATGCCATGTTGTTTATGAGTCTCAACCCCGTAGTGTCATTATTACTTTGGGGGGTCATCTCTACAGAATACCAGAGGTAGTTCCAACTATTGTTCCACCTAAAAAGTGTCGCAAGGTAGTATCTCATACTGCAAAATTCAGCTTCTTCACAATCTATTCAAAAGGGGAACAGAAGGACACTACAACCACTACAGCCTCGCCCCCGGCACCTTCTATCCAATAGAAGAAAGTCAACAAGGTTGCAGCAAAGCGCAAATATTCCTTCTGCACACCTTCCTCTCATGTAGCTCGACTTCTTGAACAACCTCAGCTTCAAAAGCTTCATGACAGACTTCCACAAACTAAGCAGTGTGACGTCTCCAGCAATACAAGCAGCTCACCCAGATGCAAATCCAGCAAACGCTTTTCCCTCTCCCACAGGAACTCAACGCAATGGAGACCATTTCTTCCAAAGGAGGGAGGATTGATCCAGGTGGATATCAGTGGCCACCCACCTTTTTCGACTAGCTCAAAACAGTTTTCTGGCAATTTTGGCAATTTACTATTTTTAGCAGGTTTTAACTTCTGGGGCCATTTTGAGGGCCTAAATGAAGGTTTTTCTAGATTGAGATTCTCATTGATAGATAAAGGCATTATTGATCCCCCAAAATGAATCTCCTTGATGATACCTTTCCAACGATATATCATACACCTAAAACGGAGATCGTATGCAAACGTTACGACCCCGGGAAGTTGATGTACTAACTTACCCAAACGGAGCCCACATGACTTTTGGCGCTTCATCTCCTAGGGTTAGGTTTTTGGATGTCTAGGACTTTTGGAATTCCTTTTTATTGTAAAAATTCCTTCAGAGCCTCATTGTAATCATCTTCTTGTGAATGCGAGTAGCCGTCACATCTCTTCTCAGAGATAAGTTGTTGCCATTCTAGCGAATCTTTCACTTTGTATTTTTACAGTCTCTGTACATTTATTTCATTAATATAAATCGGGTATTATTGTATCTATGTTCTTATGGTTGCATCTCTGATATATTTATGTTATATTACTGTATATACACGATATCTCTATGCATTTCTTTATTATATCTCTGCTCTCATTTCATGCCAAAAATAATCCGGATCAGTCTACATGGTAGTGGCATCCTACAAGACTAGTATGTGCTTCATATATTATTCTCCCCCTTTCATGTTCGAGAATAAACCTTCTAAGTACATAATCATGCCAAATTTTATATAAACATGTTCAATAATTGTATATGGTGCAAACTTCATGGCTAAAACCTTTTTATTCCTTTTTGATAACTCTTGAGGGATTTTCCTTATGTAGGAAATGCACAATCTATGCAGTTTCTCTAGTGGTAGCTTCCACTTTGAATAAGTGCATCAGTTAAATATTCATTTATCCTAGCTATTTATTTCCCAGTTTCAATTCTTAGCAAATGATTAGGACCTGCACGAGTTCTTCCTTATCTTACCACAACTTGAAATTCAAATTATTGGAACAAAATTAGCCATTTGTAAATTCTCCCTTGGTGTATTGGCTTATTGACCAAATATTGCAGTGCCTGATGGTTTGCATAAAATACAAAAGGATTAGCCAGTAGATGGTGTCTAAATTTTTGTAAATAAAATATCATTCCCGACCCCTCTCTTTCTGAGGTCAAATAGTTTCTTTCAACAATTTTATTAAGTTTTTTACTAGCATAAGAGTTTATGTGGTTGATTCCTTATTCTCTAGGCTATGCCAAGATAATCATGACTACTACATTAGATGCATCAATAGTCACATGAAACTTCTTTCTCCAATTGGGAAAGTTCAATATGGGGCTTCGACTAGCTTCCTCTTTAAATGTCTCAAAGATTTATCATAGTTTGTGCTCTAGCTAAATTATACATCATTATTCAACAATTCATCCAGAGGAAATGTTATGTATGAGTAATTCTTGATAAGTTTTTTATAATATCCACTATGGCACGGAAAAATTCTTGCATGATTTGAATTTGATTTAAATCAATATAATATTCTTTTTTTTGTAATACCCCACTTTCGGGTCCCCAGATTAATAATTTATTTTTTATATTTGATGAAAGGTCAAAGTGCCCGAACAATTGAAAGGCATAGGAGTGCCTAGGAAATGTAATACTTTGAACATTGTTAATAATAAAATACATTGCTTGTTGTGAGATGGACAAGGACAAAAATTATAGGGGGTTATGATTCCACGAGAGAGGGGGGGATGAGGGCTAAGCCTTTGTATTTTTTATTATTTTTATTTACCCACCTTTGAATTTTAGAGAGAAATAGGGGGTTACGTGAGCTTCTTAAGGGAAGGCCATGTTATGCATTGATTATTAAAACCTTGTTCTTGATTGTCTTGGGGTTGGCCATTCTTTGTTACTCAAATTGTTTTGGAGTCGTTCTTCTCTCATTCACTCTTCTTGATCATTCTTGGTTTGGCATGGGGAATGGAAATTGAATTGATGAAGGTAGTGATCCATGGTTGGCTGAATGGAGGAATTAATATTGTATCCCAACAATGAATTGATTCCTATATGTCTGAGATGCATTGGCATGTTGTTAAACCTTGTTCACAACAATGAATCATGAGAATTCCAACATTGATATTTCTTGACCAGTACCACTAGAGCCCTAGAAAAAGGTGGAGAGCATGAGGGACTATGTGTAAGTGAAGAGCGTTCATTTTATTTGGATGGTGTAGGTTGAAGGGGGAGAGATATGGTAAACTATGTTTTGTTGTGTGATTGAGAAACCTGTGAGATCTTGATTGCTAATTGGTTTGGGAAATTGAGTGTCAATCTGAGACCCATCCTTGTGGATTCATAGCCTCAACTCAAGGGTGGATTTTTCTAGAGTGTTTATGTGAAAAACATCATAAGGTTGGGTGGAACATCGGACCTCTACATCCAATTGGTGTAATTACGTTTGAAAGAAAAGTTCTCTGCCATGAGTTTCTCTGCTTGTATATTTATTTGCATTGTGTATTCAATATTATCTTTGTGGTGTGTCTATTATATTCCTACTTGTTAGTTATTTCTATGCATGGCATTTTAAGAATTATATTATTCATATGCATGGTTCTTGGTGATTACATGTGTTTTTTTCATGCTTCTTTATTAATTAACTGGTATCAGAATTTGAAATCAGTCCAAGAAGTGAATTTATGAAGTACTAGGGAAATGGGTACATTTCAAATCGATATCAGAGCAGAAACAAGAGAGAATTGTTTTGGTTTTTTCATCTAGTTATGTTACAAGTGGTATCATATTTGTAGGTTACAGCATCGTGCCTTCAAGGGCCTGCTACAGGATAGAAGTTGTTTGGATGAGTTTCCTTTTGGGGTGACAATTATTTGCTATGGACATCAATGAAGTTGAAACAATAGAATTTTGTTATCTTCCTCTAAGAATGTAGTAGTTTAATGGATCTCGGAATGGGTAAGTTGGTTCATGATTTAGTTGAGAAAACTAGGATTGAATTTGATGTTTCTATGTGCAACGATTTTATTGTTATATATGTTAAAGGTTTGAAAATAGAGGAAGAGTGTGATGTGTTTAACCATATGCTTGAACGAGATTAAATTGCATGGACTGGAATGATAGCAAGATATCCTCAGAATCTACATTCTATGTACTCTCTGAATAGCTTCTAACAAATGTAAACACAACAATGCATAGTAGTTGTTGATCTATCCCTTGCATGTTTTTTTGGTATAGATATGAAAATGTGTTATTTTATTTATCCCACATGCATCAAGGAATACTTGATTAACGGGATTATAATCAAAATACCACCCTTTGTCACTTATGCGTGAAGCACAAAGAGATATGGAACCTTGCGGAGCTTGTGCCTAATAAACATTTTGACCATTACCTCAATGGCTCATCAATATGCCCAGTTAGTGAACAACAATCCTCCATATAGGCTAGTTTTCATCCTGTGATAGGTCCATTCGTCTCCATGTGTCATTGGAAGAGTGGTGTGGAGGTCGGGAACCCATGAGAAAATTCGTCACTGGACCAAAACCACTTGGGAGAGAAGGGAGTAGGAAAGTGATGTAACTCAGTGCCCAATGGACTAGTGAACCAATGCCCTATGGTTTGAACCATAGTCGATTGGGGGAATTGGATGGAAGGCTTGAGCGGGGTGGCCTAGTGCCCGGTGGACCAAACCGAAGTCGATTGGGGGAGTTGGATGGAAGGCTTGAGCGGGATGGCCCCGTGGTCGGTGGAACGAACCAGATCAGAGTTGACTAGAAGTAGTTTTATGGAAACTTGTGCACTGGGCCAGTTTTCAGTGGATCGGACTGGACTAGAGTCAATTAACAGGAGTTTTATGGAGGGTTAAGTGTGGTGGTCTGGTGATCGGTGGATCAAACTGGTCTGAAGGCATATAAAAGTGAGGATAAGGGGAAGCAATCCCTAGTGACCGATGACTAATGCCATGTCAATGCCATGTCCATTCCATGTCAACACCACATCATCATCCACACCAGAAGATAGCCATATTTTCTATAATAAAAAAAAACTAAGTCTGGAATTTTTATAGCGACCCACCAGGTCTATTTCCCACAGGTGAAAAGTTATAAGTAAGCTTTGTTGCAACTCCAAGATCTATATTCTCTTAAATTCATTATACTAGTCCAATTCCTTCTATTAACAAAGTCTACAGTACTTTGTTCTTGCACCAAAACTCGTCTCACCTCTTTGAAGTTCATAGGAACTTCATTTTCTCTCGCAAGTTCCCATCTCTTTACCAGCACCTCATTTATGTTGCTCTAGTCTTCATCGCAGGTCCTTTAAAAGCGTACCCAATCCATTACTTCACCATGAGACCACGAGATGAAACCATGGTCTAATTGTCTCCTTTAATGCCCTTAAATCCCCTGGCACTAAGTTTTTTTATCTTCATATGACTAACACCCAGAACCACAGGCTTAAGAACGGAGGTACGCGATCAATTTGGATTGTCGATATATACTCTTCAATGGATGATTTCCACGTATAGTGGTCTCAGGACATTGGGAATTCACACCCTTCTCAAAAACCCAAAACTCTCGAAATTCATAGTCCACAATGACCTGGACCGTTGATCCCGTTGGTGATCAATGGTCACAATCTCTTCCTCTATATTATTGTTCAACGATGGATCACCTTCGATCGGGATCACAAATCAAATATGGACCATTGATTCTCCTTTAGTTATATTTCAACTCACGACATGGGCCACCATGGAACTTTGATTTTTCTAGAACCTTGCCATCACATGTCATATTCTAAGTGGGTTTTGACGTTGTCCTGACGTATCTTGGTCTCGAGAGGGGTCATCCATCTACAGAATCAATATATAATCTTTATCGTCAATGGTTTTCCACGAAAATCATATATCATGGGGCATGATCTCCACATGTCACCTCATATGTGGAGTTCCTTACGTTACCATAATGTTTTTCTTCATCAAAACCTAAGAAATTGTATTCCCTCTAACTCCTTAAAAAATCTGATGCCTATGGTCTGCTATAATGAGGATTGTTTATCAAGATCTTGAATGGAAAGTCACTATTTAATGTGATCTAGCAATCAATATTCTTTTGTAATATTTGCATACCTCCTAACTCTCGATACGTTGTCGTCCTTCGATCTGACTCTGGATTTGACAGTCAGATATGTTTATGTCATTAGTTTGTCGGAACTTCTACAGAGTCCTTCTAACTCTGATCCAACAATTAGGACTTAAAGGTGGTGCGATCATATAGTTATAAATTATCATTCCTTCACAATATATGTTGACATCATTTAGATCGTTGATCCTTCCAGTGATCAATGATCAATGGCTACTGTAGATTCTACTACGCACCAAATTTGTAACATTCGGCTCTTTCCTGCACACAAACCTGCAACAAACACTCTATGAGAGTCCAATCTGGACTTTGATATCCTACGTAGGAAACATAAATAAGAAGGAGTATGCAATATCCATGATGAAACGAAGGATTTATAACCTCACGAAGATTCTAATAATAAATCTGTGTACACAATTTACATAGGCCTCCTCACCCTTCTGGCTTGATTTACATTTAGTTGGCCTCTAATTGGCATGTTGGCCGCACTCATCCTCTTACACTCTCAATTCACATTTCTCACTATGTCTCTACACACACCCTTTTTTTTATTTCACGTGGGCTTAAAATTTTAAGCATGGAAGGTCAACTTCCATCCCATCAACAAATCCATAAGATTGTGCAAATAACAACCATAATATCACTCTCGTACTTTATGATTTATGAGGATCAAATGGAATCAATTCCTCCATCCTTAGGAAAATCTACCTAAACTCAACTAATTTCTCAATTAACCTTTTACACCTCAAATAGGGAAAAAAACCCTATCCTACTAGAATTCAACTAAAATATGAGAAATTACACTAATTTGAAGTTTTAGGGAACACACTTCCTTAGTAAATGTAAATACCCCTAGGTCAAATTACCATGGTTGATTTTGGAGGTGAAATGCTCCTGCAGCAATTTTTTTTAAAGAACAAAATTGCAAATTCCAAATTGTTGTAGAATCTCACCAGAGCAACAAATTTATAATCTAAAAGTTGTTGTGTGTTCACCGTAATGATGATTATGTATGCCTGATATAGAAGTTTTCTTCGTTCCTAATGGCTTTTATCATGAAGTAGACAGAAGTTAGTCTTTCAGTAAAATTGTACGAGTGGAGAAAGTGTATAAATGTGGTGAAATTGGCTTTTTCATGAAGCCATAACTTTCAGCGTAAAGATCATATTGGGGCATAAGAATAGTCATCGGAAAGTTGATGCAAAACAAAAAAATCTAGAATTATTAAAAATTGGAAAATTATGACAAAATTCTTCATGAATTGAGAAGAAAAAGGACATGTAGCATTAATTGACAAAATTTCTATAATATGCATAATTCTAACAAAAATGATTGCTTGCACATTTTGCATAATTAGAGGTATAAGTAGATCAGTTCAAGTTGGGATTATAGATTAGAATCATGGAAGAAGGGGAAGGAGCCTTTAGTCCTGAGAGAGAATGCAAAGGACATCATATTAGTTTTGGTAATGCAAAGACATAATCTAATGGACACGGAACCATAATGGAGCTAGCAACATTGGAGGAAACTGTGAGAAGTCTTAGAATTGAAGTGAAAATTTATAGAGCACACGATGAGAAGATGATGAGAAAACAGAACCAAATAAATACTCAGATGATGCAAATCCTAAATCAGTTGCAGGGGAAAGTGAAGAATGTATTAGGCTCATGACATGAGGAAGAAGGTAGACAGTATGAAAGAAGAGATAACTACATAAGACCGAATCATTCAAGAAGTGCTAGTAGAACTCATAGACATCAATCACCTCCTTACTCAGCAAGAAATTTGTATGCATCAAAAGATTCAAGGAGTGGTCTAGAAGTGTCTCATGTTAGGAATAAAAGAAGAAGATATGAGTTGGATAATTTACAATGAGAGATTAGGAAGATTAAGCCACCATCCTTTGATGGTGAAAGAGAAAGAGAAGATGATGTTGAAGCCTACTTACTTGGAATCAGGAAGTATTTTCAATTGTACAAATACTCATCTGATCTAGAAGCCAGAATTGCCACATACCATTTGCATGAAAAATCTTCTATGTGGTGGGATCATCTGAAGTAAGTTGAGCACATTAATGAGAATAGGATTACTTAGAAGTAGTTCAAGAAATATTTTTAAAAGGAGTATCTTTCAAAGCACTATTATGACCAAAAAACGCAAGAGTTCTTTAAACTCGGGTTGGGGAGCATGACCACGGGAGAATATGAAAAGAATTTCTTGGGATTGTTGAATTATGTGGGGTTTATCAAGGATGTGAAGGTGAAGTTACAAAGGTATTTGATTGGACAACCATTATTTTATAAAGATAAGATTCAATATGATGAGCCCAGAACTTTGACAGAGACCATTAAAGGCTAAGTACTTGTATAAGCAATGAAAGGGAAAAGAATATTTGTAGAAATCTTCGAAGGAAAAGAAGAAAGAGAAATCTCATTAGATAAGGAAGGGATTCAAACCTCCATTCAATAGAAACAATACTAATATAAAAAAAAAGATCAGTCTACTAAGAATGAATCCAAGAGGGAAGACTCCTTCGAAAAAAGGGAAGACCACCAATCAAATGTTGGGGATGCAAAAAATATCACATGTACAAGGATTACCCTAACAAAGAAAACAAAATGAGGACCTTGCACAACATCCAAGAGGACACTACAGTGGAAGACATGGGAATAAATATTCTAAGAACATATGCAGCCTTGGAAGATCAACAAGAAGAACACCAATCCCATATGATTGAGGTAGAAGGTAAGATAATTAATTGGATTGTTTATATTTTAATTGATTCAAGAGAAAGACATAGTTACGTTGATCCTAAATTAGTGGACATATTTCATTTGAAGAAGAGTAATCTTGAAAAATAAAGTTTGGTTTAGCTAGCCACTAGAACCAAAAGAAGGATCAATGAGATATTCAGAGGTTGTCCAATAAATCTGAATGGAGTAAATAAAATTGTTGACCTGAATATCATACCATTAGGATCTTATGATATCCTTATTGGAATGGATTGGTTGGTAAATAATTGTGTTGTCCTAGATTGATATAACAAGACATTTACATGCCTTGATGAAGAAGAAAAACAGAGAATTGTGAAAGGAATTACAAGACCCATTTCTATAAGGGATATTTCATCCTTACATATGAAGATATGTTTTAGTAAAGGTTTTCAACTATATGTAGCTCATGTGGAGGAGCCAGAAAAGACCAAAGGGATGAGTCTCAAATATTTTTCAATATTGCAAGAGTTTGAGGATGTATTCCAAGAAATACCAGGATTACCACAAAAGAGGGATATAGATTTCTCTATTGATTTAGTACAGGGAGATTCCCTAGTGTCAAAAACTCCTTACAGAATGAGTACACCATAATTAAAACAATTACAAATGTAGTTGGAGGAATTGTTGAAGAAAGGGTACATATGTCCAAGTGTTTCACCTTGGGGAGCACCAGTACTCTTTGTTAAAAACAAGGATGGAACATTGAGGTTATGTATTTACTTTAGACAATTGAATAAATCCATTGTGAAGAACAAGTACCCTCTACCCTGAATCGATGACCTCTTTGATCAGCTAAGAGGAACAAAGATATTTTCAAAGATAGACTTGAGATCAAGATACCACCAGGTGAGAATCAAGGAAGAAGACATCAATAAGACGGCCTTTAGAACTAGGTATAGACATTATGAATTTGTTGTGGTGCCATTTTGAATTACCAATGCACCAGCTATCTTTATGTGCTTGATGAATGGCATATTTAGAAATTATCTAGATAATTTTGTCTTTGTATTATGGGATGACATACTTATATATTCTAAATCAGAAGAAAAACATGAACATCACTTGAGGTTAGTACTGCAATTACTAAGGTAAAATCAACTTTATGCCAAACTTAGTAAGTTCGATTTTTACCAGGAGCAGATCCAATATTTGGGGCACATTATTTTAGAAGAAGGTGTAGAAGTAGATCCTGAGAATATTGAAGCCATTAGAGGATGGCCAACACCCAATAATGTTCCACAAGTTAGATATTTCATGGGATTAGTTGGATATTATTAGATATTTATAGCAGGGTTCTCTAAGATTGTTCATCCCATCACTTCTTTACAAAAGAATGGAATTAAATTTGGATGGACAACAAAGTGTGAAGAAAAATTTAATTTTTTTAAAGAATTACTCACCAATGTGCCTATCTTGAAGATTGTTGACCCAAATGAAAGTTTTGTGGTGTGTACATATCCATGCAAAGAAGGACTTAGTGGATTCCTCACTCGGAATGGACATGTTATTAGTTATGAGTTCAAAAAACTTAAATACCATGAGAGAAATTATGCCACACATGATTTGGAGCTTGTTAACATAGTTCATGCATTGAATATGTGGAAGCATTATTTAATGGGGAAGAAAATTGAATTAAGGACATAACATAGTGGTATGAATTTTTGTGAAACCAACTTTGAATGCCAAGAAAAAAAGATGGATATAATATTTAAGTGAGTACAAATTTGAAATCAATGATATCAAAGGAAAATAAAATAAATTTGTTGATGTACTCTGTAGAAGGGTACATCGCATGCATGCTACATCCATTAGTATGCATCAGTCAAATTTGAAGAGCAGAATTTTAGATGTTGTTGTTACAGACCAACACTACCTACAGGTAAGAGAAATTTTACAGTAAGAAAGTGTATAACAGAAATTAAAAGGGTATGATATTAAGAAATATGGAGTACTTATGCACAAGAACATAATTTATGTCCCTGGTTCAGGAGAACTTAGGAATTTGGTATTAAAATAAATGCGTAATGTTCCATATGTTGAACATCATGGTTACCAAAAAAAAAATTGCAGCAATAAGAAGACAATACTTTTGGTCAGGAATGAAGAAGGATGTTATTGATTACATTGTCATATGTATAGAATGTAAGAGAGTGAAAGCTAAGCATAGAAACCCAACAGGTTTGCTACATCCATTTCTAATTCCAAAGAAGAAATGGGAAGTGTTAATAATTGATTTTATCACTAAGTTTCCCAAGAAAACAAGGCAATGTGATTCAATAATGGTATTTGTGGATAAATTGATAAAGTCTACTCATTTTGTTCTTGTAAAAATTACTCATACAACAACTAATATTGCATAAATTTACAAGAGGGAAATTGTTAGGTTGCATGGAATACCTAAGGCGATTGTTTTAGATAGAGATACAAAGTTTACTTCAAATTTCTAGAGGGGATTATTTAAAGAATTTGGTAAAAATATGAACTTTAGCACATCATACCATCCACACTCATATCGACAGACAGAGAGGGTCAACCAAGTAATTGAAGACATATTAAGAATGTATGTGATGGATAAGCCATCTAAGTGGGAAAATTACTTGCATTTGGTTGAGTTTACTTATAATAATGGGTATCAAGGATCATTGAAGATGATCCCATTTGAAGCTTTGTTTGGTATTATTGGGTATGTTTTATATTATTTGCATGTGTGTGTGTGGGTGCGTTAGATATGACAACTGCTGACTATCCCTCATACTAGTAAATTAATCCTGGATTAAGGGATTAGTGTTTTGGTATCTACAGAATACATAAAAACATTGTATATATATTGTATGGTGAATGGTGAAATTCGATATAATGAATATAAGAAAGGTTTTCCCGATTGAGGGTTTCCGGTGTAAATCTTTGTGTACTATGTGAATGAGCTATTGATTAAATTTTGTTTTGCTTAAGAATCTATATGAATTTCTTTACTTCACAGGTTTAAAACTTACATGTGGTATCAGAGCTCGTTTTTGGCTTTAGAGGGATGCCTTTTTTGTTGAGGGTTTGGCTCGGTCTTGAGAGATCAAGTTTATCTTGGGTATGTGATAAACCTGGGTTTAGTGGGAGCTTTTGCAGTGGTGATTTGAGTCCAGAAAGAGGAATGGTGAGTTCTTCTAGAATCGAGATAGAGAAGTTCAACAGTAAAAACTTTGAGCTATGGAAGTTGAAAATGGAGTACCTTCTTGTAGATAAAGAACAATGGATCGTTGTGGATCCTGGTACACATCCTACTAGTACATCGTCTACTAGCACACAGGCTACTAGTACACAACCTACTAGTACACAAACTACCATTACACCACCTACTGATATGTCGAAGGAAGTGTTGGGCTCTAAATATGTCCTAAAAACAACCTCTATGCATCAACCAAAGGTAGGCACTCGCACAAGCATTTTACTTGTCACCTATGTAGGTTCTTACCTTTCGTTTTCAATACCCAACCTCCAGAGATGCAACACCTGTAAAGGAACAGCAATCGTAAAGGGAACGACAGTTTTTCTAGTCAAAGGAACAACAATCGTCCCTTTCAAATGAACAGCAAAAGGAACAGCAATCGTGATAAGGGAACGACAATCATTATATTGGGTCGAACTAATGTTGTATTAATTGCATTGTAGTGTTTGCCCAACTTATCTAATTTGTCAACCCAGGGTTTGTAAACTGACGAAGCACACGCAAAATTATATGCAAGATTGAAGTGAGACTAATATAATCTAATGTTTAAGATACAACTGAAATTGAATCATTAATCTAACACATGACTAAAATTGAATCATTAATCTAAAACACGACTGAAATTGAATCATTAATCTAGTTGCGTAAATGAAATTACTCTAAGAATGGGAAATTGTGTAAAGGAAATTAATCTACAAATGGAGAACTACATGAAGGAAAAGCAGATACAACAAGTGAAGAGTTTAATGGCATAACAACATATGAGAGCTCTCACCAATGAAGCAATCTTACATTCAATAATCAAATCAATCTTCATAAAAGAATAATGAAAGCATGAAAACCAAAACCATGAATCAAAGCTAAGAATCCCTTTCTCTTTCGAATCCTAATGAATACCATTAATGACTAATCTTATTCTCTACTTACAACTGATTGAATTCTAATTGCTCCTAATTGAATAATCTAATTGAATCCTCATGAAGAGAGACCAATCTATTTTATACATGAGAGCCTTGAAGATAAGATAATCATCTCATTATTATAGATCCACTATTCTCTCAACCTATTTTCCATTATTACAAAATATAATCCCTTCAAATCCTCACACATATCTTTCATATATCTTAGATAAGATATTCCAACCAAATCTCCATGATCTTCTCCTTGGAATGGGATTGAATTATCTCCTCAAATATTGAAATGTTGGAGGAAGTATTTGAGAATTCCTTTGAATTAATCCTTCACATATTCCTACACATTACAAAGCTCACACATATTTGAGATATATATGAAAACATGTTG
>ML783843.1:76601-106818 GCA_009831015.1 Picea engelmannii
TATATGCACTGAGGACAATACCAAAATAAGGGGGAGGGGAATGTGATACCCTGGTTTCGAGTCCCCATATTAATAATGTATTTTGTATATTTGATGAAAGGTTGGATTGCCCAAAAAATTGAAAGGGGTAGGAGTGCCTAGGAAATGTAATACTTTGAACATTGTTAATAAAAAAATACATCGCTCTTTGTGAGACAGAAAAGGACAAGAGTTATAGGGGGCTATGATTCCATGAAAGAGGAGGGGTTGAGAGCTGAGCCTTTATATTTTTAATTATTTTTATTTACCCACCATTGAATTTTAGAGAGAAAGAGGGGGTTGCATGAGCTTCTTGGGGGAAGGCCACATTATGCATTGATTATTAAAATCATGTTCTTGACTGTCTTGGAGTTGGTCATTCTTGGTTACTCAAATTTTTTTGGAGTCATCCCTCTCTAATCCACTCTTCTTTATCGTTCTTGGTTTTCCATGGGGAATGGAAAATCATTTTTTGAAGGTAGTGAGCCATGATTGGTTGGTTGGAGGAATTGTTGGTTTATACCAGCAGTGAATTGATGCATGTATGCCTAAGATGCATTGGCATGTTGATAAACATTTTTTGCAGTTGTGAATCGTGAGAGTTCTAGCATTGAGATTTCTTGACCAGTAGAAATAGAGCCCTAGAAAAAGGTGGACAACCTAAGGGACTATGTGGCAGTGAAGGGGG
This sequence comes from Picea engelmannii, assembly GCA_009831015.1. Lineage (NCBI taxonomy): Eukaryota > Viridiplantae > Streptophyta > Pinopsida > Pinales > Pinaceae > Picea > Picea engelmannii. The sequence goes on from ML783843.1 coordinate 77,308, forward strand.
TTCATTTTATTTAGGTGATACAGGATGAAGGGGAAGAGAGTTGATAAACTAGGTTTTGTTGTGTGGTTGAGAAACCCATGAGAGATTGATTGTTGATTGGTTTGAGAAACTGAGTCTCGGTCTGAGACTCCTCCTTGTGGATTCATAGCCTCGGCTTGGAGTGGCATGCTCCATAGATTTTATGTGCAATAGATCATAAGGTTGGGTGGAATGTCCAACATCTACATCCAGTTGGTGTAATCACATTTCAAAGATAAGTTCTCTTCCATGAGTTTGTATGCATGTATATTTATTTATTTTGTATATTAAATAGTATTTATGTGATGTGTTTATTCTATGCATGGTTGTTGGTTATTGTTTTGCATGTCATGTTAAGAATTATTTTGTGCATGCGCATGGTTCTTTATGATTGCATCTGTTTCTTTCATGTTTATTTATTAATTAATTGGTATCAAAATTTGAAATCAGTCCAAGAAGTGAATTTTGGAAGTACTCATGCAATGGGTAGATTGATATCAAAGCAGCAGCAAGAGAGAATTTGTTTATTTGTTGATCTGGGTATGTTACATTTTCTATGTTGACTTTAATATATTATTTACATACTACATTCCCTAGTAGTATGCCACCTAGAGTAGTGAATATATAGTTTCTAATATTGAGAGATAATATGATCTGTTTGCACCTTTCTAGCATCAGTGTAAGCTAATGTATGTGATTCTTGAGCATACTATAAATGGTCCAATCATCTAAATAGATAGCCATTGTTTTTTAAATAAACTCTTGGAATGATTTTACTATTATCCTTGAGAATACAATACGGTCATTTGTCAAACCAAAAGGTATTACTCTATATGCAAAGGATCCAAACTCTATAAAACAAAAGTGGTCTTTTCTTGGTCTTATTTGGTAATATGCCCTTTCTTATATCCAAGAAAAACATCAATGAATGAGTAGCATTCATGTCCTGCTACCTCATTGATTATTTCATCAGCAAAAGGAGTTGCAAAAGGATATATAAGTGTTACCTTATTTGATCCTCTAAATTCAACACATATCCTTAGTCTTTTGGGATCTTGTTTCTTAAGCTACATAATCGTAGGACTGTCCCATTTAGATTTATCTATAGTGTATATGATTCCTATTACAATCATGCTTTCAATTTCGTTTTGAACAATCTCTTTATATTTATGTGTCAATTTGTAAGGTCTCCATTTAGCATGCTTTGCATTAGGTATTATATCGACTTTCATTTCTCCAATTTCTCTAACCAAACATTTCAAATCCTTATAGTCTTGTGCTAATATATATTAATATTCCTTCAAAAGGTTGACTATCTATATTGTTTGCTTTTCCAACTAGTAGTCTCCAATATTTTCCATCTTTTATCTCCCATCATTTGATTTGTCAACTTCTTTGATCTTAATTTCTACATCCATCCACTCTAGTGATCTCTACTCATCTAGCTTCCTTGCTCATTCCTTTACCTCGCTATATGAAAATGGATACATGATATTTCCTTCCTATTATTTATCTAGGTTGTTGTGTTTTCTCACTTTGAGTATAGACTTTACTATTTTTTGAACTTTTGGATGCTCTTTCTTCCATCTATAACTTTTTCTAGAAAAAAAATCATTTTCCATATTCATTCTTCTTGCTATGAATACTTTCTGATCTTTTTCTTCTAATGTGACTCTATTGCAAGTCAAGGTTGACCATATGTCAACATTCAAATTTTATTTTTCTTATGTGCTCTTTTTAGTCAATCTTTCTATGAATTCTTGCATCTTCTAGACTACTTCTTCTAGCTCTTCTTCTATGGGGATAAAGGTGAAATCTCTAATAAAAATTTCTTTCAAATTTTACTAATTTTAAGTCTCTCCTCTTGATTTTTCAATATTATACCATTTGTATGGTAAATCTCCCAACATGTTAGGGAACATGTGTGGCCATATCCATTCATTATGGTACCCAATAGTTTTCCATTCTTTCTCACCATCATGAATATGTCTCTTGGGGTCAAATTCAGGCTTGAATTTTGATATTTTAGTGGTTTCTATTAATTTTCTTCCTCCAAATATTTCAATAAAATATGTATAGGTTGTGGTCTAGGTATGCGGTCGATGGGCATGGGTAGTCCACCAATGCGAAACTTTCCCTACAAAATATTTTACCATTTTTTGTAGTCAACCTTGTTCCCCAACATGTTTAGACACTTCATCGACATGTAAGGAAGGTTATTCACGTTCCTTGAATCTTAGTGGGGGGAAAGTGGTTGACTCTAAGTCTATGGGTATTATTCTAGGATATTACTTAATATTTATTTAAAATACAGTTGGTATGTCTCTCACCAAGACTCGGGTTTTGAATATATCCCTATGTATAGCCTCAATGCTCCAACAATCATTTTCCCTCAACTCATTGTTCTCCATTTTCCACTCATAAAGTTCAATGTCTAAGTTCTATCAAAAAGACAAGATTGTTTCTAAGTGTGTCCCTCCTCTTGCATTAGATTCGACATGCCCATCTCTACCTTGTATAACTTAGTATAATTTTTTGATGTCATCTTCTTCTTCCCATGGTTCCGACCAAGGTTTTCCTTCCCTGGGGTATAGGGGTATGATGATTCTTCTTCCAATTCCTTTGATATTTATTCTTCCTTTTTCGAATGATATTGTTTTCTCATCTTCCTCCCCCATGGTATTCTGACTATCACTGCATAAGTTGTACTCCCTTTGACAAGGTTGATCACCTCAAAGTTTATCGAGATTGATATTCCCATTATACTTGTTTCTACACCTTTTAATAGTCCAATAGGTTCTACAAATATTTCATCAACTGGTTTTCAACCTAAATAGCATAGGCCTCCCCATTTTAACATAGGTATCCTTTGGAAGGATGTTTACCTAGGATTCAAAGTCGAACACAACTTGTGGGATTAAAAATCCTTTAATTTCTAAGCCAAATTGAGGAATTATCTTCTTGATTCAATTGACATAGTATTACGAGGAAAATCTCTCTATGGCATGGGGTAAACCAAAACATAGAGAATGACATGCAGAAATCAACTCTAATCCCAAGTATGATTTATAAATGAAATTCTAACAAGACAAGGTCAAGATCCTATCTCGCATGGATGTTCGATGAAGACCATCGTTGAGCACGCAACTCAAAGCTTTATACCTGCAACTTGTCCTCAAGAATCAATATACGCAAGAATATGGTGATAATATATAATGTTAGCATATATATTAGCATAATCCATTAACATACATGAAAAATACTCCCATGGAATAATAATTCAAATATTTGCAAGATATCAATTGGATGAGAAAAGAGTATTTCTAATAAAATAATCAGCAGAAGTATATAGTTGAAAAAAAATTGTAATGGCACATATCTGAACCGAGAAACTAAGTCCCTCCACCTAGGCCTCCACCTCTTCAATCCTCCACCAAAGGAAAGCTCATATAAATAAGATAATGAGGTTCTCCACCACAAATAAGGAAGATCTTGGGGGTTGACCAATGAATTCAGACTTTCAAGGATAAAGGGATGCAGACTCAATATGAACTGAAATTTCTCCAGAGTATATTTTCTCTCAAAATTTGAATTCTCTCCTCCTCCAAGGATTGGATATGGCTCAATTTATAGCCTTCAAATGGAACTGAAGGGATGATTTGAAGTGTTCCCAGTATATGGAAGGTCAAGGATCATGGATATCATGACATGACATGGAAACCCGATACAATTTTTAATTTTGAGCAACAAACCCGATGTACGTGGGTTGTAGTGGAGAAACTTGCATATACGCTTGTTGTCTAACTGGTAGGGCACGTATTGTTGCACTACTGAGAGGGGGGATGAATTAGTATTACTTTTTTTCAACAATTAGTAGTTGCTTTTATATTTTCTTAATTACCACAATAGATCAAAAATAGACTTGTTTGTAAAATCAATTATATAAATATATTTTATAGAAATGACAAGGTTTTTATGAAGAATAGTGCAGGAAACCAATCCTTTTTAGAGCACCAACTCTAGGAGACACAAATCCCCTTCTTTGGGGCACCAAACCTAGGAAGAACCAACTCCCTTGTTTCTTTAGGGCACCAACCATAGGAAGCACCAACTCCCTTATATTTAGGGCACCAACCGTAGGAAGCACCAAATCCCTTGTATTTAGGGAACCAACCCTAGGAAGCACCAACTCGATTATATTTAGGGCACCAACACTAGGAAGAACCAACTCCATTAACCTACACTTAAAGGATATGAATCCTTCTGTGTGCCTCCCTTCCACCCTCACTTCATAAGAATCATTAGTTCTTCTTAATGGACTCTACTGTTGTTTTGATCTTCTGATCTGGAATTCATAGACACTTTCTTCTCACCATTCTCTCTTTTTTATATAATCTTCCAATTGGTGTGAGATATGATTCATTGTGTCCCTTTGTTTGGACCATCACGCCTCTTCATTTTAAATTAACAATAATCTCTATTATTATTCAAACATTATCGTGAAGGATTTTAATTTAGTGAGAGTGATTTTCATAAATATTTCATCAACTAGTTTTCAACCTGAATAGCATAGGTCTCCCCATTTTAAGATAGGTCACCTTTGTAAGGATGTTTACCTAGGATCAAAGTCGAACACAACTTGTGGGATTAAAAATCCTTTAATTTCTAGGCCAAATTGAGGAATTCTCTTCTTGATTCAATTGACATAGTATTACAAGGAAAATATCTCTATGGTATGGGGTAAACCACAACATACAGAATGACATGTAGAAATCAACTCTAATCCCAAGTATGCTATATAAATGAAATGCTAACAATACAAGGTCAAGAGCCTACCTCGTCTAGACGTTCGATGACGACCATCATTGAGCACACAACTCAAATCTTTATACCTGTAACTTGTCCTCAACAACCAATATATGCAAGAATATGATGATAATATATAATGTTAGCATATAGATTATCATAATACATTAACATACATGAAAAATAATCCCATGGAATAATAATTCAAATATTTTCAAGATATCAATTGGACGAGAAAAGAGTATTTCTATTAAAATAATCAGTAGAAGTATATAGGTGACAAACTTTTGTAACGGCACATATCGAAACCGAGAAACTAACTCCCTCCAACTGGGCCTCCACCTCTTCAATCCTCCACCAGAGGAAAGATCATATAAAGGATATAATGAGGTTCTCCATCACAAAGCAGGAAGAGCTTGGGAGTTGAACAATGAGTTCAAACTTTCAAGGATAAAGGGATGCAGACTAAATATGAACTAGAATTTCTCTAGAGTATATTTTCTCTAAAAATTTGAATTCTCTCCTCCTCCGAGGCTTGGATATGGATCAATTTATAGCCTTCAAATGGAACTGAAGGGATGAGTCTAAGTGTTCTCGGTATATGGAAGTTCAAGGATCATGGATATCGTGACGTGACATGGAAACTTGACAGAATTTTTAATTTTGAGCAACAAACCTGATGTACACAGGTTGTAGTGGAGCAACTTGCATATATGCTTGTTGTCTAACTAGTAGGGTGCATATTGTTGGAATACTGAGAGGGGGGGTGAATTAGTATTACCTTTTTTCAACAATTAGCAGTTACTTTTATATTTTGTTAATTACCACAATAGATCAACATAGACTTGTTTGTAAAATAAATTATATAAATATAATTAATAGAAATGACAAGGTTTTTATGAAGAATAGTGAAGGACACCAATCCTTTTTAGAGCACCAACTCTAGGAGACACAAATCCTCTTCTTTAGGGCACCAACCCTAGGAAGCACCAACTCCCTTGTTTCTTTAGGGCACCAGCCATAGGAAGCACCAACTCCCTTGTATTTAGGGCACCAACCCTAGGAAGCACCAACTCCCTTGTATTTAGGGAACCAACCCTAGGAAGCACAAACTCCCTTATATTTAGGGCACCAACCCTAGAAAGCACCAACTCCCTTAACCTACACTTAAAGGATATGAATCCTTTTGTGCGCCTCCCTTCCACCCTCACTTCATAAGAATCATCAGTTCCTCTTCTTGGAATCTACTGTTGTTTTGATCTTCTGATCTGGACTTCAGAGAGACTTTGTTCTCACCATTCTCTCTTGTTTATATAATCTTCCAACTGGTGTGAGCTATGAAACATTGTGTCCCTTTGTTTGGACCATCGCACCTATTCATTTTAAATTAACAATAATCTCTATTATTATTCAAACATTATCGTGAAGGATTTTAATTTAGTGAGAGTGCTTTTCATAAATCAATCATAGATGTGGATCGATTTCATTTTTAACTCAATTCCATGTCTCTGTAAATATTTTAGAAATCGAATTCTGAAGAGTCACTTCCTTCAAACCTTTTACATGTGACCATATGTGTAAAATCATGGGTTTTTATCAAATTAAGTGTTTCCTCTTCTTTCACCCTTATTCATCTATTCCATACGACCGCAAGTGGTGACCATATGCTAGGCCAATAAAGTTATTGATCACTTATCAATATCAATGATCATGTTTTAATTTCATGATGAGATGGGCGGTTCTTGTTTACTTCAAAACTTCGTCGCTTCGAGACCCTAGTCGTTGCATTCGTTTAACTCTTCCAGAGCAAATTCCGTCGAAGTTCTTATTATCACTTTATGCTTGATAACCTCAACATGTCCAAGAGATAGGACCATGGGATTAACCATTCCAATTGTTTGTTCTGCTAGCAATCTGGACCATGAATCTTCCTTCTCGACGAATGATCAGATCTTACTTCAGAGCTTCGGCACACCGAGAGTTCGGAGTTCTGGGTAATTGATGTTCCAATTTCCATCGGAGTTGGTCAACACTGAAGCGATCAACATGGGGGTGCTTATGTCACATTTCATTTCTTAATCCAATGGTTGTGACTTAATAAACCATTGATATGGATGGCCATTATTTACTTCAGGACTTCTAGCCTCTACAATCATTGAACCTCCCGGAGTAAATTTCGACGAAGTAGATCAGAAGGTCAATATTTGTTCCTCCATAGATAGATGATCCTGGATTGTCCATATGTCTCAAAAAAATCGATGGCCATGACTTGATCAACCGTTGGGTGGACAGTTCTCATTCACTTCGAGAATTCGATGATCCGGGTAATTTCATATGTTCTTGTCTTATTTCCATCGGAGTGGTTATCACCGGAGTTGACTGTCTCCTAATCTGACGGCCATGTGAGAATTGAGAGGATCTTAGATCAATGGTTTACATTGAATTTGGCCTTCGGCGCTTCGGGTAGTTGTTGGTTTCCCCCGAAGGACAAACTCCTGGAGTGACGTAACTTGCTGACATCACTAATGACTTGGCACTGCCCGAGTGGCTACCACATGTCACCTAGATTCGTGACTTACATAACCTAAAGTGTCAACTAGACCTAGACACTTGTCACCATATGATTGCACCACATGTCCTTGTTGACATGGTATGATGATGTGGATCTCCTAATGTGGCACATGTCCTCCTCCTGGATCTAACGGTCGTAGATTCATCTGAATCCTTGATCCAACGTCTGTGATCAGTTCATTTCGATGTTTTGGGACTTTGGTTTATACGCTCCCATTTCCAAAATATCCCAAAGTAATATTCCTCGATTAGACCTCGAGCAAGTTGAATTCATCTAACGATCCTAGTTTGTCCTGAAATCTACATCAGTGGATGGGATTCTCCCTTGATTCTTTTGCATTTTTACTGGGGGGATTTCAATCCTGATCGTGTTTTTTGCAATGTGCTTTCCCTTATAATATTTTTGGTTTTGTACTTGAATTATAACTAATCAATATCATTGATATGTTGGGAATTTGATCTCGATTGTGTTAATTCACTTTCCCTTCTGAGCTTCGAATTCCTTGTGCTTCGTTACTTCGTTATTGCTTTTGTACAAGGATCTATGATTCTTTATCGAACAGCTCATGTGCATCATCTCTTCTGAGCTTCAATTAATAATGTTCTTCTTCCCCTTGTTTTTATCAATGACAATTCATCATAAAAACTCATTGTCACATCGCAATGATCTTCGACTGTTGACATCAACGACAACACATCAATGACAATATGTCCAACACGTATATGTGGAAAAATGTGTTTTCTTGGCTCTAAAAGGTACAAAAGGGGACTTCAATTCTCCATTACTCCACTTTTGGGAATTATAATGTATTCCGACCATCGAAGATACTCCTCTGACCTCACACATTAGGGGCCATCTGTTATAGAAAAATTTTCCTCACCCCATGCAACTTTCTTGGATGGCCTTTCCATTTCCCTAAGCAAACTTGAAGTCCCCTTTTGTACCTTCCAGAGCCAAAAAATCACATTTTCCACATATGCGCACCCTACCAGTTAGAAAACAAGTGTATACGTTGCTTTCTCCACTATAGCCCACATACATAGGATTGGGTGCTGAAAATTAAAAAGTATGTCAGGTTTCCATGTCACGTCACGAGATCCATGATCCTTGACCTTTCATATACTGGAAATGCTCTGAATCGACCCTTCAATTCCATTTAAAGGCTATAAATTGAGCCATATCCAAGCCTTGGAGGAGGAGAGAATTCAACTTTTGAGAGAAAAGATACTCTGGAGAAATTTCACTTCATATTGAGTATGCATGCCTTTATCCTTGAAAGTCTAAACTCACTGTTCAGCCCCCAAGATCTTCCTTCTTTGTGATAGAGAACCTCATTATATCCTTTATATGAGCTTGTCTTTGGTGGAGGATTGAAGTGGTGGAGGCCTAGCTGGAGGGACTTAGTTTCTCGTTTCTCATATGTGTCGTTACAAAAACAATTCACCTATATACTTTCGTTGCTTATTTTAATAAAAATACTATTTTCTCGTCCAATTGATATCTTGAAAATATTTGAATTATTATTCCATGGGAATATTTGTCATGTATGTTAATGGATTATGCTAATATATATCCTAACATTATATATTATCACCATATGCTTGTGTATCTTGGTTGTTGAGGGCAAGTTGTTGGTATAAATCTTTGAGTTGCATGCTCAACGGAGGTCTTCATCAAACATCTGAACGAGGTAGGCTCTTGACCTTGTCTTGTTAGCATTCCATTTATATATCATACTTGGGATTAGAATTGATTTATGCATGCCATTTTGTCTATTGTGTTTTACCCCATTCCATAGAGAGATTTTCCTCATAACACATATATTCTTCACAATTTTCCCTCCATCCTTACAATTCTTCCTTATTTTGTTAATTTAATCAACCTTGATACAAATTCTTCCTCACTTAGTAAATCCAAAAACTCATCTAAAATAACACTTTTCTCCTTTTCTAGCCTTTTACGTCTAAAGTATTGAAAATTATTGCTCTTCAACCAATTTTATAAATAGGTCTATGGCCTCATTAATATTTGTTCTCATTAGTTATAAGTTTACATTATTTTCTTTCTTTCCAAGTTTGATTTGAGGGGTTCTTTGCAAAAAGTGCACCCTACCCTTCTCTTTCTCCCAATATGGGGACCGGATTTAGATTCCTGGAATTCAATGCTTCATGTTTAGGGGTTCTTTGCAAAAGATTATCATTTCTCTTATTCCTTGTTTTCTCTAGTATTATCAGGAAAACTTCTAAGGAATGATCTCCTACCCCACAATTGTTGCGGAAATTTAAATCAATTTTATCTTTCAAGGGGAATTCAGGAATAAGGTGGTCATTCTTATAGCAGGTAAAGAAAAACCTTCTATAATATCCACCTCCATCTCCTCTTCTTCCACCATAGCTACATCTTCTTGGATAGTCACCAACCCCTTTTATATCTTGCGCACTCTAGTTTTGATATGATGATTGTTTATGATATGTGTGGGAGTCAGGGTCGTTTCTTCTATTGTGTTGACATTTATCCATATTGTGTGTATTGTCTTCATAGATGGAACAAGACTTTTTCTTTGTATTTTTTAAATTGTGGGGACACACCTTTGTATTATGGTTCATTGTTTCCTAATAGATTTCATATTAATACTCAACTTCAATCTTTCTAACATATTTGTGTATATCAGTCAATTCTCTATATTTACAATCTTCCTTTATGTGTTCTTCAATCATGCATGTAGTACACCATATATCTAATCTCCTTGTCTGCATTGTAAGGTCTCACATTGATTTTTGCATTATCTTCAATTTTTCTTCTAATTTTGTGTTTATCGACAAGCTCACCCAATCCCCACTGGTTTTAATTTGTTGGGCCTTCTTTAGGGTTTCTTTGTATGTTTTAATTAGGTGCCCTGATATTTTGTAGTATACCAACAACAAACCATTGTAGTCGAAGCTCAATATCAATAGTGTAAGGAATCTTCTTAAACAAATCCTTAAATCTTTTCTTGTGGTCATTTACCAATTTGTTTTGTATTTTTTTAATTTCCTTGAGATTTTAGGATGTAAGATGCTTAACATCTTGAGTCTTGAAGAATGAAAAAAATCCACTCTTGATCCCATCATTGGTTTTATTGTGTTTTTTTATAAAATTCATAAACCATGTAAGTTTTCTTCTTCTAAGTACACTAGAAAATTATGTCATTTGTTTGACTTTATTAGTGACATCCATGGAATCCCATGCCTTCTCGTAGATGAACTAGTGTCTTTTTGGGTCTTTTTCACCCTTATATTGGGAAGGTTTCCAAAATTAATAATTTCCATATTTTTGTCACCCATTGACTTGATGGTGGTGTTGGTGGTCTTTTAGGAATCGATTGCTTCAAACTTTTGACCAATGGATCATGGTTGCTATGTTATTGATTGTATGTTTGTTCTTGTTGGAACAGGAGCAGACCCAGGGTTCAACTCTAACAGTGCACGAACAAGCCCTAACTACTGGCCCTTTCGGTAACACCTGTGGAGCAGATGTAATCTCACCTGAAGTAGAAATAGGGGGTTGCAGGAAATAGGTGTCTACAACCAGAGGAAATTCAAAGTGGAACCAAGGCAACAACACACACAGATCTATCTATTATTTATCTCACTTAAACCTACTTCGCAAGTTATATCTTATATCTATCACAACAATGCATCAACAATACAACAGAGGGTAAATAACACAGCGTTGATCACACATAACAACAAGATATATGTGGTTCACCCTCTCCCTAGGGCTACGTCCACAGAACTGTGTTTCTTGATATTATATGAAAAAATGCAGTTCTATTTGTGCACCTAGATTGCATATCTCTCTCTCTTTCTCTTCTTCTCTCCCCTCCCTACGTACCCATCTACAAGGTTGATCTTCTCACCCAGCTGAAGATCTTACAATACAAGAATATTCTCGCAACACACTACTTTCCTCATGAAACAATAATAATCACTCAACATCAACAACACAATCCACTTCGAACAAACCCTCCCAAATCGTTTAGACCTTTATTTGTACATTACAATGACTCTCAGACAACCTTATATCGAAGCCTAAGTGTCAAAACCCTAAATGCCAAAACCATAGGTGTCTAAAACCCTACGTCTACTTGACCCGCGTTTTCAGGGCTTTGCCAGCCTGTCTTTTCGTCTTCTCTGTGAGGTTCTCCAAAGCACTCATTGATGTCTTCTTTCTCTTTCTGATTTGTCCACGAACTATCTTTCCTTCTTGATCTATCTTCCTTTATCTTCTCGTCCAACGGCTCGTTTTCCCTTACTTCACTCCTTCTTTTCTGCTTCTTTGATCACTTCGACCCATTCTCAGTCATTGTGCCTTTCGTGTAGTTCATACTTCACCTTTCTTCCTTAATCTTCTCTTTCTTCCATAACCAAGGGTCAGCAAGCCCCCAACACTCACATGTGATTCATCCCGAGGCACTGCAGGTCTGAACCTTTTGTTTCACTTCGACTTCAGACTGCGCAGAGCAGCCTGTGCTTTCTACTCTATCCCTCCCCACTGTGTGCAGACTATATTTTTTGTCTGGTACCCAATTTCAACTACACCTGGTACCTAGACCCTTCCTCTTATTCTTTTACTGAGAGTTGCGAGGCATCTGTTTGTCATAGTACAATTTCAATCGGCTCCCATTTACCAAACCTTCTTTCCATTCTCCATTCAGAGTCTTCAATTGCACAGCTCCTCCTTCTTTAACAAAGGTAACCTCATATGGCCCAAGCCAATGTGTCTGGAACTTCCTTGGATGCTTCATGAACTTGTTTTCATATAACAATACCAAATCTTCTTGTTTGAATGCTTTCCTCTTGATATGTCTATCATGATAGGCCTTCTCCCGTTCCTTCTATACCTGTTGATGGAATCCTGTAATAAACCTATCTTCCTCTAGTTCTACCAACTGTGCAAGCCTATTTTGAATAGCGCCAGTGTCATCCATATCCGTGAATGTTGCAATTCTTAAACTAGGAACCAAATATTCCATAGGTGCCACTGCTTCCATACCATAAAATAACTTAAAGGGAGTCTGCATTATCATCTTCTTGCAAGTGGTTCGATATGCCCATAGTATTGTTGGCACTCTCAAATCCCAATCATCTATGTTCACATTACAAATATTCGTCAGCGTTGTCTCTAAAATCTTATTGAAATCTTTGATTGTACCATTCTCTTGTGGGTGGTATGGGGTGATCTTCAGGTGGTGAACTTCAAATTCCTAAGTTAAGGCTTCAATAATCTTCCTAATAAAATGTGTACCTTGATCGCTCATAAGGATATTTAGGCATCCAAACCTGGTTATGATATCATCAAATATGAATCACGCAGCTGTAGTTTCACTATAGTCCTTAACTGCTCTTACTTCTGTCCATCTGGTCAAATACTCTGTCGCAGTGATAATGTATCGAGCTCCTGTGTGCTTTCCTGGTGGGTTGATAGGTCCCACGAAGTCAATGGCCCATTTCTCAAATTACTGTAAATTTAGTTGCGATGCTAAAGGTATCTCATCTCTTCTAAAAGGTTTCCCAATTCTTTGGCATACATTGCAGGCTCCATAGTATTCATTAGCATCCTTGTGTAAAATAGGCCACTAGAGGCTAGCTCTGAGAACCTTCAATGTTGTTTCTTTTCCTGCATAATGTCCTCTTGTGATGCCTTCATGTGCCTCTGCCAGAATCAGTGGGCATTCTACCTCCATAACGCATCTCCTCAATATCTCATCAAGTCCCATCTTATATAGATGTCCAGCTATAAGTGAAAAATCTACAACACGAACTACCAGTTGTTTCTTCTGAATAATTGTATAATCGTGAGGTGCCATTCCTATGGATAGGAACTGAACTATCTCAGTGAAGTGATCATTACTTTCCTAATGGACAACAACTGTGCATCTAGTAGTGTATCCTCCAGATTAGTAGGTTCCTCTCCATGCTCTAACCTAGACAGGTGGTCAAATCCCTTGTTTATTCTTCCTAGCTTGACCACAATCTCAAAATCATATTCATGGAATAAAAGTAGCCATTTTCATATTATTCCCCCCAACACTGGTTTGTTGACAAGGTATTTCAACTCAGAGTGATAAGTGAACATGTTAAATGTCCTCCCAACAATTAGTGTTGAAACTTCTACAGCACGTACACCATGGCTAAACCTTCTCTCTCAGTGGTAGTGTAATTTATCTCAGTTGTAGATAGCTTCCTGCTAGCAAAGGATAACGGATGGTCAATATATTCTACTCCTGAATGTGCTAACACTGCTCCTAATGCAATATATTATGCATCGATGTGCACATGGAATTCCTTAATCCAATCTGGGAAAACCAAAATAGGTGCAGTGACCATCTTATGTTTTAGTGTGTCGAAGCTCTGTTGACATTGCTCGGACCATTGAAACTGAAAATATTTCTTTAAAATATTTTCCATGGGTGTTGTTATCTATGCATAGCCCTTGGTGAACTTTCTGTAGCATCTAGTATATCCCAGCACAGTGCGCATCTATCTAACCGAAGTAGGAGGGGGTAGATCAACAATGATGGCAATCTTGGAAGGATCTACCAGCAACCCCTGCTTACACACAACATGGCCTATCATCACTCCAAAGGGTGAAAAGCAGATACACTTATTTAGGTTCAGGTAAATCTAACATTGCTTGCACTTATCCAACATTAGTATTAAACATTCAATATGATTTTTCAATAAGCTAAAAACAGTCCAATCATCAAAATATGCTTCCAAAAATTTATGTAAAAATTCCTTGAATGCTTCGACCACCACCCTAGAGAAGATGGTTGGTGCATTCTTCAATCTGAAAGGCATCACTGTGTACTAGAAAGAACCCCATTCTATTGCAAATGTGTTCTTATGGTGATCTTCCTTAGAAATCATGATCTGGTGATAACCTAAAAATCCATCTGTGAAGGAGTAAACTTCTTGTCCTCCCACATTATCTAACACTTCATCAGTAAATGGTGTAGGGAATGGATCATGTAAGCATGCATCGTTCAACTTTCTTAAATATACATAGATTTGGATCTCTCTTGTCTTCTTATCCTGGACCACCATAGGGCTAATCCATTCTGATTCTTCAACAGGTTATATGATTCCTGCTTCCAACATTCTATCTAATTCAATCTTGACTTTCTGCTTATATTTTGGATTCAGTCTATAGGGTCACTGCTTGACTGGCCTTGCATCTAGTTTCAAGGGGATATTCACTTCTCCCATGGGCCCTTTAATGACCTTCATGTCTGTGAAATTGGTTGGAAACAAGTCCTGATATTCATCCAGTAATTCTGTGATCTTATCAATAGTGGCATCATCCCAATAATCTCCAATGTTTGCGAGCTTAGGTGCTTGCTCTATCCCAATATTAACTTTCTTGATTTTGATTGGTTGTCCAATGAAGGGTATTTCAACCCCTAGTCCTTCTATGTCTCTATGTCCTTCAGTTTCTGCGATGTTCACATTCTTAGGATCATCATCTTCATCTACATTTATATTGTAACAGCCTTGCAATTTCTGAAGAGGTGCAGTCCATTCATCCTCTTCTTGCTCCAAAGGGAGGTTAGGTGCCTCCTCAAAGAATTGTTGTCTTACAAATTGTAAATCCTAGTCTAATGTGGGGTATTGACTTTCAAATAGAAATGTAGCTACAAATCTCTGAGTCATATTGTACCAATCAGAAGTGGTGAGGCGCAGTTCTTCTTGAAGATACCAATTGATAAGCATTGTATCCAAAGTGTTAATGAATTTATGCACCCACTTCTCCTGAGAAATGTTGCCCCAGGTTTCCTCACAACTTTTCACATGGTCCTTTGGACATCTTTGACCTGTGTATCGAACTCCGCACCCTTTGACTTGGTTTGAAAAATGCACGGTCATAAAAGTGTGACATTGCATCCACTCTGCGATGTTCTTCTTGTGTGTTCCCCACCATCTCGTTGGCATTATTTTCAAGGCTTCATCTAGTGCCAATAGTCGATGTTGTACTAGTACAATTTCTTCAAATTCTGACAAGAATGTTTCTAAATGATTTAAACCATCAAATGTGGGCAGATTTCTTACTTATGTGCCAATCCAGTGAAATTCCTTGGTCAATATGGCACACCTCCACACAGAAACTTCATACATTTTGTTCTGCCAATTCTCTAGTGCTTCTTTTAAATATGATGAGCATGCGTTGTCACTTCACCAGCTCAAATTCCCATCTGACGTAGGATTAATGTAATCTTGTTGTCTTGTTGTCAATTTGCATATATTTTCTAGCTCGTATGTGCGGTCTTCTTCTCTGATGGGTTATGTGTATCTACGACCTTCATCAATATCCAGAGGTGCAATGACCCTAAGGTCATCACCTTCAAATGTCATTCTTCTTTTCTTTAAGTCAACAACAGTGGAATTTTTGAAATCCCAATCAATGCCTAACAGCGTAGGATAAGGACAGCTATCATCAATTATCTCAATCACCTCGAAGTCCAAAAACATCCTTACCCCATCGATGTCAACAAGGACATGCTCTGGTCTTCCAAAGGAACTTACTGCCTACTGATTAGTCATCCTGAGCCTAATAGGGGAGTAAATCAACTTAGGTTTTCCCATCAGTTCCCAGGTCTGCTTCGTCATAACATTGACTTATGATCCCAAGTTGAGGACCACATAATCTATGTCATAGTCCCCAATATGAGAATTAAGGTGTAGTTCCTTGTTTTTCCTTCTCTTCCTAGATACTTTATGTACTACTTTATTCAGCAGAGGATCTACCCTCCCTATCTCATATTGTATGATCAAGTATTGTAATTATTGTACAGCTCTTTCATCCTTAACCAAATTAATGCAAGTACATAAGAATTCCATAAGATTTCTTACCTCTTTTCCTTCTCTGAGCGAGGCAGACTGATAAAATTCTAGAGGCATTCCACATTCTCTCACTTCTGGTTGTGTCTTTGATGAATAAGCCTGATCTCTTCCAAATTCTCTTCTTTCTTATTCAAACTTCTGCTTTTCTTTCCTCAGATCAAACACTTGTGGCTTCTCTACATCTCTTATGACCCTTGATTATTATGTAGTCTTCCCTGGAGTCACCATATCTTCTCCTGTAACAGTGCCTCCTCTAGTGATGACAGCGACTCTGGGATCCTCTCCATGAGGTTCCACTGAGATTAGTTGTACTTATTGGTTTCCTCCCCGTCTTTCCTGAATTTTTGCTAACAGCACTGGGCAATCTTCAATAACATGTTCAAATGAATTGCAGTAACTGCAAGTGGTACAAGGGTTCTGATAGTCCCTTGCCAAGTGGCCTAGATGTGCATAGTTATAACAAATGATCTGACCTTGACCTCGACCCATGCCTCCTCCTCATCCTCTTCCCTTGAATCCACCGCGAGAGTTGAAGTTTCCTCTTCCTAGAGAATTGAACTGCATAGCATTTTCCTCCTGTTGCATCTCTCCTTGAATTCTATATGTACCTCTTGACCTTTCATGCAATAGGTCATAAGCCCTACAATCCTTCTCATCATGCCCCACAGACTTACAGAATGTCTAGTAAATATTGGTAGGTGTCTCGACATATTTTTTCATGTAATAGCATTCACCAGGGCAATGTCTATTTCTACATACCTCGCACCAGGGTAGAGTAACCTACTTCAAAGGGTTCAGATCTCCAGATTCCAAGTATTCATTAAACAGAGGACAATTCTCCTTTTCATGGCCCTCTGATTTTCATCTGATACACCAAATGTCTTCTCTTTTGTCTTTTCCCTCGTCTTTCTTCATATCTTCGACCTACAGAGATAAGCTAGTTAGCTGACTCAAAATTTGACTCATACCCGAGTTGGATTCTCCCAAAGGGGTTGATTCTAGCTTCATGGCGATCTCCAATGCCTCAACCTGTGAAGCAACCTTCAGTTGCATTAGAGGAACTCTGATGTGTGGTAGGAGGGAAGAAATAAACCATTCCTTGTTTTGTTGGTCTAGGATCTGAAAAATCAAGTGGCCTATCAAGGTCTTAAACCTCTGATCAAACTCCCAAATAGGTTTAGATACTCTCTACTTGATTTCTTTCAGTTATGTAATGCACTGCGACTCCGACTTGGGTTTCTTGAATTCTTCACTCAATGCAATCTTGATATCGTTTAGCGGTTTAGGTTGTGCAACTCCTTTAACAAACTTCATGTACCATATAAGTGTGCGGTCTCTCAAGGTAGTACTAAATTGATCTCTCTTAACAGCTTTGTCACTGACTTTCTTGATGCTCCATACAACTTCACATAAAAACCATTGTTGATCAGGATCTTCATATCCATCTCCTCTAAATACAGGCATCCTCGTTTCATCTGCCATAGATATTCTTAGGTTTCTTGATTGATTATGTACTGCACTATTGGTAACAGTGATTTGAGTGCTTTGATAGCTCTGGCTACTCTAGTTACTTAATACTGCTAAAACAATAGAAGGAGTAATAGTACTTACTTCGACAATCGACGTAGTTCCTGAAGTTTTTGATTCTTCTTAAAGAGGTTCTTCGGTCTTTTCTTCCTCTACCCTAGCGAACTCTGAATGTTCCTCGTTCAATAACTCTTCTTCTTGTCCACTGTAGAACCCTTCGTCATGTGCCATTGGTTCATGGATATGGTCAAACATGTTTAGCAGAGGAACCTCTCTGAAGGTTCTCCCACTGCACGTGTGTACAACCTTTGTGTCATTATCGTTGTCTGAGTTCTTGAACATTAGCTTTTCAATCAGACAAACTACTATATCTTCAATATTTTCTTCTCATGCAATAGCATCTTGATCTTCAACTTCAAAAAGTGTAAAAAGTTTCCTCTAGGCCCATTAAATAAATATCTCTTTTCTTGGCTATATGACTCCACTGTGCCGATAGAAAACTTGGTAATGTACCCTCCAATGGTGCTATCAAATCAGCGATCTACTGCTCTTGACATGGCGTTATCAACTCTCTTGACCTTCTTGATCAACGTCGACATCCAAACCACAAGTGTTCTAGATCTAATTTCGAACTGGGTATCTGCTAATCTGGCTAACCACTCGTATAACGCCTTACGAATTCCTCCAAAGAAAATCTCGTGTATATCAATAAATATATACCTTCCCAACCAATATTCTGTACTAAGGCTAGGTTTATTTTTCTGAGCTTCAGCAAAGTCCTTTTCTTGTTCTTCTATCCACTTTTAAATCTTTGAATTTGATGGAAACCACCTTGACATTCCCTCAAGAAGATCTCGGTCCTGGCAACAGAACCATTTGTTGGCACAGAGGTAGACCCAGGGCTCAACTCTAACAGCACAACAACAAGTCGTAACTACTGGCCCTTTCTGAAACACCTGCAGAGAAGATGCATTCTCACTTGAAGTAGCAATAGGGGGTTGCAGGACACAGGTGTCTACAACTAGAGGAAATGAAAAGTGGAACCAAGGCAACAACACACAGAGATCTATCTATTATTTATCTCACTTAAACCTACTTCGCAAGTTATATCTCATATATATCACATCAATTCATCAACAATACAACAAAAGGAAAATAACACAGCGTCGATCACACATAACAACAAGATATACGTGGTTCACCCTCCCCCTAGGGCTACGTCCACAAAACTACATTTCTTGATATTATATGAAAACATATAGTTCTATCTACGCACCTAGATTGCAAATCTCTCTCTCTTTCTCTTCTTCTCTCCCCTCCCTATGCACCCAGCTGCAAGGTTGATCTTCGCAACCAGCTGAAGATATTACAATACAAGAATATTCTCATAACACACTACTTTCCTCACGAAACAACAATAATCACTCAACATCAACAACACAATCCACTTCGAACAAACCCTCCCAGGTCTCTAGACATTTATTTATACATTACAATGACTCTCGGACAACCTTAGACCGAAGCCTAAGTGTAAAAACCCTAAATGAAAAAACCCTAGGTGTCTAAAACCCTAGGTCCACTTGACTCGCATTTTTAGGGCTTCGCCAGCCTGTCTTTTCATATTCTTTGTGAGGTTCTCCAAAGCACTCGTTGATGTATTCTTCCTCTTTCTAAGTTGTCCACGATCCATATTTCCTTGCTGATCTATCTTCCTCGATCTTCTCATCCAACGGCTCATTTTCCCTTACTTTGCTCTTTCTTTTCTACTTCTTTGATCACTTCAACCCATTCTCAGTCAATGTGCCTTCTGCGCAGTTCATACTTCACCTTTCTTCCTTAATCTTTGATTTCTTCCATAACCAAGGGCCAACAGTTCTCTTCTTCTAACTTAGCCTAGCATTCCTAATCTTTATGCTAGACTATTATATTCCCTCATGCTTTTGTTTCTTCATCAATTGGACCATTGTAACTTTTAGTCGACGTTGTGGGGATGTTCTCCCATTATATCCTCAATATGCATTAACAAGTCACTATATCTTTCCTTGGGTATGATATTTAACAAATTTCCTTCTTCTTGTGGCATTTGGATCCATATCATATTCGTGACTTGACCATTTTCACATAGTTGACTCCAAATTGATGTTAGATTAGTTTCAATATGTAGATGTTGTCAAAGGACTTCCTTTATGCTAATACTTTGTCATCTTGTGTTTGGCGTTGTGATCATTGCAAGTCCTAACTCGTTGACCTCCATGTTTTTTTTATTTGACAACTATAGGGATTCCATGTTGGCCTCTAAACTTTGAAAGTTATCGTCCAACATAGGCTCCATCATTGTTTCTTCCACTTATACATAAAATCAATTATCACTCCTCGACCTTGATAGGGTTAGCATTCCATTGATTGGACACTTCACTAGATCAAGAGCCTTAGGAATCATCGTTGTTGCTTCCTCTTCCACACCTAGACAATATTTGAAGCTCAACTCAAGTAGGGTTAGAAAACTATCAACCTAAGACTCCATCGCTCCTTATTCTCTTCTTGATTAATGAGGGTCCTCATCTTCTCTTAACTTAGATATTCTTCATTTCCTTTTGTATCTTTCAATTTTCTGCAAGTCGAATGAGGGATTATAGTTTTTCATGTTTTTCTGTGTTTTTTTATTTGTTTATTTGTCCAATATGTATGCTTTGTCTCTTATTCATTTCTTCCTTATTTATGTTCTTCGACATACTAGCTTCTCCCATTGGTATCTTCATTTTAAGTACAAGTTGACTAGGGTTCCTTCTTTATAGATCATTCATGAGTAGCTACCCCCCCATCACTAACTCTAAGTCTACTCTTGGTAAACAAGGGTGATCATAGTAGTCTTGTTCATTTTTGTAAGAATCATTTCCACTCTTCTTTCTTCTTCTTTTAGTCGATGGAAATTGTTGTTCTCAGGGAAGGTCTTGCTTCGATGTTGTGACCAACTCCTTTGTCAATGAGAAACTTGTGCAATAAAACTACTATTAAAAAACAAAGTTGTCGTGTAGTTCAATGAAGAATATCCTCTTCATGTCATCCAAGGATATGCAATCCTCAATGGCTTGTTCTTCAAAAAAATCCTCAATAATATTTTCAACCCACTCAAACAAATTTGTGTTTCCATCGTTAAGCAAATTTAGCATCATTTTTTAATCTTATGTTCAATTTCTCATGTGCTAAGTCTTTCAACTAACTTCTTTTTCTCCACAAATATTGGTTCTAAGAACTTCTCATGGGTTTTTGTAAAAAATCATGCCCTAGCCTATGTAAAGGTCATTCAATCCATTCTAGTGTGATTATTGAAGTAGTTTTCCAACTTTCTCTTCCACCACTCACTAATATCCTTCTCACTTGGCATCTATGCATGCATGCAACTAATATACAAGTTCATTGACCTAGATTCATACTACGAACAATGGAACCGAAGTTGTAATATATGGGATTATAAAGTTATTCTAGTTACCAATAGTGTGAGATCAAACCATATATACAAGATTTCATACATAAAAGAAGGAGAAAGAGAACAAATAACTATATATATATATATATATATATATATATATATATATATATCACTATTACAATATCATATTTATTTCTATTTATATAACTTACAAGATGGAGGTAGTTATGATTTCCATAAGTACCCTAGTTAGTTGACTAACTCAACTTCTTAGTCGACTCATTGTATTACGTTACTCATTTGACTAGTTAGCCTAGTCGACTAATCGATTAGATTCCTCCAACATGTGCCATATTGAAAGCCTATAATTTCACATATATTGGTCTGGATGGCTAGTTTGGTGTTAAAACTATATATGAGATGTATCATTATTGATTTGGCCACCCAAGGCTAGCAAGAATTTGTCCAAAAATCGTCTGAGGGAGTTGGCTTCCTCAAAGGTGGAGTTTCCTAGAAGGAGGTAGTCATCTATGAATTGAATATGCAAGAGGGCTTCTTGTTCATTGGAGAAGTTGAGGCCTTGAATCAAGTTATTGGTTATTGATTCTTTAAGAGAGCATTCCAAGGCTTCAACTATGATGAGAAAGAGAAAAGGGGATAGTGGATCACCTTTTCTTATACCTCTAGAGGGGATAAAAGGAGTCAAGGGAAACCCATTAACCAAAACTAAGCAGAAGGCATTGGAGCCCAATCTAGATATGAAAAAGATTAAGTTCATAATGATGTTTTGAAGGAACCTCCAATTTAGTCTATCAAAATATTTTGACATGTCATTTTTTATTAAAATACTTGGCTTCTTGTTGCTTCTGAGGGTATGGATAGCTTCATGGGATACTAATATTCCATCAAGGATTTGCATTCCTTTTATATAGCCTCCTTGCAATGGTGAGATGATCTAATACATTACTATCTTGAGGTGATTTACTATAAATTTGGTGATTATCTTGTAGATGACATTACAAAGGGAGATGGGGCAGAACTTGTATGTTAATTTAGTTTTTATTTCCTTTGGGATGAGGTAAAGGAAGGTGGCTTTAAAATCCTTGATAAGCCGCCCTATACATTTGTATTCTTTTACCACCTTGTATACTATTGTTTCAATGTCTTCCCAATACGCTCAAAACAATTCTGGTGTGATCCCATATGCACCCGGGGCCTTGCCTAAGACCATGTCTTTTACAACCTCTATGATATTATCATAAGTTATTTTTTGCATAGGGAAGTGTTTCACTCCTTTGTTACTAGCTTGGGAATATTTTTTAGGATGTCTTCCAGTTCTTGAATTATGTCCTTCAAAGGTTCTTAGAGAAGTCTTCCAAAATAGTTGGTGATCTCTTGTTCTATCTTGTCGTGGCTTCCCAATTTGGTGCCTTATGAATTTTGTAAGAAATGTGCTTTATTGTGATTTCTCCTTTTCAAGGTGGTGTGGTGGAAGAATTGTGTATTTTTGTCACTCTCTTTAATCCAACAAACTTTGGACTTTTCCTTTCATAAACATTATTCTTGCTAGTTACACTTTGCTTTAACTTTCCTTAGGTATTATCTTGTTTTATGAGGTATTTAATCATTCATATGTCCATTATTTCTTGTTGTATTACAACCATTTTTTTTATCCAGTTTCTATATGTCTTGGAAGATGTTTCTCTACTCCTATATGTTCCATTGTTTGAGTTTTTCCTGGAGTTTTTACATTTTGGTTCCTTAGATGTCGTTATCCACATTCAATTTCTCCCCATTTTTTTCTTAAAGCCTAGGTGGGAAATCCAAAATTTATTGAACCTAAATGGGGTGGCTCATGAGGTTTTGTTACTACCCCATTGTAAGAATATGGGCCAATGGTCCTACCATGCGCTAGGTATCACCTCTGATGCAACATTGTAACATTTTGTCTATAACTCCTCTAAGAGAAAGAATCCATCCAGCCTCCCCACTATTTTTTGGGCACCCCTCGCTTGTTCCAAGTGTGCAATACATATCAAGTGGGCGTGTCCACTAGCATGACAGAGTTAATGACTTGTTTGAAACACTTTTTTTCTTCTCCTAAATCTGTAATCCCTCCCATATTTTCTCCCAAGGATGTTATGAGGTTGAATTCTCCCTCAATGATCCAGTGTTATCCCTATAGAATTTCCCCTAATGCTTACAGGCCATTAAGGAAGGATACTTTAAGGTGGGGGTCTGGTGGTCCATAGATGTTGGTAATTTTTCTTTGCAATGTTTTTTTTAAGCGAAATTTTCCAATTTGGCTAAATTTCAATTTTTGGGAAGAAATTTACGCTAAAATTTTTCATTTTTTCATGAAAAATGAAAAACTTATAGCCTAATTTATGATTATAGTTATGAATACACTTATTCTTTTCGCCTAAATAGAAACATTTTCCATGAACATATAATAGGTTTTCTTAATATTTTCACCAAATCGATGATTATGCATCCCAATTTTTTGGGTATATTCACTACACTGTGGATGATAATTTAGTATTAACTACTCTTGGGAAAACCATGAATTTTCAATTGAAGTCATGTAAATTTATATAGGAAAAGAAAATGATTTTAATAATTTACTTCTATTATTTTTTTCACTTCTTTCAACATGGAGGCAGTATATCATGTTGTATATTAGGGTGTAGAATTTTTTCAATGTATTTTTAAAGATATTTTCCATTGTCATTTTTTTGTTGTTGCAAGTTCCCTCTAATTGATATGAAAGTTTGTTTTTGTTTTTTCTCTAAATATTGTTTCATAATATTTTTTGATAATTATTGTCAAAGATGCACATGTGACTTAAATAGAATGACGTTGTTCCCAAATTTTAAAGGTAGTAACAAGAAATCAATCGTCTATTGCCTAAGATAAATGATAGAATTATTTTACAAATATGGTTTGATTACCTAATGGTTTGATAAGTTATGATTTATGTCATTTGAAAAAAAAACATTGGTGCTTTGCTCATTGGATCCTCTTTCCCAAAAGGTTCTTGGCATGAAATTAGCTACCAATGTCAAGTATGTCATGGTGATTCAAGATTTATTCTATAGCATGACCATACCTCCTTCCATCTCGTCAAAACTCTTTATGAGTATGTCACTATCAATCCAACATTTTTTTTCTATATTGGCATGGCTTCAAAGTTGCATTTGGTTTCCTATAGAAGAATGATATCTAATTTATCTTGTAGGATTTTATTTTTCAAGAGGTAGTTCTTTCCTTTACTATTCATGACTCTTACATTCTAAGATATTATTTTCATAATTAACTATATGGGGGTTGGATTGGGAACTTATCTAAGAGAGGCATGGTTTGGCATGGATTCTCTGTTGTTTTTTCTATGCAACTATTGGTTCCAATATCTTGTGGTTTCTTTAGTTGTGGTTGTGAGGCGCTCCACATGTTGTTCATATATGATTATAGCCTTGAAGGAGGTTGTTCCTACCTCTCCCATATTGAAGGAGTCTTGGAAGGGTGTAGCTAATGTTGAATTCAAGACCCTAGCGTGGCCATTGCTAGGGTTTCATTATGAAAACCAAATCCATTTAACGCTCTTTTTCAACTAGATTATAAGTGTTACTTATTTATTAGATCATTATTATTGTTATGTGTTGGTTTCTCTTTGATTTCCAATATTATATTATCTTATTAGTACTTACCTATGACATAGTATTATACCAAACTATACCTTTCAATTAGAAGTCAAAATATCTTTTTGTAATAAGCATTCTTCATGGGGTTGGAGTCATCGTGTAGTTATATTTAGTAAGCAACAATTTATAGTTGAACCTATCAATGAAACATCATTGTCATAAGTATATCCTTATCTTATTCCATGTACAGAAAATATTCAAGTATATTTTCTTAATTTACCTTTCATTTATCCTCTATGGTATGATTGTGTGGGTGCATGTGTTTAAAAAAGTGTTATCTCACATTTGTTGTCAACTTTGGTTTGTGTCAACATATAAATCCTTACATACCATGATCCTTATGCTAATGGGGGGAACTTCAATTGAATGGTGTATCCTACTAATACAGATTGATTGGTTGTGTGGTGACTATGCATACTTTCTATGTGTTATGTGTATGCATGTGCATGAAACAGCAATTAGATATATCTATCATGTAGTACCATGGAATTTCTCTTACAACTCTAAAATGCCTTTTTTCTCTCCCCTCTTTCTTGTAAACGATGTTGTCTTTCATATCATTAGTTGAAAAAGATCCCACTATAAAAATTAAAATTAAAATTAAAAAGGAAAAGTAAAAATTAAGGTCAATATTTATTATTTAATAATATAATTCATAATAATCTTACACATACAATTTAAATGGCTCAATAAATAAAAAAACTTACCCAAGAGCTCAACACCATCCATGTCCCAACAACCTTCTGGAATTATACCTGCCAAACCTACGATTGGGATCTCACAGGAAACATATTCATATTTGTCATTGAAATAGAAAGAAATAAGATTATATCCTACCTTTCAAGATTTGAAATCGTATCCAAAGAATCACAAAAAATGATGGAAGAAAATAGGGATCATTAACCAAATCTCTCATAAACAATTTTGGTTCAACATACTTTTCATCCCTTTCACCTCCAAAATAGTCAGCTACATATAATGCAAGATACAAAGAAAGGTGAAGTAATTGATGGCCATGAAGAAATATATCATTTAGTAGAGACATAATTTACACAATCAACTAAGGTTGTAACAAGAAATGAGGCACAACAAAAATCAAAGGAGGAAGAAAAAACACAAGAAAGGCCTACAAAAAAACTAGGAATGAGAACAATGAAAGCGAAAAAGTAGGAAGAAACAAATAAGGAAATATTCAATATGGGTACTCAACATAACGTTGAATATGTCAGGGGTGGGGGAGTAAATCAGTAAGAAAACTAGGAGTACGAATTCCAGGCTTCATTGGAAGTTTTAGGAGATGAACCAAAAACCCCAATAGTTAAAAAATGATAGTGATCTCATGGAACTGTATAGTGTTGGGAAGTAAAGTCAAGATAGAAGCCTTCATATATTTAATAAGGGTGTTGAAGCCATCTATACTATTAATCTAGGAGACAAAACTTGTAGACTAGGACATTCTAAAAATAAGTAAGCAGCAATGGAAGACCTGTGAAGGTATAGTAGTCAATGCCAGAGGAGATTCTGGGGGAATTTGCACCATATGAGACCCAACAAAAGTTTTATTAGTGTCATCCTTTTGCGTGTCGCATTGGATGTTAACAAGATTCCAACATTTATCAACATGTGTGTTATTCAATTTATTTATCGTTTACATGCATGTTCATTACATGGAAAAGGTTAGATGTTGGGAATCCTTATAGCTTCAAAAAGAAATTCAAATGCATAAACGGAGTATTGTAGGTGGGGATTTTAACACAATCCTCACAAATAAAGAGAATATAGGAGGCAGTACAAAAAGGGACTCCATGCAAAAGAAGATGGAGGACTTAATCTCATAATGGGACTTGGTTGATGTTAATCCACTCAAAGGAATATATACTTGGAATAATAGGAGGATCAAAACTGGCCATGTTGTTGCAATATTTGATAGGTTTTTAATTCATAGTGATTTCTTCATGGGGGACCAAATAATTTCCTCGAAAATTATTCCCTCGAGCATCTCAAACTACAAACGCATAAAGGTTGTATTTGAAGATGTTCAAAATCTAGGTCTCATCCCTTTATATTTAATCCTCTTTGGATTCAGGACCCAAAGGTGACATTGGACCTAATAGTAGCAACATGGAATCAAAAAATAGTGAGTTATATGTCCTTTATATGGGAATTGTCATACTTTTTGTCAAATCAAGAAAGAAAGCAATACAAAAGTCAACTGGAAAATCTAAAAAAAGAAATGGAAACACAAGAAATTACCGAAAAAGCAATATTAGAGGAGTGAGATTTAAACCAGAAATTCCATGCAACCTGTCGTAAGGAAGAGGAGGAGTGGAGATTGAAATCTTGTAATTTGTGGTTGTAGACTGATGATAAAATGCATCCTTCTTTCACAAACAAGAAAAAGACAATAGGCATAAAAACACTATGAAAGCAATCATCTTGAAGGATGGTTCTCATTTTAAGAAATTCAATGTTGTAAAGGAGGTATCCCGAGCACATTTCAAGGATCTTTATACAAGGGAGGAAAAGGCACACCAAAAATATGAATAATATCTTCTATAGCACATTCCAATTTTAGTTACAATGGAAGAAAATGTGGTGCTAACCTAGGAAATCCAATAGGAAGAAATCTGTCAAGCAGTATGGGGTCTTAAACCAAACAAAGCTCCAGAGCCAAATGGTTTTACAATACACTTCTTTTGTGCTTGTTGGTAAACAATAAAGTATGATTTGAAATGAATGTTAAATTACACTTTAAGAAAAACGAAAGTTGGTGGCAACAGAAATTCCTCCTTTTTGGCTCTTGTCCCAAAGGAATAAAACCTAGCCTCATTTGCAAATTTATATCCCATATCCTTATGTAATTCATCATATAAAATTTTGACCAAGGATATAGCTTCGAGAATAAAAAATGTTTTACCCAAGCTCATTTTAGAAAATCAGGGAGGTTTCATGCAGGGTAGGAAAATAGTGGACAATATAATACTAGTGCAAGAAGTTGTCCATTCAAGGAAAGCTAATAAAGACAAGGGGATGATAATTAATATGGACATGGAGAATGCATTTGACACAGTGCAACACTCATTTGTATTTAAATTTATCTTGAGATTTGGGTTTGAAGAAACCTGTGTTTCCTAGATTCAAGCTTGTATAGGTGCTCCATGGATTTCCTCTCTTGTGAATGGAAGACCCACCACCTTTTTTCATATCCAAAAGGGGTATTCGTCAAGGTTTCCTCCTCTCCCATCTTCTATACATTTAAATGGCTGAAGTGTTGAGTAGGAAGTTGGAACATGAAATAATAATAGGGAAGATATCATGCATAACTTATATGAGAGGAATCAAAGGAATAAATCAGTTGCAGATCACAGATGATACACTATTATTTAGAGTTGCCTCGCTTATTATTGCAAAGTGATTAAAACAATTCCTTGATAGATTCCTAAATTCCTCCAGGGGGGGATTCAATAATCGAAAGAGACAAATATATGGTTAGAACATCTTGAAATGGCAGTTGCAAGCCATTTCCAAAATTCTAGAATTTCCATATAATCCTCCTGGACTTTTTTAGCTACCTAGGAATGCCAATATCATTAAGTAATATAAACTCATTAGTATGGTATGGGATAGTAGAAAAAATGGCTAAGCATTTTCACCAATGGGACTCACGTTGGTTGAACCTAACATGCAGGATTATAATGATACAATTTGTCTTGTATGCATTACCTCCATATCAATGCATATCCATGCTAGCACGAGTGACCAGTATGCAACAGATAGCTCAAGATATCCACAAATTTATTTGGAAAGGAGGGAAATTGAATACAAAAAGTATCATTTTATCAACTAGAATACAGTAAGAGCGCTCAAAGAACATGGTGGGTTATCCATTAAAGATCTGTCTCTTATTAATCTCACAATGGGAGCCAATATGTTATGGAGACTCGTTACAAGAGAAACAAATTGGTGTAAATTAGTTCTTATTAACAAATAATTATTCATAAACCAAAAATATTGCTTGGATTCCCCTTGGAAAGAAGATTAGGCTCCCAAATCTGGAAAATGTGTAAAGCAACATTTCATCTCCTATACTAATAATTTAATTTGGATTCCTATAAATGGCAAATTAATTAATATTTGGTCTAATAGAATTTTAGGGAATCCTTTGTTAGGAACTATCATTGATTTATCCCCTTTAAAAACCTAGTTTTTGGATAATGGCCTTGTCAAACTATCAGGTATTTCAATTTGGGATGCAAATTCTATATGGATGGGTTGGAAAAAATTGTCTCCCTCAAGAGATCAACATAACCTGCTAGACTTATTTCTTTAGAAACTAATTGGTTGTGCTCTTGTGGACCGTCATAAATTTGATGAGAGGGGATGGGAAGCTAATGTATACATTGTCAATAAATGTTATGATATGCTTCTGCAAGACCTCCCACATTCCCCACAATAATATTTGGCAACACATATGGAACATAGACTCTCTTCCATAAGTCAATGTGTTCTATTGGATTATGGTGCATGGAAAATTGTTGATGGCTACGAATTTGGCTAAGAAAGGAATACAAGGGT
>ML783843.1:112062-131386 GCA_009831015.1 Picea engelmannii
TATTGATGTTTGGTTCTTAACAGCATTATGCAACTCTGTTGTGGAATATATATACCACCTTTTATTTGACTATCATTCTACCAAGAAGGTATGGGATATTTTATTATATAAATGTTAATGTAATTTTTCCATTATATTGGAAAGATATGTTTTGAGGATGGAACAAAGCATCTGGGTGTTCGAAGATCCATGGAGAAAATGTTTGGAATTGGGGAATATTTAAGCACACGCAAGGTGAGGAGGGAAGGAATAGCATAGGAATCAAGGGTGAAATTGAAGTGATTGTGAGGAAAATGGGTTCCCCAAGCATCAAATATTATGTAGCAATGACATGCAAGCACCCAGGTCGATGTGCATTCTATGAAATTATGGAGTTGAAGAGATTGAGAAATATGTAGGACGTCGGTATGACCAACCTAAAGGAAGTTATGGAAAGATTGGTAGAGAAAAAATGAACGCAAGAGACCGGGAGGGACAAGGAATTTCATTAATTTTGGAAGTTATTAGCATAGATAAACGAGAAATTGGAAAATTAAAAGAAGAAATGTTCTTGCTCGGGTCTAAATTGATTGAATTATCTGGGTTCTAGAATATGGTTTCTATCATCAGGCTCCCTTCAATTGGTTTAGCAATCTTCAAAGAAACAAAATTAGTTCAAAAACAGTTGTTGTTTCAGAACCCATATTTGGGAATGGAACAAGAAGTGTGCACTAAACTAAAGCTTTAAGTATCTAAGAAAATATGTTTTTATATGTATTGTAGAGTGTCAAGGAAGTGTAGACCGGATGGTTGGGAGGAATTGTTTGTGTTTTCCACTCCTAGGTTCAAATATTTCTTTGATGACATTTTATCCTTGTGAGCCGATATGGTTGTAAGTTGGTCATACCTTGATTCTCCCTGAATAACAGGATGTGAATTATTCCATGAATGTAGTCTTCATGATAAACCACAATGAAAAAAAAATGTATTGTAGAGTCATGTTATTAGTAGGTCTATTTGTTAGAATATACCCTTTTAGAGAGGAATAGAGTCCAAATTTTAGTAAGGATGAACTGATAGACTCTAGCACACCACTGGAAATTTTGATATTTTCAATTTCTGGAAATCAAGAACTTTCTGGAAATCAAGAACTCACTATGTACTTTATTGTCAAATAATACAACTACGACATTTTGATAATATAAAAATACATGTTCATCTTAAAAAATAAAATAAGATTACACATACAATGTAAATGGCTCGATACAATGTAAGGTCAAGATTTATTGTTTAATATTATAATGCATAATAGGCTTATGTGTACAATTTAAATGGCTCGAAGCATGTCTCAAGGTTCATTTTAACTTACATTTCAATTTTAGATATTACACTTGGGGTGTGTGAAGTGATTGTTTTGCCATAGTTTAAATATGTTATGAATTGGTTCTTTTTTGTCATCTCAAAGTAATAGGAAGGAAACAAATATTGTTAGCTTCTAATCTCATAAGAATCATTTTGAATGGATGAAATTGCATATACTAGATGTTAATGTTGCACAATATAATTATAAAAGGGCTATTCAAGGGCACTGAATTCATTTATGCATTAAAAACAACAATTTCATTCATTCCAAAATTGTAGTTTTGGAAAATATTGTCTAACCAGATTTCAATGTTGACAAATCCAAAAATGTCAAAAACATAGAATATCTAGCCTTATTTAATTGTTTTTCATGAGTTAAAAAGAAGCCTTTATTGTAGTGGGAAGGAATTTTATATATTGATGCATAAGAATTTTAGTTGTATCTTTGGATGCCATGTATTTATATTAACACTTTTTTCGTCATTAACATCATAATTAGGCTAGATATCTTTCCCAGAAAGAGTCCTTCCCTCTTCAATCATGAGACCCAATATGGAAGAAAATATGGAGTAGTCATGGAATGTGCAAAATAAATATTTTTAGCTAGACGGTTGTTGGATTACTAAGAGGGGGGCTGAATTGGTAATAGAGCAATCCAATCCTTTTTAATCACAAAATGCAAGGGTTATATCAATGTAGAATTATCATCCAATAGTTGCAAAGTAAATAAACAATGAAAAAATGAGCAATCATACACATACACAGTACACCGATGTTTTTACATGGAAACCCAAAGTGGGAGAAAACCACATAATGATTTTTCTTATATGTATTTAAGAATTCCATTCATTGGAAGCAGCAACTTCCTTTGTTTTCTAGCTACAACTGGAAGGAGGCTCCAACCCCATAGTTTCTCAGGCTACAACATGAGGGAAGATCCAACTCCCCAATTCTCTGGCTACAACCAGAAGGAGGCTACAACCCCCTATGTTCTCTAGCTACAACCAAAAGGTGGATACAACCACTTGTCCTTGCCTCATCCAAATGCCCTGACGTAGAAGTAGAATGATGGAACCACTGTCACACAATCACTGTGAGATATACCATTGTAAAACATGTACCATTGACCTGCATCCAACCTGTACTACTGCCCTGCAATCAATATGTGCCTCAATTGAACATGTATCAACCAAATACAACAAATATGTGACATGAAGTTCTGAACATGTGTATGTATGTTCCCTATATGTACAACAGCTTGCATATATACACATATTGTTTGTTATGCAGCCTGGGTATACGCTCTGAAAACTAGTATACAATAGATACGCAACTTGTATCTCTACAACATGCATATGTATGTGCCTTATACATACGACAACCTGCGTATGTACGCATCCTATCTATTATGCAGCCTGTGTATAACTTATGAAAACTAGGGTTTTCTTTCTTCTGAAAACTTTTGACCCTCTGCAACTTCTTTCACATAGATATACAACTTGTCACTGTATCCAAACTGTAATTGTATCCTGTGCATGCACCTTCATACATAACCTTTACCCAAAAATTCTATATCTCCGTCTAGTCATGTGCGATATAAGTGTGTGTAATAATTAAAAAGTATAATAACCCTCACATGATCTAGACATCAAACCCTTTCTGATATTCATCCCCTCAATACATCAACCACTTCACAAATACAAGCTCTCAACCATGTACCACAAAAACCCTTAGCCATATTCCAACAGATATAAGATGTGCCTTAACTCTAACAAGAAGTATCAATGATAAATATTGATTATACCAGCATTGTATTTCTGTAGATCTGACTTATACATAAGATCCCATACAGCCACTAATCTCTCTAGGGAGAATCCTCAAATCTTGATAACCATTTCTCATGCATACATCAAAATCCAACTACTCATATAAATAAGACATACCTTTTGAACCAATGGATAGATATGATGTATTTGATCACTATAGACCTTCCTGGGAGCTTGATCTCAGAATCTAGAACCTCGGTATCTTCATCTTCTCAAGTTTCTATTGCTTTACACTCATGTACGTGCCCTAATACACTGTCATCCCACGTATGTACGCACCCTAATACATTGTTAGCTCATGTACACCTTAGAAATTAGGGATTTTTTAGTATTCGTTGTAATTCTGAAATTTTCATCGTCAACCCTTCGTGCTACCTTAGACTTTCGCAACTTCAGATGTATCAATGAGTACTTGCAATAAGCCTTAAACAACAATAGATATTCAATATGTTCAAGTGTGATTAAATGAGAGAGCCTTGCATCTTATTTATATTTTCATGTAGCTTCCTCAAGGGGTTACCTTTTAACCATCTTAACCCACTTTCCTTATTTTAGGTTTAACCCACTTCTAACCACTTGTCCACTTAACTTAACCACTTTCCATAATTAGTAAGTTATCCATTAACTTTATTATTTAAATAATTTATTTTGCATCCACTTTGTTTTATAGTACACTCATCACTTCACTTTATTATTTAAATAATTTCTTCTTTGCAACCACTTTGTCTACTTTGACCTTTTGGGGCTTCTAGATGACTCATGAGGGTTCTCCAACTTCACATGGCCATAACTCTCTAACCGTGAGGAGTTATGTGATGTTCCACATACCAATGGAAATGGCATGACATGTACTATCCATATAGAATAGTCTTACCTACAAATATGTCAAAACTCATACCATTATCCATAAAACAAACTTGGGTCCATTACCCAAACCTTTGTGCTACTGGAATTCGCTATCGGACTTTCTTGAAGGGGTGACATCGTTGACAACCAACCTAATTAATCAACAGTATCCCCCTTTGGCATTGATGGAAACACTCTAATGCAATACTGAATTCATATCATGCAATATTGAAGTCATATCACTCATGCTCCCCCTGTGACCATCGCTCCCCCTGGAACCATGCCTATGTGTTCTGCATCTGATAAATCTTTCCCCCTTTGGCATCAATGGAAAAGGTATATTTCCATCTGGGGCTACTCTCCCTAAATAAATTGTCCTTGAGGATACTCCCCCTGACTGAACTCTTCCTGAAACTGTTCTCCCAACCTGAATTGTCCTCTTTATGGTGCTTCCTCATGTACATCTAATCCATATAAGATAAGCATTCAAAAGAATTCATTTTGGAGTAGAAATTACTCTGTGTCTTTGGCGAAGATACTCAAAGGCTTCTCGTGGAAGCGGTTTTGTAAAGATGTCTGCCACTTGTTATTTTTTGCCCACATATTCAACTCTGATGTTCTTCTCTGCAACTTGTTCCCGTAGAAATTGATACTTGATTGGAATGTGCTTTGTCTTGGAGTGCAACATCGGGTTCTTTGATATATTGATGGAACTTGTATTATCACAATAGATTGGAATGGGCTCATCATACTCAACCTGTATATCTGTCAGAGTTTGTTTTATCCATAGAACCTATGTACAACATGTCGTTGCTACAATATACTCTGCTTCAGTTGTAGATAAGGATATTGATGATCGTTTATTGCTTAGCCATGATACTAAAATCTCACCCAAGTAGAATGTTTCTCCATGGGTGCTTCGTCATTCATCGATGCAACCTGCCCAATCTGCATCAGTGTAGGAAATAAGTGATAGATCCTTTCCTTTTGGATACCATAATCCAAAATCTTTTGTTCCTTTGAGATATATGAAAATTCTCTTCACTATTATGACATGTGATTCCTTTGGTGTTGCTTGAAATCTTGCCACTTGTCCAACTGCCTGCATTACATCTGGTCTGGATGTTGTCACATATAGTAAGCTACCAATCATTGACATGTATTGCCTCTGGTCTATAGACTTTGAATCATCATCTTTTCTCAACTTGAAACTGGTTTTCATAGGAGTGGTAACTGGTTTTCAATCTTTCATTCCGAGCCTCTTTAGCATTTATATGATATACTTAGTTTGAGAAATAAAAATTCCTTGGTTTCTTTGACGTATTTGAAGACCCAGAAAAAAGGATAGTTCTCCAAGTAATGACATTTCAAATTCATTATGCATATCCTTTGCAAATTCTTGGCTTAACCTGTCATCAATACTTCCAAAAATAATATCATCAACATAAACTTCAATTAATAAAATACTATCTTGAGTTACCTTGATTTAGAGGTTGTTGTCTGCACTTCCTTTTTTGAACCCTGCCTAATGTAGATATTTATCCAGTCTAGAGTACCATGCTCTAGGATCCTGTTTTAGACCATACAAGGCCTTCTTCAATTTACACACATAATATGTGTTCTGTGACAACTAAAATCCTTCTGGTTGTTCAATGTAGACTTATTCTTCAAGTTCCCTATTCAGAAAATATGATTTCACGTCCATCTGATACACTTTAATATTCTTAGAGCATGCATAAGCTAAAATCAATCAAATTGCTTCTATTCTGGCAACTGGGGAAAATGTCTCTTCAAAGTAGATTCCTTCAACCTTTGTGTATCCTTTACATACCAATATAGATTTGTTCCTTGTAACCTGTCCTCTTCATTCAATTTATTTCTAAATACCCACTTTGTGCCAATCACACTCTTATTCTTTGGTCTTGGAACCAATTCCCAAGTGTCATTCTTCTCTATTTCATCCAATTCTTCATCCATGGCCTTATAATAGAATTCATCCTTGTTGGCCTCTTCAAAATTGTTTGGTTCAATCATAGATGAGAGGTCTAGGTGCATTTTTTTTGGAGAACGGATTCTTCTTCTAGTCTCAACTCCTACATCTTTATTTCCGATAATCTGATCTGAAGGATGATTCTTTTGTACTCGTTTTCTAGGTGTATTTGGAGGCACTTGTTAAACTTTCTCTTCTACTTATGTATGATCCTCTTCATCTTCCCCTTCAAATTATTCTTCATCTTCTTCTTCTTCTTCTTCTTCTTCTTCGTAAAGTTGTTCCATTGATTCATTTTATTCTTCCTTTAATTCTCTTCCACTTGTTTCATCAATTGTTACATTGATGCTTTCCACAACTTTGTTCAACCTCAGATTGTAACACTTGTATGTTTTTCTTATACTTTAGTAACCAACAAGTAATCCTTTGTCCACACGAGAGTCAAACTTTTACATTCTGCCATCTTCTATTTTGATGTAGCATTTGCTTCCAAATACTTTGAAGTGCTTCACATTTGTTGGTCTTCCTTTCCATAGCTTGTAGGGATTTTTTTCAGTGTTTTTTCTAATCATTACTCTTTTTTTAATGTGAATTGTTGTATGCATTGCATGTGTCCAAACAATATCTATCAATTTGGAATCCATTAGCATTGTTCAAGCCATTTCCTGTACTGTCTTGTTCTTTCTTTCAACAACTCCATTATGTTGAGGTGTCCTAGAAACGGAGAATTGTATTTTTATTCCATGTTTGTTGCAGTAGTCCATAAATTCCTTTGAAGTGAACTCTCCTCTGTTATCAGATCTCAAACATTTGATTTTTGAATCCATTTCATTTTCAACCATTTCCTTGTACACCTTGAAGTTTTCAAAAGCTTCTAACTTATTCCTGAGAAAGAAAACTACAGTCATTCTTCTATAATCATCAACCAATAGCATAAAGTGTTTCTCACCTTTTAAACCCTTTGTTGTAGTTGGTCCAACTAGATCAGTATGCACAATTTCCAGTGGTCCTTGCGTTGAGTATTCCTTTGATTTGAACCTTGTCTTTGTTTGCTTTCCTTGTTGACAATGCTTGCATAAAGTGTTGGTTGGTTTCGTGATCTGGGGAATTTCTCTAACTACTTCCTTTATGCTGACTTTGACAAGGTTGTCAAAGTGTATGTGACCCATTAGTATGTGCCATATCCATCCTTCATATTCCTTTCCTAGACAACACTTTTCATTTCCAATTTCACTTAATACATATATGTTGCTTGAAGTTCTTACAGATGTTGCAATCAATTTTCCTGAACCTTCTTTTCTTATCTCTCACTTCTGTGAATAGAAAGTAATTTTATGACCTTGGTCACACATTTGACTTACACTTAGAATATTATGCTTCATATCTTATACTAGTCGAACATTTTATGCCTTGGTATTCTTGTTTCCAATTCTAATTATTCATTTTCCAATGATTTTAGTTGAATCATCATTTCTAAAGGAGATTGATCCATATCTTTCATTTCTTAATTTAAGAAACATGTCTTTATCACCTATAATGTGTTTTGAACAACCACTTTTAGCATACCAACCACGTTTATTATGCGTATCTTATAGAGAGAGTGTGCATTCTTCATTGCTATATTGATTTTGCTTTCTTATCCATGACATCTTCTAAGGTTCATGTATGTGATTGTTGTTCTTCTGTTGTGGTTCTCTATGAGGCACTGTCATTCTACAATCTTTGGCCATGTGTCCAAAGTTGTTACACTTGTAGCATTCCATTTCAGTGTTCAATGATTCAAACTTATTGTAACTTCTTCTCTATGTTTCACTAGGCCTTGTTGGATAACCCTTTTTTGTATGACTTTCAAAGTTGTTTATGTTCTTGATTTTAGCTCTGCAATTCACATCTTTATGTCCAAAATTATTGCATGCATAACATAAACCAAAAAATATAGTTTGATACCTGGGATTTCAAGATATTCTGAAAGGAATTACTCTTATGAATTCTTCTTCTTCCTGAGGCCTATATGTGTATGTCAATCATTGATTATGAAATCTGAATCTTCTTGGTGGAGGAGTGTCCCTATAATCTTCCTTGTAGGTATTCTTATCCCCTTTGATTGTTTCTTCATAGTTGTTTGCATCTGTTTCGTGTTCTATTGTTTTGGATCTTGATCCCTTTTTTTTCTAATTGTATCCAAGTACGAACTTGTCATGATGAGGCTTTTGACTATTGATAATTCCATCCAAAACTTTTGAGTTGTTCTGCATATTTTTCTTTTGAAGATCCTTTCTTAATGTGACGATCTCTTCTTCCAAATTTCCAATGATCGTGTCTCTTTCTTCTAGTTTTTCTTTGAGTTATTCTTCAATTCTTTTATCTTCTTCTATTTGAACCTTCAAATTTGTGATCATTTGTTCTAGTTCTTGAGTGTCTTCTTTCTTGTCTAGTTTTGGTTGTAGCTTCTTGTTTTTCTTCTTTTCTCTTCTTATAACTTCTATGGCACACAACAATTATTATCGGTATTCAACTTATGCCTCTTCATATTCTTCTTCAGTGTCTTCTTTATCAGAGTCTTCTACTATCATGAATAGAACTCTTTCTGTCTCACTGTCACTGACTTCATCTTCATCTGATGAGGAGATGTCTTCTTTGGTGCATAAGATTTTCTTGAAATATTTCTTTGTGGTTCTTTTGTCTTTATATGTTTGTTTTATATTTGAGTAATCTTCATCATTCATCTTATTTTTCTTATGAGTACATTTGTTAGAAAAATTACCAATACCATCACAATTAAAACAAATCAATGGAATCTGACATTTATATCTTTCGTTGGTTCCCTTGTTCAACCTTCTGACAAAGTTGGCCACTTCTTCATCATCTTTTGAGATGTCACTATTGTTTCTATGTTCTTTTTGATTTTTCTTTCTCTTCTGCTTTGACCTTTTGGATGCTTTGAAAGCTGCTTCTTTTATATCTGTATTTTCCTATTCAGTTCTCATTTCATATGTTGTGAAGATTCCATGTAGTTTTTCCATGCCTATTGAGTCTAGATCTGCTCTTTCTTCTAGTGTTGATATCTTGGGATCAAATCTCATAGGAAGAGATCTTGGTACCTTTTTAACAATTACAAATTATTTAGTTTCTTCTCCCAATCCTATGATTGCATTTATTATTTCATCGACTCGTAAGAAGTAAGCTACAATATTCTCATCTTCTTTCATCTTTAGTTGTTTGAACTGACCTCTGTAAGTTTGAAGCTTTTCTTCGTTGACTTTTGAATCTCCTTCATAAATATTTTGAAGCTTGTCCCAAATCTCTTTAGCAGATTTACAATGTATAAATTTGGTGTATATCGATTCATAAATACCATTCAGAAGTACATTTGTGGCTTTGGAATTATTTTGACCGAGTTTTATTGCTCTTTCATTTGTCGGTGGAACTATTGGTTCTTTGTATCCATCGGAAACTAATTGCCAAATTTCAAATCCATGTGCATGTATATATGTTTTCATCCTTCTATTCCAAAAAGCATACTTATGTCCATCAAACTGTGGTATTCCATTTTTATACATGTTGTTGCTCTCCATGATCTACCTTTCAGTGGTTAAACTGATTTTTTAAGGAACCCGCTTTGATACCAATTGTTGGATTATTGAGAGGGGGGTGAATCAATAATAGAGAAATCCAATCCTTTTTAATCACAAAATGAAAGGGTTATATCAATGTAGAATTATCATCCAATAGTTTCAGAGTAAATAAACAATGAACAAATGAGCAATCATACGCATACATGGTACACTAGTCTTTTTACGTGGAAACTCAAAGCGGGAGAAAACCACAGATTTTTTTTTCTTATATGTATTTAAGAATTACATTCATTGGAAGCACAAAATTCCTTTGTTTTCCAGATGCAACTGGAAGGAGGATCCAACCCCATAGTTTCTCAGGCTACAACCTGAGGGAAGCTCCAACTCCCTAATTCTCTGGATACAACCAGAAGGAGGCTACAACCCCCTATGTTCTTCGGCTACAATCGGAAGGTGGATACAACCACTTGTCCTTGCCTCGTCCAACCGCCCTGACGTATAAGTAGAATGATGGAACCACTGTTACACAATCATTGTGAGATATACCACTGTAAAACATGTACCACTGACCTGTAGCCAACCTTTACTACTGCTCTGAAATCAATCTATACCTGCAATGAACATGTATCAACCAAATACAACAGACATGCGACATGTAGTTCTGCAACATGAATATGTATGTGCCCTATCGATACAACATCATGTGTATGTACGCATCATGTCCGTTATGAATCTTGCGTAAACCCTCTAAAAACTAGTATACAACAAATACGTGACATGTAGTTCTGCAACATGCATATGTACGTGCCCTATTGTTGGCCCTCGAAAAAAATTTGGAGAACCTTGGTCATGTTTGACCATTTTTGGGATTTCGACAGGTTGGTCAAAGACGGAGCACCTGGGCGAAGCAAAGATTGTGGGATCTCGACCCTTTTTGTGGGATTTTTGGGTTTAGGGTTTATTTAACGGGTATGGGATGTCGGCCCATGGGTCTTACCCATGTTTAGGCCCCTTTTGTACTGTATAAATAAGTATCTAGGCGATGTAAGAAGGAGTCAGTTGTAATACAGTGAGCTAAGTGAAAAAATTTGTGAATGCTTTATGCATACTGAGTGTTGAGAACTTGTAGAGCTAAGTGCAAGTGATTGTAAGAAGGCTCCATGCTATGCCAATCTCGGGGAAGGAGCATCTGGCGAGGTGCGCATAGATCTCATGTCCTATACAGAGTTGGTTTTGTGGCTCTGTGCAAGTAATAAGATTGAAATAATATAATAAAGAAGACGAAGAGTTGGTGGACGTAGCCCCACACTGGGGGTGAACCACGTATATCATGTGTTGTGATTTCTCTGTGTGATTGATGTGATTTATGCTTAGTGTTTTAATATTTATGTATATAGATACATATGATGGAGTATCTTAGTGCTTAGTGATATGAATGAATGCTATATTTGATCCATTTCTATGTGCTAAGTGCTTGGATGTGTTAGATCTTGTTGAATATTGTGTTGTTCTGTAATTCAGGTTTTACCTGCGATGTGAATAAAGGGTTAAAGACTAATGAATATTAATTGTTAAGTTCTCTGTTGAGTATTTTGATCACAGATATGTGTCCCAACTAGGTTGTAGACACTTGAGTCATGCAACCCCCCTGCCTCTACCTCAGGTGAGACTTCATCTACTTCACAGGTGTTGCCGAAAGGGCCGGTATTTAGGGTTTTGTTGGTGCGTTGTTGAAGCGTTGAACCCTGGGTCTGCCCCTGTACCGAAAAATGGTTTTGTTTCTGGGATTGAAACTATGATTGTTGGGAACTAAAGAAAAGAGAAAGCTTTGTGCGCAGATATATTTCTCTAGTGCACAGTACTCTACTTTACTTGTGAAGCTCTCTGTTAAGAAGA
The DNA here is from genome assembly GCA_009831015.1 of Picea engelmannii. Classification (NCBI taxonomy): domain Eukaryota; kingdom Viridiplantae; phylum Streptophyta; class Pinopsida; order Pinales; family Pinaceae; genus Picea; species Picea engelmannii. The sequence continues at coordinate 123,537 of ML783843.1, forward strand.
GAAGTTTGATCTCAAGAAAAGAGGTAAGATCTTAAATATTTGTGCTCTGATAAAGGTAAGATAAGTGGAAATTTTTGTTTCGAAAGAATGGATCTAGGTATGCTTGATAGATTTTGTCCTAGTCTGAAAACTAGGGCACAACTAGAAGAAAGAAGATATGATATGAATAGATCTGATAGAAATAGTGAAATATATGTTATCCCTATGCATAGAAAGAATTGTTGACTAACAAGTGGATGAAGGATCCTAGAAATAATTTTTTCAGGTCTATCACTGTGATCCCAGTGCGTAGTACAAGAAAGGTTGGGGATCATTTAAGAGAAAGAGAGGATTGACTCTTTGTTATAGTTGCAGAAGACCGGGACATCTTGCTAAGGAATGCCCTGGTAGAGGTCATATTTTCCTTTGTTGTAAGGCTACTGGACATGAATTTGTAGATTTCCCTATAATGATTGCTAAAGTTGAAAATATGAACATGAAACAAGAAAACCATGAATAAGGTCAAGAAACTAAGGATATACTAAAGAACCAAAAAGAATCTGAGACTATATTATTGTAGATGAAAGAAACATTGAATGATCACAGAGACATTAGTTTATCAAAGATTTTAAAAGTGAAAGAGTGCATAGAAACAAGAATAGGAGACTTGGACATAGACTATGTATTGGAAACAGAAACACAGTGAACATCATGACAGAAAGTACTTGGGAAATCTTAGGAAAGCCTACTACGTTTCCTTCATTGGGAGGAATAGGATTGTTTAAAGGAAATTTGATAACCCTATGTGGAATACTTTCCCATGTACCTATGGTTTCTCATGGAGCATCGACATAACAATAATTCGAAGTCATTAAGTTTGTTGAGAATAGTGCTCCTTTTGCACTTATGTTAGGAAATACATGGATCGAGAGAGATCATAACCAAAGGAAAGAAGAAGAGGTAGCCATAGAACAGAAAAAGCAAGAATTAAGGGATTTCATGGCTAGGAAAATAGTGAGACTAATACAAGAACAAGAGGACAAGTCAAAGAAACCGAGGGCCAGAGACCTGGTCGTCAAATTTAAAAGAACGCAAGAAGGCTTAAAGAACCTATCCATGGAGGAGAGTAGAGCACCTACTCCAGAAACAGTAAGAGAAGAAGTATTATCCTCGAACCTTGTGAAATATCCTCAATAGTGTGAAGTTAATATACTAAGATTAGATAAAAAAAAGAATGGAAAGAGGAATCCAGAGACACAGATCACAGGGAAGAAAGCAAGAAAGCTCAGTAAAAAGAAAGAAAAGCTAGAAAAATTGCAGGAGGTTCCAGAGAGAACTTCACGAAAGGAAGGTTTGCAGATTTTGAAGCTCGCCTGAATAGCAGAACAACATAGACTGGCACTTCACCACGACGAAGCAATATGACCGTTGGAAGCATCCCAACTGTTAGAACGACACTCCAGAACGGCTAGAAACGCAGTTATTGCCGGAATGTTCGCCATTAGACCGTTGAGACCGCACCATAACGGATGGAATTGTATTGATTGAGGCATTCCTTCCCATTCAAGGAGTCTATTACGATGTTAGCTATTTAACTCGTTAAATGTCTTATCGGGGACACTTTTTCCAATTGTGATTATCCGAGCCCACAAAGAAATAATTTCTTTGTGCAGTGCTTATTGAGACCTTGCCACCCACCTACACGAGATATCTGATCTCGAGCGTGTATGTCAGGCGACCTTAGCGTAGTAGAGAAATCCTTCGAAGATATCCTAATAGACGTCATGGTTGAGAAGGTCTTGTCCGCAGGAGTACAGGCCTCGTCAACGAGAGGAGTGCAAGCATCCCCATCGACTGGACGTCGATCTGGGCCATCCTGAACTGTGATAGAGAAATGGAGCAAGCATCGCAATGAATTGGCAAATGTGAAGCTCATCCCATCGGTCCTGCCCAACTATATTCTGCCTCTTGCTGGTGCAGTTAGTCGTGACAGCGTTCCGAGGGACTTCGACTATACACTAATCATTGCGTACCTCCCGAAGGGGATATGCACAGTTGGACCACAGTTAGGACAGATTCTAATGCTAAATATCAGTGACTTCAGCTTAGGAGACCGCAAGAACTATGGAATGCTCGCACCACACAATTACTTGACCAAGACAACATGGAAGAAGTCGAAGATAATCCCCAATTCATGGACCATGGACATCGCAATATCAACAATCCTTAATGTGATGAAGATACCACACTTCGGCAGACATTAGGAGGTTAAAGTATGTGTTAAACACCTCCTGTCATGCTTCCATGGTGGTTACATGTGGTTGGATCGGTGCATCACTGTAGATCCAACGTTGATCCACCGAATCACTAGATTGAGCATGCAAGGACCGGACCCTCGGGATTTTTACCCAGGGAAGGTTGTAGATCACGCCTTGGCACAGTGAATAAAATACACCTACAATGATGTGGAGAAAGGGAAGAAGGGATACAAGGTAGCCTCCATCCAAAATGGCGCAGTGCTCCTAGCTTTCCAGTTGATCGTTGGTAATATCGTCAAGAATAACAGACCAACACAGGTCACAGGGTTCGTCATTAACCTCACAGGAAAGTGCATTGAAAGGTTTCAAATGAACTGGGCGAGCTATCTCATCAACCAGTTGGAGCAGGATTTTCGAGAAGCACAGGACCAGGGCTATGAGTTTCACTTCAGCTGATTGTTGATCCTTGTTTCCTTTGTCACTTGGGAGATGCCAGCGAGAGAAACCTTCCCTGAACTCGAACCGTCTGAAGAATTGGTCGTGAGGTTCACTACCCCCTGGTATTCGAGGGACATGGTGAAGCAATGGCAGTCCAATGTGGTGTTCCACACCTACTACTTAGAGCTGAAGAGAGACATTGAATCCTTCCCTCGCATGACATCGAATACACTTCATAGGTTTAGGCCAATAAGGAAGTTTCACATAGATAGGAATTTCATTTACATCATTGTGCATGGAGATGAACACAAGGAAGAGCCCAAGTCCTATTACAAACTCACCGAGGAATATATGGAGGAAATAACCAAGGAATGGCCTATGGAATTCCTGGTACCAGTCAAGCAGACAGAACTCTTCGACCCTGACCTCATTGGAACTCATGTAGTCACTCAAGAAGAGTATGATGGACCCAGCAGTAGTAAGAAGAAAAAGAAGGAAGAGGTGCAGGAAATAAACAGTGCATCGGAGGAAACTGCATCGGAGTCACCGAGAAGAGGAGGAGATGATGAAGTAGACCAAAAAGAGGGTGAAGGGGAAGAACACAAGCAGAAACAGATCAAAGTGACACCGCCTAAATATCCTCTTACATAGGCTAAGAAGTCAAAGAAAAGAAAGGTTTCCCCAAAGAAACCCTCAGCGCAGAAGAAGTCATGAGCCAATCAACCTCCATTACATACTGTGCAAACGGTGGGTGATATTGACCTCATCATCGCCGTTGTATCAGATACCTGAGAGGAAATTTTTCAATTAAGTGAAGCCAAACAGGAGACAATGTTCGACAAGATCGAGGCAGATCTCAAAGGGGTATAGAAGGCTCTTTATTCGAGCAAAGCAGTGTCTACTATGTCGTTGTTATCAAGGGGCATAGAAGTAGGAGATGAGCCTGCCCATATATGCAGATTAGTAGATTTGACCGAGGCTCACCTTCGTCGGGTCCAGGAGGAAAAGGAGCAGGCCACAGAGGCATTCAAGAAAGAAAAGGAGGAAGCCTTAGAGAAACGTCTGATTGCGCAGCAAGAGAAAGATGACCTCCAAGTGAAGTTTGCAGAGGATAAAGTGCAGATCTAGAAGGAAAAAGAAAAGTTTCTCGCAGAGAAAATTTGAGTTAAAGAAGCAGTCACTAGAGCACTTCTCTCTGTGTTGGGCCTGGCACAGATGTAAGAGGAAACAACTGAGATCCAAGTAGGGAATATTGTTGAAGCCATTCAGCACCTCCAAGAAAGAGTAGCAGAACTGGAATTGCAAGCAGTTCCAAGCACTCTGTGGGAAGTGAGAGATCAGAGGGAAGAAACTACTCGGAGCGCAATTGAAATAATCAAGGCATTGGCATTAGAATGCAAGAAATTAAGCAATCAAAGTGCGCATACTTATGAGCGCCTTGTAGAGGATCCAGAACTAAGGACATTGGAGTCACAGCTCTAGGAAGAAAAGAAACAAGCAGCGACAGTGCAAGCACAATTGAAGGTATTGTCAGCAGTTGAGAAGATGAAAAGGTCACAAGAACAACACGCAGTTCAACAGCAAGTCCATGCCATCCAGAGTAAAGTCATGGAAGTGACCCAGAGACTCTAGTCGGTACAAGACGAAGCCTGCACACTTTTTGAGGAGATCGAGGGACATGGTGCATAGCTGGAAAAAGTGGTCACCATAGTGGAACAACGCTTGGAAGGACCTATCATTGAGACAGTCATTCAGGAATTCGTCGAGTAGGAGGCTCTGGCAAAGCAACAAGTCGAGGCAGCTCGAGGCCTTCGAAGTAGATTTTCCCAGATCAAAGTGACTCGGGACAAGTCACAGGTGAGTGTTGGGGGCCTGTTGGACATTGACAAAATTTTGGAGAACCTTGGTCATGTTTGACCATTTTTGGGACTTCGACATGTTGGTCAAAGATGGAGCACCCAGGCAAAGAGGATATCACGGGATCTCATCCCTTTTTGTGGGATTTTTGGGTTTAGGGTTTATGTAACTAGTATGGGATGTCAGCCCATGGATCTTACCCATGTTTAGGCCCCTTTTGTAATGTATAAATAAATAGTTAGGCGATGTAAGAAGGAGTCAGTTATAAGCCAGTGAGCTACGTGCAAGTGATTTTAAGAAGGCTCTGTGTTGTTCCAAGCTCGAGGAAGGAAGATCTGGCGAGGTGCACGTAGATCTCCTATCCTATGAAGAGTTGGTTTTGTGGCTATGTGCAAGTAAGAAGATTGAAAGAAGAAAATAAATAAGACAAAGAGTTGGTGGACGTAGCCCCACATTGGGGGTGAACCACATGTATCTTGTGTTGTCATTGCTCTGTGTGAATGATGTGATTTATGCTTAGTGTTGTAATATTTATGTATGTAGATACATCTGATGGAGTATCTTAGTGCTTAGTAATATGAATGAATGCTATATCTGATCTATTTCTATGTGCTAAGTGTTTGGATGTGTTAGATCTTGTTGAATACTGCGTTATTCTGTAATTCAGGTTTTACCTACGATGTGAATAAAGGGTTAAAGACTAATAAATATTAATTTCTAAGTGCTCTTTTAAGTATTGTGATCATAGATCTGTGTCCTAGTTAGGTTGTAAACACTTGAGTCTTGCAACCCCCCTACCTCTACCTCAGGTGAGACTTCACTTGCTTCGCAAGTGTTACCGAAAGGGCCAGTATTTAAGGTTTTTTTGGTGCGTTGTTAAAGCATTGAACCTTGGGTCTACCCCTATGCCAACACCTATACATATGATAGCCTGCGTATGTACGCATCATGTCTGTTATGCAGCCTGCGTATACCTTTTGAAAACTAGGGTTTTCTTTCTTCTGAAAACTTCTGACCCTCTGCAACTTCTTTCACATAGATCTGTAACCTTTCAATGTATCCAGACTGTAATTGTATCATGTGGAGGTATCCTCATGCATAACCTTTACCCAAAAACTCTATATATATCTCTAGTCATGTGCCATATAAGTGTGCGTAATCATGAACAAGTATAATAACCCTCACATGATCTAAACATCAAACCCTTTCTGATATTCAACCTCTCAATACATCAACCACTTCACAAACACAATCTCTCAACCATGTACCACAAAAACCCTCATCCATATGCCAAGAGATACAAGATGTTCCTTAACTCTAACAAGAAGTATCAATGATAAATATTGATTATATCAACACTGTATTTCTGTAGATCTGACTTATACAGAAGATCCCATACAACCACTAATCTCTCTAGGGAGAATCCTCAAATCTCCATAACCATTTCTCATGCATACATCAAAATCCAACTACTCATAGAAATAAGACATACCTTTTGAACCAATGGATAGATCTAATGTATCTAATCATTGTAGACCTTCCTGGGAGCTTGATCTCAGAATATAGAACCTCGGCATCTTCATATTCTCAAGTTTTTATGGATTTACTCTCATGTATGTGCCCTAATACACTTCCAGCCCGTGTATGTACGCACCCTAATACACTGTTAGCCCGCATACACCTCAGAAATTAGGGATTTTTTTAGTAATTGTTGTAATTCTGGAACTTTCGTCGTCAACCCTTCGTGCTACCTCATCTTTCGCAACTTCAGATGTATCAATGAGTACTTGCAATAATCCTTACACAACAATAATATTCAATATGTTCAAGTGTGATTAAATGAGAGAGCCTTGCCTCTTATTTATACTTTCATGTAGCTTCCTCAAGGGGTTACCTTTTAACCATCTTAACTCACTTTCCTTATTTTAGGGTTAACCCACTTCTAACCTTTTGTCCACTTAACTTAACCACTTTCCATAATTAGTAAGTTCTCCATTAAATTTATTATTTAAATAATTTATTTTGCATCCACTACTCATCACTTCACTTTATTATTTAAATATTATCTTCTTTACAACCACTTTGACTACTTTGACCTTTTGGGGCTTCTAGATGACTCATGGGGGTTCTCCAAATTCACATGGCCATAACTCTCTAACCGTGAGGATTTATGTGACATTCTACATACCACCAGAAATGGCATGACATGTACTATCCATATAGAATAGTCTTTCCTGAAAATATGTCAAAAGTCATACCATTATCCATCAAACAAACTTGGGTCCATTACCCAAACCTTTGTGCTACCGTAATTCGGCACTGGACTTTCTTCAAGGGTTAACATCAATGAAAACCAATCCAATTAATCAACAACGGTATCATGTGGAAAAATCATCATTGCAGAGAACCTCAAGAAAAGGGGAATACCAGGTCCATCATGGTATTCTCTATGCAACATGGTCGGGGAATCCATAAACCACTTGTTCATTGAAGGTAATTATGCTAAAGAGATTTGGGATCATGTGCTTCAGGAAATCATGTGTAGGGTTAGGAAAACCCAATTCCACACTAATATCTACTCATAATGGTGGTTTAGGTACCAAGGGAATTCTAAGAACAAGCTAAATTTTATAAAAATATGGGAGGAACTGCCAAAAATTGTCTGATGGCAAATTAGGTTGGCTCAGAATAAGAAGATTTTTAAAGAGGAATCTAGTATTCCAATTCAAACAGATACTAAAGCCATGTATCTACCAGTTGAATACATTCAGACAAGGGTAAAGGTTGTGGATCAAGGTTTGGACAAGGAAGAGGAAGATCGAGCAGTGAAACTAAATCCAGCCCAAGAAAATTTCCATCGAAAGATATAAATAAGCTCGTCTCCAAAAAATGGATGATATGAATGCAACCACTGGAAATTTTAGACTAGAAGGTACATAAAAATATTCATATGCTATTTTTTTATGGAACCTCAAAAAATAACCCAAAGGTGGTAGGTGTGGGGGGGATCATCCGTGATCCCAGAGGAATCTGAGAAGTAAATTATGCTTGGGGGCTTGGATGTGTTTCCAACAACTTAGTTGAAGCTTACTCATTTTGGTGTGGACTTGGAATCACTAAGGAGGAAGGAATCATAAATTTTCTAGTGCATGGGGACTCCTTAATAGTCATCCAATAAATCAATGAGTAGGGAAGCCCATCCGGAAACAAAATTGGTGCAATTATTAGAAGGATAAAGGGACTCACAAAACATTTTTATCAAATTCAACTTGTACATATCAAGAGGGAGCCAAATGTCGAGGTAGGCCTCTGGGAAAA
>ML783843.1:165623-177928 GCA_009831015.1 Picea engelmannii
TGCGAATAAATGAGTTGAAGTCGAACATTCGATGGAATCTTTCGATCAGGGGTCAATGATGTAAACCCACTATTGAAAGTGAGGAAACCTGCCATTGAAGCATGCAAGCTCCAAGGTACCAAATAATTTCTAAGTCTTGATTCCGGATAATGAGCTGAATTCGACAGAACAGAACTCGTCATAGGAGGGCCTTGATGTATCCCCCATAAATGACATGAAATGAGTAACAGATTTTGAAGGTGAAATAGAGTATGATGTGAATTGGACTAGACACAAGGAAGGACGACATGGAGAGAATGGATAACTGCATATGGCCGACTCAATATAGGTTTCAGATGGACTTCTCTTGAACATATGAATGACACGACCAACGATTTGGCAGCATTGACTCAAAGATGACACGGGGAATGACCTTGTAGCAAGTCGAATGAGAGACAAATGGATTTCCCAAACCGGCTTCAAATGATGAATAGGGGGTGTTATGTTCAAGAGAGACACTTACTGCCAATCAATACGAAGATGAAAACATATCCCTTTCCCAAATTTTCCCCCACCATTTCTGGAAAGTACCTCTTTATTTTTACGCAAGCTTGAGGAGGATAACATATGCTTGTTGATGTAAGCTCATCCTTCGGACGAGTCCCTTGAAGTATTTTTAACAAACCCTAAGAAGGAGTGGTTCGGTCCCATCACGGGTATATCAATGTTTGTTTAACGAGTCCAGAGATAGAAAACTCGAAGGTTTTTCACGATTATAGAGTCTGGAAAAACACTTAAAAGAGAACTCTCTCAGTTCCTTTTTCGTAAAATAGTCTGGATGAGACCAAAAAAGAGATAAATTATCGCTCACCAGACGCTTACTTCAAATACTTTATCGAGTGTGAAAATAGCAACGTCGCTCAGCTATCTTTTCATGTTTAGAGAGTCTGAAAAGAGATTAAAGAGAACTCCAGGGGGGTTCCTTTTTCGTATAATCGTGTTGAGCCCGAAAAAGTGATAAAAGTATGCTCAATCGCATTCTCATGTATTTACGAGCGCAAGAACGGACAAAGACCACGCTCGAGGTTTTATACAAAAACCATAAAAAACAATCAAAAACACGCGATGTTCAAAGAAAAACATGTCTGTATCCCTGTATTTGACCATCAAAGTCATTACACCTGCAAAATTTACACTCAAAATGACATTAGGGATTAGGGTTTAATAGATAAATAATCATAAAAAATCAAATGACATAGTAAAAGTAAATAAAAAGGAGTAAATACTCTTTTTACCACATCATTTTTACCTTTCCACTATTTCAGCTCCAAAAAACCCCTCTTTTACCCTCAGAGTTCGGCGTCAGATTGCGGGAGCTACGATCGTCCATTCAGTGAGCCGTCAGCAACAGTAAGGTAGGCTCTTAGTCCTTAACACTTTCATGGTTTAATTTTTCAATTTCATTGGTTAAAATTTCATTTTTAAGTTGATTTTTGGAGCCCTACTTGCGCATTGTCATTCTCGCAGGCAGGCTACACGGGACCTGTGAGAATGGGTGATTCTCGCAGGTGACCCATGGGCAGCCTGTGAGGTTCTCACACTGTGCACACAGGGCACTTGAGAGAACCGCAAAGCTCAAAAAAAATTTAAAAATTTAGCCAATGAACAAGAACCAAATCATGAAAAAAGTTGCTAATCTTCTTGTTGTGTCTCTTATGTAGATAATTGGCCATCAAAATGGTGCTTGAATGGCGCGAAAGGGAGCACGAAGAAGACAATGCAATGGCCAAAAATCATCCACCTACTATAGCTACTTTGAGAGACTGTGGACTCCTGAAGTACTTTCGTATCCTAGGCATGAGGGCCCAAGTCAGATTGTTAGAGTACCTGGTGCGTATGTGGGACCCTGATCAGCAGGTATTTCATGTGGGGGTCCACACACTATCCTTAGACATTGAAGACATTTAATTTTGACTGGATTATCACGGCGGGGGTACTATGTGAGCCTGAATGGTAGCAGAGGTGGTGGGCTACAGATGAGTGAGTACTGTCGTTTACACTACGTTCCCGAGGCTGAGAGAAAGAAAGGAAAAGTAGCTATCTGGGGGGTATGAGGTTTGACCCTCTGTACTATCCTATTCACCATAGCTCGGATGGCTGGGAGTTTTGCTCCTCATATGGCATTACAGAGTTACTTCCAGTATGCTATTGAGTGTACTGAGCCTCGGGTGTTCAACTAGGCAGATGATGTGCTTCGCAGTATAAAAAAGAAGTTGACCAAATGCAGACAAGGCGATCTAAAGCAATTCAGGTATAAATATTTGTTGGTGTCCTTCTTCCTTGAGAGGGTCCCATTACTGAGGTTCCAGGTTGAGTGGAATATATCAGGTCCCAGGGATCCAAGGATGTTGAGATGGTGTCAGCTCATGGCCTGACACGTAGCAGGACCGATCATCAAGTATGATGATACTTTCTTTGATTGGCTGACGACTATGCTTATTCTGGGTTGACGACTATGCTTATTCTGGGTTGGATTTCCGAGGAGATCCGGACTTAGTACTGCTAGAGGATGCTCAGTGGGGGGACCTTGGTATGAAGTACACACATTTTTTTCCTTTTAAATGTTTTTGTGAATTTTATCATATTCAAATGTTTTTGTTCTATATGTTCATCCAAAGACTAATACAAAATCGTTTGTTGATAACACAGATGTTGGACCTTACCAACCTCCTGGTACTTCTCCCATTCAGCGGCGAGGAGAGGTAGCAGCAGCGCCACAATATGATGAGGATTATCAGGTGGTGGAACAAAATCTGGAGGGATTGACCGCAGATATTCCAGACATGACGCTGGAAGAGGTTCCATGACGCGATCAGCGTCATACTGTAGGAGTATCAGCATCCATGAGTCGACTACTCTGTAGGGTTGCTCGGGCATTCGTGTGTTACCGCGAATGTCATCCATGACGTCACTTTGTAGAATCTATGAGCTTCAGATTTTGACATTTTGGTCTTCGGACAAACTTTTTGTAAAAAACTCTTTTGATCGTTATATATATAGACGGTTTCTACCGGTTTACCTTATATTGTGTGAATATTGATGTGATTGATTTATAAATGATTCAAGTGTCTGTCCAATACATAATTAGCCAATGCATCTGTTAATGTATTTAGACATCTAGGAATATGTTGATATTCAATGTGATCAAAATAACATTCCAAGAGGTGAATTCGCAAATATACCCGTAATAAAGTAGGACTTCAAATAGCGTAGATATTACTTAACTGTAGTACTACATGTTGCGAACCAAGTCGCACAACCAAATGACGAATTCCAAGCGATATAGCATCAACCAATAATTCAATAACGATGCTATACTCTACAATGTTGTTGGTCGCATGGCCGAGGCACACACCTCGTAAGGAGAAAAGTTCATTTGTAGGGGCGTAAAATGCCCACGCAGCGGAAGCAAGGTTCTGAGTACTACGGCTAGCGCCATCAGCGAAGCCAACATAGGGTAGCGAAGACTCCGACATCTGGAAATCAAACACAACGTCACATAAGGGCAGAGATCAGATAATGACAAAAAGAAAACTATAGTAACACACAAAGAGTATGATACAATACAAATACAAGTACTTGTGCACAGATGATTTTATGCATAGTACTTCTTCAAGTACAACCAATTCCTGGGTTCACTCAAAGGGATACCATCGTAATCTACCAACTCATACGCTCCTTTTTCCAAAACTCGTCAAACGATATAAGGACCTCGCCACATGGGTTCGAATTTCCCAGCTCCTAACATATCTTGATCTTGTTCATAGAGAAGAACAAGATCACCTTCGGAGAAAACTCGAGGCTTGACATGCTTGTCGTATTGGGCCTTGACACGTTTCTTCTGGGACTCTATTACTAGGGTGGCATCACGTCAAGTTTTTTCTAATCACATAAGATACAATAGACGTTATTCCTCAACAGAAGTGTTGGGTAGGAGTTCAACAGCTAGTTTTAAAGAGGGTATCTCGCATTTGATAGGGAGAATGGATTCCACACCATAGACTAACCAAAAAGGTGTAAATCCAATGGCGGACTTGACAGATGTCCGGTACGCCCACAATGCCGAAAACAACATTGTGTGCCAACTTGTTTTATGAATCCCTATCATTCGTCGAAGCATAGTTATGATAACTTTGTTAATCGCTTCGACTTGTCCATTGGCTTGTGGATAATGGGGTGTTGAGTTATCATGGCGAAGACCCAACTTTTCAGTAAGTTCGGACATCATAAAATTCCTAAAGTGGCTACCGTGATCAGTGACGATAGCTTGGGGAACACCAAAACGAGCTATGACATGATTAAAAAGAAACAAAGTTGCGGTCTTTCCAGTGTTGTCAAATGTCGGCATCGCCTCGGCCCATTTTGTAAAGTAATCAACGGCTACAATAATGTAACCATGCCCCCCGGCCGAGTGAGGGTGACATGTCATGAAATCAATGCCCCATTTCGCAAAGGGACCAATTGAGACCACAGGGTGAAGAGAAGCAGGATGTGACCGAATATTCTGATTGTAGGTCTGGAAGGCATGGCATTTTTGAACGGAAATAATGCAGTCGTTAAACAAAGAAGGCCAAAAATACCCGGCGCATAAGATCTTCTGGGAAGTAGCATACCCAGACATATGACCACCACATGCTATGGAATGATAGTCATTCAGAGATTTCTCGGCTTCGTTGAACGTTAGACAACATCAAAAAATAGAGTCAATCCCCTGGCGATAAAGAGTATCCCCGAGGATAATGTATTGACAAGCTTGATAGCGTATTCGACGTCGTTCAGTACTGGACAAAGTTGGCCGGAAACTCTGGGTTTGGAGATATATAATGATATCCCCATACTAAAGATCATCAGTGCGAATAAGGAAAAGAGATTCATCGGGTAATGAATCAACTGCTACATTTTCCGTTGCAGAGTGGGGAAAATCGCATATCAACTCAACAAAAACTAAAGACTTCTTAGACTTGGCACGTTCAAATTCCAAGTCAAACTCCTGGAGTATCACAGTCCATTTGGAGTATTTTCCCCCTAGAAATTGACGTGTCAAAATGTGTTGCATAGGGTTGCAATGGGAAATCACGGTAGTCTTGCGTGAGAGGATATAGTGCTGGAAGCATTGGACAGTTTGAACGGTAGCCAAGGCCAGTTTTTCGACATGTTGATACTGATTTCAGTTGGCGTGAGACTTTGACTCAAGTAGTAAATAACATGTTCATCATGAGCATTATCCTCTTGGACGAGAACCATGTCAATGGTATACTCCGAGGTAGCAAGATAAAGGAAATAATCGTGACTGTAATCTGGGGGGAAGAGAAGCGGAGCTTGCGTTAGGGACAACTTCAAAGCTTCAAAAGCATTGTTGGCAATGGTATCCCAGACGAACTCGGAATCCTTCTTTAATAGCCGCGTAAATCCACGAGTGATCTCGACGTAATTTGGGATAAAACGACGAAGAAAGTTTGCTTTCCCCTGCAAACTTTGCAACTGGCGTAGTGTAGAAGGAGGAGGGAGATTAAAGATCACCTCAACCTTCAAAGGATCTACCTGGATCCCTTGACACGAAACAATAAAACCTAGAAGATCGCTAGATTATACACAGAAAATGCACTTATGAGGATTTAAACGTATACGGTAGAATCGACAGCGAACGAAAATGGCCCGGAGGTGGGTTGGGTGATCGACTCTATGCATAGAATGAGCCGGTAAATCATCCAAGTAGGGTTGAACGATGTGCTTGATATCATGAAAAGCGTAATACATAGCACGTTGAAAAGTGGTGCCAGCATTCTTGAGACCGAAAGGAAATTTCCGATAGGAAAAAGTACCCCAAGGACAAATGAAAGCAGTCTTATGTTGATCCTTGGGAACGAAGTTAATTTGATTATAGCCGGAAAAACCATCCATGAGAGAGAAGATTTCACTTCCGACGCAGTCATCGACAATCTGATCGACAAAAGGGTAGGAAAGTTGTCTTTTGGAAAATCTTTATTGATATCCCTATAATCAACACAAACACGAATCGTACCTTGTTTCTTGTCAATCGGGACAAGATTGGAAACCCAGTCTGTGAGAGCCACCGGATAAATAAAGCTGGCTTTCAGAAGTTTCTCGACTTCGAGTTTTATAGCAGCCGCTTTACAGGGGTGAACTGGACGAAGGCATTGCCGGATGGATTTAATGTCAGGATATGTCTTAATCTCATGGATCACAATCTCAGGGTCGATACCCGGCATTTCTTCGTAGCTCCAGGCGAATATGTCACGAAAATCTTTGAACAGGGACGTATAGGTGACTATTTCATCAGGGGAACACAAAGCTCCAATATGAACATTTTCAACGATTCCAGGTTTGATGGATATGTCAATGGGAATCGTGGGTGATATATTACTTAAGTTCCCTTCAGCAAACACATCGTGTGTAGACTCGGGAATGGTCAAGATGATGACAACGGTCGACGGGGTCAAAATACGTTGGTAGTTCTCAAGAGTATGTTGCTCCAGAAAAAGGATAGAACGATGATGCCCATCGTCCCAAGGGATGTCCTCCATGACGGACATGATCATCTCGTCAGTGGGAAAAATAACATGAAAAAGATCTAGAGACAACTCATCAAGAGAGGGGGTAGAAGGTGTTGCCGATTGAATGGCCTGATAGGTGGACTCAACCGGACTTAACGACATTTCATCGTCGAAACGAAGATGATCTCTAGGGTCAGGGACTATCCAAGGGTTGGAAGACGCAGGAAGTTCATGAGGCGAAGTGGAGATCATATTGATAGAAGAAACAAACGAGCGTGGAACATCGAGCAGTGGAATGGGGAAAGTACCCATTAACGAGGAGTCCTTTAGAAGGCCTACACCGACGTTCCCATAACCCGGTGGGGTTTTAGCAATAAACGGTACGTTGCCAATATGGGTATCAGAATTGAAGAAGGCAAGTTGGTCGACGGTAACAACCTTTCCTTGATGAGGGAAATGTACTACATGGAAAAGTGTCGACACAACAGCGCACATGGAATCAATCCAGCTGTGTCCAAGCAAAAGATTATAATCAAGGGGAGCGTCAAAGACTTCCACTTCAACTTGGACCGTCTTACCTTCTAATGTGATGGGCAACAAAGGAAGAACACCGTAGGGCTTAAAACCAGATCCATTGAAGGCTTTAAGAGTGTTTTGTGACTCATTCAAAGAAGGACAGCCAATGGATTTCCAGCAAGTAAAAGACATGACACATGTCGAGGCACCTTCGTCGATAACGGTTCGGCAAATGTTCTTGTCAGAGACAACAACTTGTATCTGGAACGCGAGTTGAGGAGGTAACCTTGGAATGTGATCGTCCAAGTCAAAGACTATTAAATTTTTATTCGTCGGGTCAATCCCACCAATAGCTTTCAACAATGCCTTCCATTGTGTGGGACAAGTTTGAAGGACTTCAAGGGCTGACATCGTAGAAGGTGCTTGGGCCAGATCTTCAACAATACTGGAGTTCTGGGCTGCACGAGCATGAGGATTGAAATCTGATTTCCAAAAGACACCCTTAGGGGGGGGTCGCAGAATTGTTTCGAGGCTCGGTCATTCGAGATGAAGAGGATCGTTGGTAGGGGGAGTCGTGGGAGAGGGTTGTACCAAGGAAGGAGGTAAATCGTCAACCTTCTCGTTAGAGGAAGAATAATCTTTGGCTCGAGTAGTGAGTGCAACGTTCTTTTGTTTAGAATCACCAATACACATCAAAACATAAGAGGTGGTAGAAGATGAAGGTTGGTCATGGATGACCAACTGAGCCTGTCGTTGAGATGGGAAGGGTTGGGACAAGACAGTCGGTGTAGATGGTTTTGGAGTTCCCTGAAGGAACTTAGTAACCTTGGCACGTCGTGGACAATCCTTCGTGTAGTGATCATCACCACAGATAAGGCAAGGGTATCGTGGTTTGCGCTTATCCCAATCGTCAACAGGGGTAGTTTTAGTTTGCTTTGCTTGAGGATTATTTTTGCCCTCCTTATTCTTGCCTCTCCCCTTTTTAGATTTGTTTTTACTGGCTGGGATAGATTGAATTGCGTTTACCTCAGAAGTTTTTTCGGTGGGAGTGGCAGGAGATGGAGCATTTTGAACATTAGAAGAAGCAGATTTAGGGTTTGTGCTTGAAACAGAATGTGATTGGGCTTGGGCAGTACCAATCACACCGTCAACCGCATGTGAGGCAGCTGGAGTAGTTGAAGTGCTGGAAGTATTAGGACGAGGTAATTCAGGTAGTAAATCGTAAAGTGTTCCCATTTGTGAATAAACGAGGTCAAGATATTGAGCACGACTTATAGCATGCTCTTCCGTGACTACGCCACCCATGGCAATGTCCTTACCGATTTCGTTCACAAATGATTTTGTAAACCATTCTGTCAGTAACTGATTGTGGAGCTCAATTTTAATGAGACATTGTCTCCTTCGCCACTCATGGATGTGATCAGATATACGAATGCCTTTAGTCTGTTTGAAGGAAGTCAAAATCTCGGTTCCCGTGTCATAACGGATCGGTAACTGGTAATGTGTAAGGAAAGCCATAGCTAGGGTGTTGAAATCAGAGAAGAAACCTCATGGCAATTTGATATACCACTTTGCAGCAGAACCGATAAGGGTTCATTGAAAAGGACGTAAACAAATAGAGTCATCCATCAACGAGTTGGATGAACACCATAAGTGAAAAGTCATAATGTGATTATTTGGGTCCTCTCCCACTTTGTCATCGAATTTAGGAATGTCTAATGGAAGCTTGGCTAGGATAACAGGCCATTGGGGAGAGTGATGAATGGGATCATTTAAAATCCTTGACAAATCTAGAAGATCCAAAGTGGCGAGAAAAGGTAATTTTCGATTCACCTGTGGGTACTAGTGTCTTTGGGGAGGAAGCCCAGTCGGCAAACCAATAGGACCATAAGAAGTCTGCATATAATGTGAATATCCAGGCATATTCGGTGGTGGTTGGACAGGATAGTAGCTCATTGGATTATACCCTGGAACAGGGGCTTGAGTTTGAGCATTCGTCCCCCAAATGGGATTGAACGAACCGGGATATGGTTGGCCCATGCTAGGAGGTGTTACTGACACAACTGGAAACTGCTGCCCCCCAGTTGATTGAGAAATATTTTGTATCAAGTGATTCCAATACTGAGCCAAGGACGAAGGTATGTTTTTCCCATAAGGTGGATTGGGTCCTCCCATCGAAGGTGGTGTTCCAATTGGGTTTTGCCAACTGAGAGGGGGTTGAGTTATACTACCTTGATGAGATTTCCCACTAATCAGAAATTGATAAGATGGAGTGAAGGAAGGAATAGCGCCACTAGGATTAGGATTGCCAGTAGAGGATGAAGAAGGTCCTCCAAAAGGAAATTGAGGGAGTGCTGGAACAAAACCGGGAAGAAAGTGCCCAGAAGAAGAAGCACCACTAGGAGAGCCAGATGGATTTTGCGCAGGAGTAGGAATGGAAGCATTCAATGCACGGTATCCAGGTGGTAATGTCGGAGTGATGTTGGGTGTTCACAGTGTGTTGATAGAAGCAAGACTAACCGCAGTAAACCCGATTGAAACACTCGTAGTAGCTGCAAGATGGGCCATTTCGGCAGAGACGGTAAAGTGATAAGTGGTAGTCACCGGTACTATCTCTGTACTAGAGATTTCGGAAATCACAGGTGAGTTGATTTCGGAAATCACAGGTGAACCTAGACCAAAAGGGTCTCGTCTGAAAACACCTGTAGACCAAAAAAGATCTTGGCCTTCTATACCGGGAAAGGGTCCAACTGGTGATCCAAATGATGTAACAACTAATTCTCCGGAAGAATTCAATCGCATAAAAGGTCGCTCAAAATCAGGGTGACATCAAAATTCCTTTCGAGTATTAGTAATTCTAAAACATTCTAGAGAGTCAGTTCGTTCCACTTGTGGTGAGGTAACAACTGTGACTTCACCTTTCCGAGGAGATCCCTCAGGTGTACTTGTAGGCAAGGGTTTCGAACCTTCCAGATGCTCTGGAGATAAACCCTACATTATACGTGAACGACGTGGAGGAGCTATTGTAAACGAGTGACAAAATTCGTGAAGAAAATCCTATGGTCAACTTCGAGAAACAAACAACACACGCTAGTAAACAAAATATAGGAAACAACACCAAGCAAACAAAACCTTCTAATTTTGAAGCCACTAGTTGGTGATGAAATCCAACGTCGCAACAACGAGATGAGAAGGGGCGGGGCTAGGGTGGAAAAGTTACATTGACGACCTGCTTAACGGACTTACACCCTGGTGCAAGCTCCCACACATAATCGTGGGTATACCCTCCAAGGAGCCCGAGTGAGTTTGGTCAATGTCAATTCCAGGTACCGTGAAGACTTTCCCCTCCACAGTCACCTTAGGTAAAAACCTATAAAGATAGGCCACTAAGGTTTCCACCAACAACAATAAAGCCTGGGGGGACAGTCGACAATCCGATCCACATGCAAGGGCAGGGTATCTAGCCTGAAATCAACTCAAAAGGCTTCCACTCATCATTGTGGGTATACCTCTGAGTGATCCCCGTAATACGTGAAATCTCTACACTGATATCAACAAAGCAGGGTGAGTAACTATGTCAATATCAATGAGACCTCGTGCTTGACCCTTGTGTGAGAAGGGCTTCCCAGTACAAGATGATGCAAATGGAATTTAACACTCCCTAACACAAGATGTTATTGTGTGTTTTGTGTTTTTGGAGAGTGTATCTCTCTTCCTACTCCAAAGCGCTAGCCTAGCTAAATGTTGGTGTAATAGAGCCCTAGAAAAGAGTTACTAGATAAATTTTATGATTACACAATGTTATTAAGAGTTGTTGTTGACTCAAAGGAAACGGAGGTGAAACTTATGTTGTATGACTCTGACCCAACAATGCAAGGATGAGAATGAAATATATCACTTTTCGTTCAATGAATCCTATGTATGGGAGCGAGAGAAATCTTTCCAGATCAACTTTGAACTACAATGCAAAATTTTCTTTAAAATGCAAATGCAACAAATCACGCATCAATAACAATTCTCTATTGTGTCTTTTTCAACAATTTCAACAATTTGATTTTCAATGTTTTCGAAGACGAAAAAGATTTTTTGAAAGAAAAACTTTTGTTCACTTTTAAAAAAGGACCCTCACTATGCCAATGAGAGTACATAAAATCAAAAACCAAAGAGCAAGCAATGATAAAAACCCAATCCACTCTTTCAATGAAAACAAAAATAAAGAGCAAACCAATATAGTCTTTTCAAGTGCAAAAGAAAAATGATCTTTCAAACAAAGAAAATGATAAAGACCAAGAAACTCAACTTTCAACCCATCATCGGTCCTTAACTAATCAAACACACTCAGATTCTGAAATCAGAGAGTATGGTGTTGCCAAGAAAAGTCAAGAAATGAAAGTCAAGACAAAAGTGACAAGAAGAGCCTTGAAATCCTAAGACTGTTCATGCAAGCCAACGAAGACAAGAAAGACATCAATCAATGGTCCAAGAAAGTCTTATGAGGCACCTAGACTGATCTGGGCAGTTAAAGATACCAAAACTCAAATCCAAATTTTTGAAAAATTGAGTTCACAGGCTGGCAATACTACACAGTGTGAGAATTAGGCATTCTCGCAGGTAGCCTTTGAGCAAGGTGCGAGAACCTCGCACTAAAACCTAAAGGCAAAGTGTGAACCCTACCAATTCTCATAGGCTGCAGTGAAGTGCAGTGCGAGAATGTCTGAACATAGTCAATATTTTGAAAAATTAAGCAAAATTTGAAAAGGCCTCTAGACCCAGAGGGTCTATAAGGATATCCTGAAGATTCAGAGATTGATAGGAAAGGAGAAAAGTAAAACCAGAGCAAATGGCCACAGAAAAACACAAAAATCCACAAAGAAAATGGGATTGTTCCCCAGTGGAATCGTCAATTTTGTTATCGGACTAATCGGTAGGTGCGGACACTAACTGATCTCCCTAGATCCACCTAGATCTAGAACAAAACAGGACAGGACATGACTCTTTTCCTAAGTTTTGACTATTGAATTGACTAGGAGGAATGAACAAGTAACATACCTTATTATCGCTTCCTAGGGTCTTTGTTGCTCCTGCTTCGCTCCAGTTCTCTCATGAAGTCAAGACAAAGACAACACAAACCAACCAAAGTGAAGATAGCACAATGTATTCAACAGTTAACCTATGTGTATGATCAAGGAATTACACAATAAAGTGGAAATAGCTTTATGGGAAAGGGACATGCCA
>ML783843.1:193199-207572 GCA_009831015.1 Picea engelmannii
TAGTATTATTATTATCTCTAAGAGATGTATTTATAATGTGCCTTCTTGTTGGTTATTATTGTGCATGGCACACTGTTTATTTTCATTTATGATGTATCATGAATCTTGATTATTTTCATGTGTGGTTATTGCATTATTTCATGCTTGATTTCAAATTAATTATTACCAGAATTCGAGAGCAGTTAAATAAGTGAATTTTGAGGTAGTGTGCCTGGCCTATGGGTGGTTGGGTACATTACATTTGTGGAATTCCATGAGGAATTTGACACAATCCCTTGAGACATGTTAGTTGATAGAATTAGGGATTTGGGTCTTCCACCCTTGGTGGTCTTGCTTGTGATGACAGTTTATGAGGCCATTGTTGGTAAAGTAAAGGTGATAACTAATGAGATAGAGGAGGTGCATAGCACTCAAAAAGTTCAAGGTTTACTACTTTCTCCTACACTTTTTGGACTCTACATTAATGAGCCAGAGAAAATCATATAAGATTGATTAGGTGCCTCATATGCTTGCTTAATATTTAGAGTATCGATTGTCATTTTCCTTATTTGCATATGACATTATCCAGATGTCCCATTCAATGAGGGGCCTTTAGATATAACTTGAAATCCTAGATTCCTTCTGCAACACTCATCAGCTTCAAGTTAAACTCGGTAAAATAAAAAATCATGGCCTCTCACATCCCTAAATGGTAGTTAAGCAACATGATTCTTACTTTCAAAGGTGAAAGGGTTGAGGTAGTCTCTTCATGTGTATACTTTGGGATCTTCTTCTTTGTACCATGCTTTAGATTGACTCCAATAGTATAGGCTAGACTAACAAAGGGACATGCGGATCTCACCACTCTTGAAAAGTAATGTTTTCAGTTTTAGTTTCAGGACATTTGATCGAACATCTAAATCTTTCACTTATTGGTCACACCTACCATATTATATGGGTGTGAATTTTGGGAACCATGCCTTCGGGAGTCAAGTACAAAAGAATAGAGATAGTGCTCATCATGAGGTTATCCAAACATCTTCATGGCATAAATATTAATTCCTCGTGATATCTGTATGGAAATTTGCAGAGTGATCTTCTTAGATACTAATATATTGCTCTCAAATCCAATGTGGAGTAGGAAGAACATTCAATCAATTCATGTTGGTATGTGAAAACATCTTCTTTACTTCACCTCATTGACCTCGATATTAACAGACCCCTCCCCCCTGTATTTATTTCCAATGGATGTTATTGATCTCTCTAAGGGAGATATAAACAAGGGTATCCATATTGATATTTAAAGACCCTACCTTTAGTCCACATGGTCCATGCCTAGAGAGCCACTAGTTTCTCCCAAACTCCAAAAATACTTAGAGTTGTATTTCTAGTGTATAAATGGCCTCATTTGTCCCTCGGGGTACACCAAACATGAGTTACCTCTCAACTTAGGGGTCCCTCTCAAACAAAATATTAGATTTTTCTCCCACTAGCTCTGCATTGAGACAGATCACGATATGTCTTTGGAACTATGTGTTTTCCAGATCTGATCCTTAGAGACTAAGACTAAGGACCAGTTTATATTTTGATGCTCTCCTTACTATGATATTAGAGAAAAATCATTTTGTCTCTTCAGAGATTCACTTGGTTCCCTCCAAATACTCATGGCTTATGAGGACCATAGATTCTTATCCCTCTTTCTCTAGGAGATGTTTAATCTTAATCAAAAAATAACTAAAGGTTGATTTCCTCTTACTTTCAACCCTCTAACACTAGTAGGAAGAGGCTATTAATGTTCTTGTTAGCATTATTTTCCAATTTTCCAATACATCCAAGCCAATTGTTGTTAGTTGTAAGCTTATGAGTGTCCTTATCTGCCTAGTTGTGATGACTATGTTTTACTAATGTTGGTCCTCTTCCATTATTATATATTGTGATATCCCCAATTGTAGTAGGCTAGGATATTGTGTTTCAAGTTGTATTTTAGGTGTGTATTTTTTTCAAACACTTTGAAAATAATGTTTTGTGTTGACTGGCTACTTATTACAAATAGATTGCATGTAAACTCATAGTATTCATTTAATCAAACATATTGCAAGTAAATAAAATAGAAGAGTTGATCATGACATTTTATTATGGATGGAATATTTAGAAATAACAACAATACAAGTCGTTATTCGTTGTATTAATAGTTGCATCAATAATCAACTCGCGTATCTCTATTGGCTACAATGGCAGCTGCATAAACACACACACAAAGAAAAAATGACCTGGAATGACTCCACTATCCTTCTGGTAACTGAATCCACTATGGGAAACCCTCTCCAAGGATAATTGGCCTTAGGCATAAGTATATCAGAGACTTTGCATAGGTCCTCGCGAGACGAGGTTGGGTGACAAGAGAGGCCTCGTGGGATGCTCATGTTCAACCAGTGAGGATCTCTCATGTCATGCTTCCCAAAAACCCTCCTGATACATGCAAATTTGATATCAACCTCCTCCGAAAAGTTTCAAAAATATCTTACGCAAGCCAATATATCTCCAACTGAAACAAACTTTGAATAGAAGCTCCAATGGAAATCTTGGATGGATCCCCCTTCTTGTCTACCTATGGTGGATATTGTACCACCGAAACTAAATTGAATGGTGGAAGGGTTTTGATAAACCCTAATGAAACAATGGCTCCAATAGCACTCCAAAATGAGATATCAAATCATTATTCCAAAGTGAAGGGTTACCCCTCTATTTATTCTTCTTTGAGCCTTCTTGATCTTTCCCCTTTGACCAAATCAAACCCTTACCTTATTTTCCCTCCAATTTTCATATAAATATTAAAAATCACTTTTTAATGTTTAAGTAATTAATTATTTTAGTTTTATTTAATGTCACTTTAGAATTTGTCATCTTTTAATCTAGTGACACTAAATAAATCCTTGTGACTCCCTTTTTATGTTGACTATATCCTATGGGAGTTGTATAAGATACTAAGCCATACTCTATCACGATCAATTGGAAGGGGACATTACAATCCTGTCTTCCTGAGATTGTTTGTCCTCAAGCAACTCCAAATCGGGGTGTTGTAAGATCTACTCTCCTTCCAAAGTAGCATCCTCTATGGGAAACCCTCTCTACACGAACAGGTACTCGCAAATGAATCTTCTCCTCATTCTCCACTCCCTATCGTCAAAAACCATCTCGAGAGTCAAAACCAATTTCCCTTCCTCATCTAGCGGAGGAAGATTTGTTGAAGTGGTGACATGTTATCCCAATGCCTTCTTGATGGAAGATACATAGAATATTTTGTGGATCCTACTACCCTCTAGTATGTCCAACTCATATGCTACCTCACCAACTCTCTTGATCACTCGTTATGGTCCATAAAAGCGAGGGTTCCTCTTCTTTGCACCACTCTTCTTCAACGAATATTGTTTGTAAGGATGCCATCTAATAAAGACTAAGTCCCCAACCTCAAAGTTTCACTCTACCATGTTTTTACACACAAAATTCTCACATATGTTAGGAATCAATTATAAAAATAGCATAAAAAACCTCAGAATAAGTACTCAATGCCTTGACAAAGAGAGAAATTCAAATAATAAGCCTCTTCAAGAGGGAAACCTCCTTATACATCATATGAATTCATTAATACAAGATGATTCCAAATGAAAAGGTCTCCTTGGTATATATAGGAGACTAGGAGGTACAATTACAACTAATGGACCCAAGCCGACATAAATAAAATAACAATACTAATGTAATATGCCCCAATTAAGGGGTAATGTTCCACTATTTAGTGCTTAACATGATCCTCCCCTTCAAACAAGTGTTGTGTGCAACACTTGAGTAATTCTAGATGATTCGATATAAAAGACTCATCTTCCCAAGTGGAATCCTCAGCAGATAGTTTCTTCCACTTAATGAGATACTCTGAAATGGATCTATTCCTTAGCTAGAAAATTCTTGTATCAGTGATAGCTTCAGGATCCAATATGATTTTTCCCTCCTCGTTAAGTTTTGGAAATATAGTTTGAACTGGAATATTTTCACCTATAACCTTCTTTAAGCATGAAAAATGGAAAATTGGGTGTACTCGCGAAGATGCAGATAGCTCCAATTTGTATGCCATAGTACCAATCTTTTACCACACCTTATAAGGCCCATAGTACTTTATTGATAATTTATTGTCCTTCTTAGATTGCTTGAGGGACATCTGTTTGTATGGTTGTAGTCTTAAAAATACCCAATCCCCTACTTCAAAACTTCTTTCACTGTGATGTTGATATTCTTGTTGTTTCATGTGATTATGTGTCATGGTCGGGTTGTTATTTAAGAGTTGGAGAACTTGTTGTTGATTCTTGATGTGATATTCCACTCCTTGAACCTTAGATTTTTCTTTTAGAGAAGAAGTGATGGATGGTGGGTGATATCCATAGAGTGCCATAAATGGTGTCATTTTTGTTGCAGTATGAAAGGAAGTGTTATACCACCAATCTGCCAAGGATAACCACTTGAACCATTGTGTTTGTTTATCGAATACAAATCACGAACGTAGCCTTCCAAACATTTGTTCACTATCTCAGTTTTCCCATCGAATTGAGGATGATAAGATAATCTATGAGCCAATTGAGTACCCAAACAAGAAAATAATTATGTCCAAAAATGTCTAGTGAAGATGGGATCTCTGTCACTTACAATAATCTTTGGGATTCCATATAGATTTTGAACAGTCTCCATGAATGTGGTGGCAACTTTAATATATTTTAAAGGATGAGAAAGTGCACAAAAGTGTGCATACTTGGTCAGTCTATCAAAAAACACCATGATGACACTCTTTCCTTCATACTTTGGTAACCATGTGATGAAATCCATGGAAACCTCCTCCCAGTGCTGACTTGGGATGGATAATGGTAGTAAAAGACCTGGGGTCTTAATTGTTTCCACCTTATTTTGTTGGAAAACCAAACATTCTACAACAAACTTTTGAACATTTGTTTTAAGGCCATCCCAAAAAAAATCCTTCTTGACCCTGTGATAGGTTTTTAAAAATCCTGAGTGCCCTCCTACTGGAGAGGTGTGAAATTACAAAAGTATATTTTGTTTGAGTTGGGAGTTATTACATAAATATAAGCAATATTTGTACCATAGTGAATCATTTTTCAATGTAAATGTATCTAATGCATTGGAATCCTGATGCAACCTTTGAATGAGAGTCCACACTTTTTCGTCATTCTTCCATTCATCCCTTTCTTATGTTATCCAATCAAGTTGGATGATCGAGATAGCATAGAGAAAGGCCTCAACATATTAATCCTTTCTTGAGAGTGCATCTGCCACAACATTTTTCTTCCCTTTTTTGTAGATCATTTCAAAATCATAACCAACATCTTGGTCACCCATTTTTGTTGTTCTTTTGAAGATAGTCTTTGTTCCAAGAAGTATTTAAGACCGTCATGATATGTTTTGACCTTGAAGTGATTACCTATTAAGTAAGGGTTCCATTGCTTCAATGCATGTAGTATTGTCATCATTTCCTTCTCATAAATGGGTTTGTGTAAGTCCTTTCCCTTGAGTGGCCGACTTTCAAAAGAAATGGGCCTTCCTTCTTGCATTAGAACAACACCAATGCCATTTCCTGAGGCGTCGCATTCCACAATAAAGGTTTTTGTGAAGTCTGGTGTGGTAAATATAGGAGATTTTCACATCGCCTCTTTAAGTTGTTCAAAATATTGAGTTACCTATGGAGTCCATGAAAATGCATCCTTCTTAGTTAATGTCATTAAAGGTGTTTCTATTCTTCCATAGTTCTGAACAAAGGTGTGGTAGTAACTTGTCAAACCCAGAAATCCTCTAAGATTCTTCAATGTTTTGGGAACTAGCCAGTCCATCATGGCCTTAATCTTGTTATGGTCTACCTTGACACCTTCATGAGATAAAATATGACCCAAATACTCTACCTCCTTCACCCCAAAGAAACATTTGGATGGTTTGGCATATAGTCGTTGCTCCTTTAGTGGATGTAGCACCCTATCAACATGTCGAACATGATCCTCCCAAGACTTGCTATAGATTAGTATATAATCAAAGAATACCAACACAAATTTTTGAAGGAAGGGCTTGAAAATAGAATTCATCAACACATGGAATGTGGAAGGTGCATTCGTAAGGCCAAAAGTTATGACCAAAAATTCATAATGGCCTTCATGAGTTAGGAATGTTGTTTTTGGGATATATGCTTCCTTCATTCTAATATGATGATACCCTGAACAGAGATCCAACTTTGAGAAGTAGATTTCTCCATGTAGTTCATTTAACAATTCATAAATGACAGGAATAGAAAACTTATCTTTAATGGTCATCTTGTTGAGCTCTCTATAATATGGACACATGCACCATGAGCCCTCTTTCTTGAGTACCATTACCACCGGTGCAGAGTAAGAAATTTGGCTAGGTATAATAATGCTAGCCTCTAACATGTGTTCAACCATACACTCAATTTCACTCTTTTGTCCATAAGGGTATCTGTAAGGCATGATGTTAGGAGGAACAATCTGAGGAATTAGGTGAATATCATGATCATGATCGCGAGTGGGTGGAAGACCTTTGGGAATATCTTCAAATACTTTGGAATGTTTATCAATGATCCCTTGGAGATTTAGGGGAATAGATGGCTTAGATGTTTTAACATCTAGTGAGAATAGTTTTAAAATTACACCTTGATGCCCCTTTTTAAATAATTTTGTCATGCCGTTAGAGCTTATCACCTTACTGGGTTTCCATGTGATACCCCTTCACTAAATCTCCTTTCCTTCCAATAAAAATTTCATGAAAAGTTCTTGAAAATTAAAATCCATTGTTCCCAATGATTGTAACCATTGGACTCCTAGTACGACATCAGCACCACCCATGGGTATAGCAATCATTGGAATATTCATTACATATTCCCCCATAGTAATATTGTTCTTATGGCCTTTTCCTGAGCAATTGATAGTTCCTCCACTTGCAATTATTACTTGAAACTCTGGCGCTGGATATATAAAGCAATTGAGAGCTTTGGCTAATTTATAGTGAATGAAATTATGAGTACTACCAAAATCAATTAGTATTGTTACCTTTTTCTTTTTGATATATCCTTCGATCTTGAGGGTTTGAGGAGTGTTAATTCCATCCAATGCATTACATGATATGGTGGGAGTCAAATCTTCAAAAGAAATATCTTCTACATTTTCATCTTGAGATGGTTCTTATTCTTGTTCTTGTTCTTTCTCTTGTTCTTGTTCTTGCTCACAATATATGTAGAATAATTTCTTCGCACCGCACTTATGTCCCTTACTGTACTTGTTGTCACAATTAAAGAATAAACTTTTTTCTTTTCTTTCCTCCAATTTTTTAGGTGTCAACCTTGCAGGTTGAGGTGGTTTAGAAGAAGGAACATTATTCTCTCGATAGATGTTAGGAGTGGTCCTTCTAGTAGCCATAGCCATATTTTTACTTTCAACATTTCTCGCCACCTTGAATGCATTATCCAATGTTTTGGGTTCCCAAAGGTGAACATCATGTTGAATGTTATCCTTTAAAGTTCCTATGAATACATCAATCAGGTGCTCATCTGGAATATATGTTAACTTTATATTCAATCTTTGGAAGTTCTCAATGTGCTATGAAACTGGACCCTTTTGCTTTAGATTTATCAATTGGCTGAAGAAGGTATTGCTCCATGTATCCTCATAGTGTGCTAACATTTCTTCCGTGAAAATTGTCCAAGTGACAAGTGATTTGCGAGAACAAATCCATTGATACCACACAAATTGATTGGGTGCTAAATATAAAGACGCAATTCATACCTTTTGTGTGTGTGGCACATCATGTAGATCAAAGAACTGCTCCATCTGGAGTAGCCACATGATTGGATCCTTGCCATCAAACTTCCTCATATCGATATTAGGAAAGTGGTTGGTATTCAACCCAAAGTTGGAGTTTCTCCAGTCTTGATTCATCTTCCTTTTGTCCTAATCATGAATTTCATGGGATGCATTGTCACTTTTAGGTGGCCTCTCTATTAGCAACTTTTTCAATCCTTCCATGATCTCCCCTTTTAAACCATCCATAATAGTATCCATTATCACTTCCATCTTAGCTTCAGTTGAATCCATCATCCCTTATAGTTCATATTTTCTTACTTCCTTATTTTGTAAATCATTTATGTCCTTGTGCATTTCTTCACCTTCATCAAGAGTCCAAGTAGGGTTTTCTAAAGGCTTATTTGGTGTAGAAGTTACCTTTGTTTTTGTCATGTTGTCCAAGTATCACTACAAGGTAGGAATTCCTAATTGGCTTAGGTAGAGGTCCTCATAGACAAGGGTGTGACAGGTGTTATTGCTCTTTGATATACGTGTGGGGTCCAACAATAGTACTCGGCCCAATATCTCAGGGCACTAACTAAGGAGGCTTGGCCATGCCCTTAGCCATACTATATGACTACCCAAGTACTACAGAGTGATCTCCCCAAGTGTTTTTCTTGGTGTACTATAACAACAAGACAGACAAAAGGTTTACTCAGTAAGTCTTTGAATTCTAGAGGTTCGTCTGATATACACTAGGTATGTGGGAGCTCAAATCTGTAGTAGTGTTGTCTAATGCACAACTTTTCGAAAGGGGCCTTCTGATATACTCTAGGTACATGGAAGAACCACATTGTCCCCAGATTGTAGAGTTGACCAGTAATGACAGCTGCTACGTTTAGAGATGTTGGAACACGTCTGTACCTAAAAAAATCCCTAAGTTTCTCTCAAATTGATGTGATACTCCTTTTATCCCACTTTATTCTACTTTTCGAATCAACCCAATTGGATCTTCTAGTCAAAATATATGCAAATTTCCAAAAACAAACGCACCTTTTAAACCCTGATTTGGAGCTTGTTCTACTAGGCGACCTTTCTTTTGTTGTATCTTTATGATTTTGGCCCTTATAGGTATGAAATTGAATTGTGTAGTTCTCTGATATGTCCTCTCTGTAATGTAATAGATCTTATCAAAATTGGATGTTCCAAGTGGAATTTATGGTGACTTCCCCATGCCTTGATAATTTTTGGCCTTTCCAGGAGAGTGTACTTGTAAAGCATGCCAAGTGCACAATATGTGATATGTTATTTTGAAGCTTACACTAGAAATACTATAGACTATCCACTATCTAATGCAATTGGTCTCACTTAATTTCGATACTCATTGAATAAGATATCATTGTTTTACTTGGAACCCTTGTTTGATACTAGTTAATAGGACTAGTCAGCTACCCTATATTACACAGGGTGTATCTCCAAAATCAGGATGACCCAGAAGTTGAACGTTTTACCACATATACCTTGATAATTTTTGTGAATATATTATGATTTTCATGCTCTAAAGCATCACATAAACAAATTTTGCAATGACTGAATTCGGGATGATTCAGGAACTTGATCTTCCACATGATATATCTCTGAAATTATAAAGCCCCGGAATTTGAGATTTTAACCACAAGTACTTTGATCCATATACTAAATATCCCCCAAGGTGTTTCTTCTGAAACATCCCATAAAAATGTTAAAGTAAAAATTCCAAGTTGTCTCAAATGCAGCAGTGAAACCCTAAGACCTTGAGCTCTGATACCAAATGTTAGGAACCAAATATAAAAATAACATAAAAGACCTAAGAATAGGTACTCGCCACCTTGAAAAAGAGAGAAGTTCAGATAATAAGTCTCTTCGAGGGGGAAACCTCCTTATATATCATATGAATTCACAAATACAAGATGATTCCAAATGAAAATGTCTCCTTGATATATATATATAGGAGACTAGGAGGTACAATTACAACTAATGGACCCAAGCTGACATAAATAAAATAACAATAATAATGTAATATTCCCAAATTAAGGGGTAATGTGCCACTATTGAGGGCTTAAAAACATGCAAGTGTTTCACCTTGGTTTCACATCCCTGACACCATGGAAAACATTTTGTCATGTTCCCTAGCTATCAAAGAGAATAAAATCCACTTTTTGAAGGACGAACACATTATCTTCCCTGTTGATGTTTGGCTTAGTGGGAGCACTCACACCCCCCTACAATGGATTAGGGAGTCTCTCCCTTGGGGTGATGCCTCTTGCTAGACCATGAGGGAGTGTCACTAACACCTCCTGTCAGGATTGAAGAGAGCGTTAGTCCTATTAGGGTGGTTTTAACCAATCCCACCTCATTCTATGGGTCAAATTAGAAATATTTATGGTGGTTATGATTGAGGGATGACTCATAAGCTCGAATCTCTCCTTTTTGGGTAATCAATACTAACTTATGGAGGAAATATCTCAACCTTCCCTTGCTATTCTAAGTTGCTTAAACCTCCCAATCCTCTATATAAATAAAGACCCTCAAGGGCGGAGGAGATTAGATGAAGATAAGGTCTAAATCATATCAAGCCTCTGGTTTATTTGTCAGCATACGGTAAGGGGATATATAGGAGGATCATTGGAGGAAGATTTCTCAATATCAGTATGATTCTAAGTGATGTCCATTGTTTCTCATGAATATAATCTTGGCTTATTCCCATACTTATGTCTCATTTACTTTACATGTGAATGTTTATGATTGTTTCATTTAGTTAGATTTGCTTTCATCTAATTTTGTGCAAGTAGTAGAATAAGAAGATCATTCAATCCAATTGAAGGGAGATCATTTTCAAGCTAGGACTAGATCCAATGTTGGAGAAACAAGGAGCAACGAGGACAACCTTTGAAAAAGGTGCACTCTTACTTCCTTTTCCCTCTTCTTGTTTTCATGTGTGAATAAACAGGAGCAAGGGATGTTAGTGTCCATTTTCTCTATTCTATCTTAGTCAAAGAAAACCTAGCTAAGGGGAGGTTAACATGTCCGTAGGGTAATATTTCTCACAACACGTGTGCTTATCTGCATACATCTTCTATTGATTCTGAGTGACCTGCAAATTCTCCTTCAGGACTCTCAAGATTGTCATGGATTTCCTACAACCAATATTTTTCCTTGGGGGTTATGTTATCCCCAAATGCCAAATCCACAAATGATGGGGCATCATATCCATACAATGACCTGAATGGGCTCATCACAATGGACATGTGATGAGTGGTATTGTAGCAATGTTCCCCAATATGAAACCACTTTATCCATGGCCTTTGCTTCCCTAAAACATAATTCCTCAGGTGCCCCTCAATCCACTTGTTTACTATATCAGTATGCTCGTTTGTCTGAGGGTGATATTTGATTCCAGGTGTCATATCCATCCCAGATAACCTAAACAAATCCAACCAAAACATGTTTGGAAACCTGTTATCTCGGTCACTAACTATGTTCCTCGGAAGACCATGCAGTCTGAATACCTCCTTGAAGAATATGTCTACTACCTGAGATTCTTTTGTACTCTAAAGGAATGAAAAAGAAGTGTGCATATTTGGTCAACCTGTCCACTACCAGGTAGATACATTCCCTTCCATTTACCTTCGGCAACCCTGTAATGAATTCCATGGAAATTTTATTCCACTTATGTTATGGAATCGATAATGGTTGAAGTTGTCATACAGGGTGTGTAAGCTATAACTTGTTATGTTGGCAAGTCATGCACTCCCTCACATGTTGAATTACACCCTCCTTGATACCCTTCCAAGAGAATCTATCCCTCACCTTCATGTAGGTCTTTAGATACCCTAGATGCACTACCAATGGTACGTCATGTACTGCCCTCAAATTCTTATCCTTAAGTGTGGGCTCAATGACAAGATAAATCGTGTCTTTGTAGTAGATGATGTCATCCACTACCTTGTACCTGTCATCATGAATAATTCCCTCCATCAACTCACAGGTGAACGTATTCTTGGATTATTCCATCAAGAGAATGGACTTCTAGTATGTTGAGATGTCTGTCATGGAGAAGGTTGCAAGACTCTTGGATAAGGTGTCAGCAACTATTTTCTTCTTCCCCTTTACATACTCAATGTCAAAATCATATTCCTGCACCTTACTCACCCATTTATGTTTCCTCTCATTCAATTCTTGTTGCTCCAAGAAATATCTCAAATTGTTGTGGTCATTCCTAACCACAAAGCATCCTCCCACCAGGTACTTTTTTAACTTGGCCAGTGCATGCATGATGGCCAACATATCCTTATCATAGATCAGATAGAACTTCTTTGGCTCCCTCATATTTATGATCTCGAAGGATATCAGGTGTTGGTTATGCATCAACACCACTCCTATCCCCTCACCGGATGCATCACAATCCAATACAAAAGGTTGTGTGAAATATAGGAGTGCTAATATAGGGCAAGTGCTCATCACCCTCTTCATTTTGTCAAATTCCACCCATGCATCCTCTAACCATTGAAACACACCCTTCTTGGTGAGGTATGTCAATGGCATAGAAAATTATGAAAATCCTTTCACAAAGCACCTATAATAGTTTCATATCTCGAAGAATCATTGCAGCTATGTGAGTGATATCGGGATGGGTCAATCTAAGATTTTTTGGATCTTCTCTTGATGCACCTTTACTCCCTCAACACCAATCAAGTGCCCTGGATAGAGGATCATTGTCAACCCAAACTCACACTTTGCCTCCTTGGAAAAAAGTGACTACTCCTCCATAATGGTGAGAATATTGTCCACATGCTTCAGATGTTCCTCCCAAGTGTTATTGTACATCAAAATATTGTCAAAGAACACCAGTAAGAACTTCCTCAACTACTTGTTGAAGATATGGTTCATACATGACTAGAAGGTCGCGGGTGAATTAGTCATCCCAAAGGGCATGACTAGAAACTCATAGTGCCCATAGTGACATCTAAAGGTTGTCTTATGGATGTCCTCCTCCCTTACCCAAATCTGATGGTACCTTGATCGAACATCAGTCTTCAAGAAGTACATCACCCCATGCAACTCATATATCAACTCGTCAATCCTGGGTATTAGGTACCGGTTCTTGATAGTTTTTTTTTTTAGTGCCCTATAGTCAATGCAAATCCTCATCGTGCCATCCTTCTTCTTCACCAGTACCACGGAAGAACAAAAGGGACTAGAACTAGGCCTGATGTGCCCCATCTCCAGCAGCTCCTTTATGGCCTTCTCTATTTCATCCTTGAACTTATTCGGATGCCTGTATGGTGTGGTGATCATGGGCTTCGACCCCTCTTATAGATCAATGGCATGCTCAAATCCCCTGTCAAGTGGTCTCCCTACTAGTAACGTTCCAAATACTCTGTCATGATTTCCAAGCAATGTCTGGATGTTCGCATGGTAGTGTTGGTGATCATGTGATGGCTTCTCCATGGTGATCAATCACTTTGTTGCACAAGCCACGTCCTCGTGTCTAAAAAGGGCATCCATGCATTGGTTATACTTGATCCTGGGGAGGACTTGTCGACATACCTCTTAGATGACTCGTTGTCCACTCTTATCCCTGAACTCCATCCTCATGTCTTGATAGTTCATGTGGATATGTCCCAGTGAGTACAACCATTGAACTCCTAGCATCACATGAGTGTCCACCAATTCTACAACATAAAAGTCATCGGTCAATGTATAGCGGCCCAATGTTACTTGCAATCCCATAATCCTCTAAGTACATGCCATGGTGTACCCATCTACTACTGCCACGTTGAATCCCTTGAAGTCCTCTGTAGGGATGTGTCTCCTGGTGACCAGTGCAGCATCAATGAGTTGTGGGTGGCCCCACCATCAATCAGTGTTGTAAGCCTATGCCCCTACAAAATGCCTCTGACCCTAAAATTGTAATATTTGGGAACTCCTAAAAGTGTATCAACGGTCACTCCCTTTCTGCTCTCCTGCAATGGTGCCTTCTCTGTAGAATCAAGGTTTGATAGCTTGCCATTTTTATGTCCAATTCCCTCATCATCATTGTCATCCTCCTCATCAGAAACCACCTCAATGTAATGGACTTTACCTTTTCCCATACATTGATGACCTGGTTCCCACGGCTCTTTGCAATTGTAGCAAAGCTTCTTCCTCCTCGGCTCTCTTCAAGTCTCCTCATCTATCATGTCCTTCCCTGTCCATATCTTCTAGGAGGCTTCATCACCTAAATTTTCTATGGAATAAAGGTTTTTCCCAATGTCTTCTTGGGGGTTGTTTCTGCCATATCTTGGGTATACATGATAGCTTATTGTAGTGTTTTTTTCATGAAATCCTTCACCCATTCTCTTAAGGGCTCATCCAATTTCTCCATGAATAGCTTCATCAGTCTCTATTCATAAAGATCAGAAACCATGAATGTCATCCACTGGAACTTTGTGACATAAGCATCTGGTGTATTGATTTGCCTCAACTATGCCAACTCCTTGAAGTGGATCTTCATATCCTTCTTATCAAACTGGTC
>ML783843.1:222993-234795 GCA_009831015.1 Picea engelmannii
AAGAGTTATAGCACAAGGAAAACCCTTGTCTGTAGGAACCCTGAAAATCCTAACCCTTGAGACATAAATAGAAAAGAAAATGAACAGACAAGATCTATTGTTGTGCAACCTTTTATTGAAATTTGAATATGTCATGACCGAAACGGAAACCTCATGAGGATATGAATCCCCCTACATTTTTAAAGAGGTGGTACTCCTCTTTGGCTTATGATTTTCTTTGAATATTTTATACCAACAACAATATGGGATACTGTCAAATGACTGAATCCAACTCTTTATGGCTCAATAAATTTTTAAAAAGAAAATTGAAAAATAAAAGATATATATATATATATATATATATGGATAATTCCTAAGAAGTCGACCGGGAACCTCAAACACCACACAATATAGAAAATGATAAAATCCTTACATCCATCACAGTTTAATAAAAAAATTAATCACATTCAAATAAAAGAAATGGTCCAATGACACGAGAAATTTGAAAGAGTACTACTCATTAATCTCAAAAGAAGATTTTGATAGATCGACTTCAAATATTCTATACTCAAAATTCAGCGTTATAAAATACAATCAAAATCGATCCCGACTCAGTTCTCTGGGATTCCTCAAAAATGATCATGTTTGTTACAATACTTGAAATTTAAAGGCATTTTTTCATTAATGGACTCGGATTGGGGCTCTCATGGACCATAAAAGTATTTACAATAAATATGATGAAGAGAAGAACATGGAGTGGAGCACGAACAACTGGATCTGGAAAGAAGACAGGAGGAAGTTATCAGAATTTGGTTATACTTTTCCAATGAAAAAATAAATATAACTGTATGAAATCTAATAAGGAAGAAAGTATGTAATCAGTGTGAACTTACTGTGATGGAATCTCTCTCGTCCATTTTCTTGTTGATGCGCCTTTTATATATTTTCCTATTGTGGTTATGTGGCCGATTGTAACCGCTTCTGTTGGAAATTCACCAATATTGGTTATAGCTTTGTTTAACCATTCTTGAATATATTCCCTTAATGGGGCAACGATTACTTCTTGCTTTACTTTGATACTTAACAATTCACTCTCAATTTCTCTATGGTCAATAGATAAATTTTGTAATACAGTCTCAATGTCCTCATTTTTATTTGTGTACTCAACAAGCCAATTATAAATGTCATCATAAGTATACTCAATCATACTACCAAATTTTTCGGCCGATGATTTATTCATATTTTCTACTTGCTTTTCAAATTTCTCTCTGCTTATGATCATTGAATTTGAGATTAAGTTTGGATATGAAACCTCAATAGTGGAGCCCACAATATCCAAACCAATAATCTTTGAGTATGCCTTAATATTTTTCCATTATAGTTCTTTTAATTGATTTAACCCCTTTAATGTATTGATTCTTTCAATCCAACATGCCGTTAATTGTTTCATACGGCTCCAGGAGGGAAAATATTCTCATTTTCTTCTATGGTTCGTCATTGTCGAGACTTTTGCTACAAACATGGAAACTCCTTCTGTGAAGAATCCTTCATCATTCTTCAAATTTGCATTCAAATATTCTTTAGTGTTTTGAATTATGAGCCCGAGAGTAGAAACACTTTTCTCTAAGTCCCATAAATCTAAAATGAGCAACATTCTTTTCTTTATATTCCCTTCAACAAAGTGTCGAGTAGCAATTGAAGAATTTTGTTAGGTTGTATCATGGTAATTGGGGTAGGCAATATAGGTGGGGGAATGAGATTTGCTTCCAATTCCTTGAATCTCTCCTTGAGTTTGAGATTTTCCTCTTCCATTTAATTATTGAAACGTACAAGTCATTCCCTATGACTCTGTGAATTGAGAATAATTTTGAAGGCAACATGTTTTTAGTATCAATGGTGGACCGTGAATTTCCCTTTTTATTCTTCAAGGTTCTTTCAAAAGTCAATTTATTCAAAGATTTATCAAATAAAACATTTTACACAGAAAAGGTATCTTCACTAGAGAAGACTTCATCTTGAACAGGCAATGCAACGGATTGAACATTTTCATGGGCGCGTTCTTCATCATATGGAAACTAGATATTTTCAATATCCACATCTAAGTCCATATTATCAAGCAAAATATCATCTTCATGTACATTTTTTTCTTCTCCCTGTTGTTGAGAATTAACCCTTTTCCTTTTTACTTGTAATTTATGAGAGTTTTCTAGACTTCCTTGAGGAGGATTCATTTCTCCATCATCACTTGAATTGTTACTTGGGATTTTTCTTTGCTAGTGTGTTGTAGACTAAGGTTTTACTGTAGGAAAAGGACTTCTATGAGAAACAATGGGTGATTGATCATTTATTTCACTTGAGGGTTACCCTATTTTCTTATGACCTTTAGTAATGCTCACAATTGTCTCTATGTCGCCAGAATTTTTATCAACACCCTGAACAAGGGGATCATGACTATCGCCCTCTTCTTATTCAAATATGAGTGTATTGATCGATGTGGGACTGAACCCAACTGATACCATGTGTTTATAGAAAATATGGTTAGGGTCAAACCCTTTGATTTCTTCTGCGAACTTCAAATGAAACTGGTCAAAGTACAAGGCATATTCATCAATTTTGGAAATTCCTCTCAAAAGAATTTCACCAACTCTCTAAGGCAGAGGAATAAGTTTTTTTTTTCCTTCTTTCATAAAAAGCATGAAGCCAAAACTTATACTCCCTCGCCACTTCTAATATAAATAACTTGTCTGGAATATAATAAGGAAGAAATACAGGCTTTTCATGAGAATAGAAAATCCAAATGATATTGTAATTATCCATTTTATCAAGAACTCCCTTTTTATCCAAAAAGTAGGATGCTTCCAATGAAATCTTGGAAGTATATTCTTCAAAGAGTAATTTCTTAAATTATGAGACAAAATCATTGTAAACTTCATAAAAATAATGGATAACTTCCTGCCTCTAGAGAGCTTGATACCACATAGTCACAGGGTCAATTTTTGAGTTTACCCTTTTTCCAACACTCAAAAATTTAAAAATATGACAATGTGTGATAGCAAATACCAGACAAGATGCCATATAGAACTTTTTCTCACTTATGAAATTCATTAATTGTGCAGAAATTTCATTCGATGTGATCTTTTCCCAATCGAAAACACCATTCTCATGAACCGAAAATATAAAATATATAAGGCCAGCCAGGGGATAGTTGTTGTAGAATCTTGACCAATAACTCTAGTAAATAACCAAGCAATTTGTTGATAAGGGTCCTTTAAAGAACTAACCTGGATTCTGGATAGGTCTTTTGGCATTGTAATAGGGTCTTGTAAATATTCCAGCAAGAGTTAAATTACATTGTTTTTCCCTCAAAGAAAAAATTTGGCATCTTCTCCTTTGTACATTAAGTTCACCTCTAGTAACTTTAAGACTTTTTTGAAGACTGAAGGCTCCAACGAAATAGGGGAGTCACTTTGTGGTGGAATGGTTCTTTTATTCTGGACAAATTTATCAATCCACCAGGTGACAATATCTTTGCACTCAAAAACCTCAGGGACACAACCAGTGAGAGTTATTCATGATGTCCAAGCTTTATTATTATCTTTGTCTAGTAACGTTGAATAATACCAGTATGCCCTCCACCAATGGTAATTGTGATATTCTCTAGAAAATAGATTCAAGGTATCCCCGCAAAAATGTTGTCTTCTTTCGGCCAACTTCTCCATAATTTCGATCAGAACAGAGAAATAATCTTTTACATTAGATCCTTGATGATAATATTAACCTAAAATAAATGAAATTTTCCTTGATAGAAACATCATTAATAATGGCCTTTTCAAAATTTAATTTACCAGTTGAGTTTGTAGAATTAACATTTAATATGACTCGAGAACTATGAAAGAGAAAGGACATGTCACGATGGGGTGGGGGAGTGGAAGATTTCAAATGAGAATGTGAGTCTGCAAGTTCGTGATGATAAGAAAAATGGCTAAGTATTGATACTTGTCAGATGGACTTGTGAAGATGGGAAGATACAAAGAAAAAAAAATATGATTTTGTGAGTCTGGAAGTCAGTGAGTCCGTGAATGAAAAATAAACTAAGTGTTGGAAAGAGGTTCAAGGAAGAAAAGTGATATGCCATGAGTCTGCGAGTCTGCCAACCCACGAATATAACAAAATTACATAAGTATGGAAAAAGTATAAGTCGTGGAGGTGAGACATGAAAATTATGGGAGGGAAACATAATTAGAAAAAAAAATACAAGTGCAAAGAAATGAAAAATAAAGAAGAACTTATAAGGTTCAACACCTTTCCTCCTGCATTCTAGTTGCGAAATTACTACATATTTTTTTCCTATTAATAATTTGGGCATTTCAACATTGCAGTATTATTCAAATCGGAGTATAACTCTACAGGACTAAAATAAAATAAAATAAAAATTCTAGGGCTTGCCCACACCCTTATTTGAGACCTATCCCATCAGATTCCTCTTTTCATATGGATCGTTGTGATTCCCATTTCTTTTATCTTTTTTTTCACCTCATGGACCCATACCCTTCCCAACACCCTTATTTCCCACTTATCCCATTGGTCTCCTCTTGTTTCCCTAATCATAGTGGTATATATCACTTGTATTCTTTTTTGTCTATGGACCCACCCCTCATACCCTCATGGCTCCCACCCACCAAGAAGAAACCAATCAGAAACTGATTATTGACCCTAATTCCCTCCAGGCCTAAGTAAATAAGGACATTCTGGTCATTCAAGCAAAAATGGACTTTATCCAAGAACAACTCGGTATCCAAATTGTTGAAGTCCATTCCGCTCTACACCAAATCATGAACAAAATCTAGGGTCCTCCCTCCTTTGACCCATCTCTCTTTACTAAAGGTGTTGAATCCAACCAACCTCTATGCTCTCATTCTAACTCCCTACCTCGTGACCCCCATCTTATGAGAGTCGAGGTAAACAAATTTGATGGCTCGAATCCACAAGCCTGGGTTACTCAAATGGAACACTATTTCTCCCTGCATGGTATCACAGATGACTTAACCAAGCTTCGTTATGGAATTCTCTATTTGGATATGAAAAGATGGAAATGGTGGCAATGGCGTCAAAATTCATGCCAAGGGTATGTTGCTTGGTCATAGTTTGTTGAAAATATGTATGAACTCTTTGACACAAACACCCACCATTTAGGATGTATGGCCAAGTTGAAACAGTCTAGAACAGTCGAAGATTTTATTATTTCCTTTGAGCACTTGGCTTTCTGCATGGAGGGCATGACATATGCTTTATTCCAGGAATGTTTCATCAATGGCCTCAAAGATGAAATATGAGCCCAAGTCATCATGGCTCACCCCTAGACTTAGTTGGAAGCAACAAAACATGCCAAGGAGGCACAATGGGTCATCTTGGACCAGAGAAGAAAACCCACTTTTGTTCTCTGCAAAAATGGGCAAAAAACCCACTTTTGTTCTCTCCAAAAATTAACATGGGCAGAAATGGTTGAACACCAACTCAAGGGTCTTTGCTACAATTGTGCTGATAAATACTTTCCCGGGCACAAGTGTAAAGAACAAAAACTTTGTATGGCCATTTCAAAGGATGTTTTTCATGAAGAGGTTGAGGTTTCACCCAAAGCATAGATACTCAAAACAAATGATCATACGCCGCCCTCTGATCATCCTGAATTTGAACCATTGATTTCATTGAATTCTCTCACTGGTTTAATGTTTTTACTCCCCAAACCCTCAAATTGATTGGTTACATTAAGAACGGGAAAGTCATCATACTAGTTGAAAGTGGCAGCACTCATAATTTCATTCAACGTCGCCTTGCTTAAGAAGTCAATTTCTATATCTGTGCTATCAACAATTTTCAAATCATGATTTCCAATGGTGGTTCCATGAAATGTGGTGGGTGTTGTGAAAATGTGTGCCTACAAATTAGTCAATATAACCTGAAATCTCACATGTTTTCTATTGACATGGGTGGTTGTGACATTGTGCTTGGTGTTGAATGGTTACGCACTCTTGGCCCCATCACCATGGATTTTAAGGAATCAACCATACAATTCCGACAGGTAGGACAACAGTATAAATTCCAAGGAATTACAACAGGGTCTCTAGAGATCACCAATTCCGATCACATGGAAAAGTTACTCAAAAAAGGTCATTTTGGCATCATTTCCTAACTCCATTCCATTCAAACAGTTGAAACACCCCCGATACACCCCGACCTTCAAATGATCCTTTCCCGCCATCCCACTATTTTCCAAACGCCTCAGGGCCTTCCCCCCTCCCATGGAGACCATGACCATCCCATTCCTTTAATGTCGGGATTATTCCTCCCAATGTTAACCCCTATCGTCATCCCTTTGCTCAAAAATATGAAATTGAGAAAATTGTACAAGAATTGTTAGAGGCGAGTGTTATTTTTCCCATTAATATCCCCTATTCTTCCCCTGTTGTCATGGTCCTCAAGAAGGAAGGCACTTGGAGAATTTGTCCTGATTTTCATGCCCTTAATAAACTTACCATCAAGGACAAATTTCTTCTTCCTGTCATAGATGACCATCTAGATAAACTCAGTGGGGCTCAACATTTTACCAAACTTGACCTACGTTCGGGCTACCACCAGATACATATGAAAGAGGAAGACATCCCCAAGACTGAATTTCGCACTCATGAGGGCCACTATGAGTTCTTGGTCATGCCCTTCAGTATATGTAATGCCCCCTCCACTTTTCAAAGCCTTGTGAATCATGTTTTCCGTCCTTTCCTCTGTCACTTCGTGTTAGTTTTCTATGATGATATTATCATCTATAGTAAAACTTGGCCATGCCATCTCACCCATGTATATCAAGCTCTCCATCTCCTCTCCAAGAACCAACTTTTCCTCAAATAGTCTAAATGTTCTTTTGGCACCTCTGAAGTTAAGTACCTGGGTCATATTGTTGGCAAGGATGGTGTTAGGGTGGATCCCAAGAAAATTTAAGCTATGTAGAATTGGCCTCGCCCTAAAATTCTTAAAATTATGCATGGTTTACTAGTTTTAACGAGATATTATCACAAGTTTGTTCAAAATTATGGAAAAATTGCACCTCCTCTAACAACTCTCCTTAAAAAGATTGCTTCCAGTTGGACTCCAGCAATTGGCCAATCCTTTCAAGCCTTGAAAGAAGCTATGTGCGCTACTCTTGCACTGGCCCTACCTCACTTTACCAAGACCTTTGTTCTGGAATGTGATGCATCCGGGAGAGGAATCAGGGTAGTCCTCATGCAATATGGATGACTTTTGTCTTTCACCAGCAAACAGTTTCCAGGCCTACATTTGGGCTAATCAATTTATGAAAATGAAATGTTGGCTATTTTGTATGCACTGGATCTCTAGTGCCCTTATCTATTGGGACAACACTTCCAAAGTAAAATAGATCATCAAAACCTCAATTACTTCCTGGAACAAAGAATTTCATCCCATAGCAACAAAAATGGGTGACCCAAGGTACTCCCTGAGTTTCATGCTTCACCTACAACGAGCCATTCAGGTTTTACCAAAACTTATGAAAAGGTAGAATGGTCTTTCTTCTGAGACGGTATGAAAAAAGACATCCGCACCTTTATGGCTGAATGTGATTCATGTCAATGCAATAAGGGAGAGGCTTTCAAACCTCTTGGTACACTCCAACCACTTCCACTTCCACCTATTATTTGGATGGATATTTCCATGGATTTAATTGTTGGCTTACCCAAATCAAGCAATAAGTCAGTCATCATGGTGGTAGTGGATCGTCTTTCCAAATATGCTTATTTATGTGCTCTTCAACACCCGTTCAAAGCATCCACAATGGCTCAAATTTTTATGGATAATATCTTCAAACTCCATGGAATGCCTCATTCTGTTGTTTCTGACCGTGATCCCACTTTTACCAGCAATTTCTAGCAAGAACTATTCAGGCTCCAAGGAACTCAATTGCATCTCATCACATCTTATCATCCTCAAAAATTGTTTGGAAACATATTTGAGGTATTTTTCATCTAACAGACAGCATGAGTGGATTCAATGGTTACCCCTAGTTGAATGGTGGTACAACACCTCCTATCATACTACCACTCACATGACTCCTTTTGAAGAAGTTTGCGGACAAAAGCCACCATCAGTTATCCCATACATGTCAGGTTTCTCCAAAGTTCAAGACGTTTACCGCAATCTTACCGTCTCCATGAAAATTCTCTGCACTCTCAAAGACAATTTGGAAATGGCTCAAAATCACGAAGCAACAGGCATATCAGGGTCATTCTGAATGCCAATTTGCTGAAGGGGATCAAGTGTTTCTCCGCCTTCAACCATACAAGCAGACTTCACTAAAAGCCCAATAGTGTCAGAAACTTGCACCAACATTTTATGGTCCTTATGTTGTTATCAAACGCGTGGGGCCAGTGGCCTATCAGTTAGCTTTGCCCAATCACTCCAAGCTACATCATGTTTTTCATGTATCATGCATAAAGAAAGTGATTGAAACCAAATGCCACACATAGACCAGCCTACTAGAGTTGGATGAAGAAGGTTGCATTTGGTTGCAGCCAAAAGTTGTATTGGACCAGAGAGAGCATTGTCTCCATCAACACACCATCAAGGAAGTTTTGGTTCACTATATGGATACTCCACCAGAAGATGCCACCTCGGAACCGGTTACCATTCTGCAGCATTTTCCTCATTTTAAACCTTGAGGATGAGGATATTTTTCAAGGGGGAGGGCATGTTAGGGACCTAACCCCTCATGTAGATAGAACAATATATTTTCCATGTAATAAATCCCAACATTAGTTAGTAAGGCCTATTTAATAAATTTGAATAAATCAATATAAGAAGATCTAATAGAAGCTTTTGCTTCTAGAAAGATATTCCTCTAGAATGTTCTTTAGAAGATAGAATTAGTATAAATAAGAGTAGGAGGCATGAGAAAGTTTGTCTTTGGAATCATTGTAATAGATCTCTGCTCTGTTGGAGGTTTCCCTCTCAAAGAGGTAAGTGAACATTACTTTATTTGAATAAAGGTGTTATTTTTGGTGTTGCTCTTCTAATATTTTGTTGTTACGTAGGTGTCCTTATCTACCCAATTGTGATAGCTATATTTTGCTAACATCGGGCCTCTTCCATTGTTATATATAATAGAGATTATCTTGTATTTGACACATAATAGATCTAATATATTAATTCCATTCTATCTTGTAGAAGGTTTTTTTGGTTTTGCAGCAGTGTATGTTCCAGGGATGTTCTTTTAAACTTCTTCAAATGACCCATGGAAAACTTCCTAGCTCACATGATAGACCTACTAGCCGTTGTTTACCTAATCACTACCATGGCATCGTACCCATCATACATTTATTTGCAGCTTTGAATGTTAGAAGTGCCTCTCCAAAAAAACATGTCTTGGCTAGGGAACCTCCATCTTCTTGAGCTTCTTCACAGTTCCCCATCTTGTTATGCTTGCTCTTCCCAAATATTTTCTTCTTCTTTTTCGTTCTTTTAGGTCCTTTTTCCATCAGTGTCATTTCACCTTACCCTAGTTGTTGAATTTACATATGGTATTCCTTGCAACCCCACAGGTCAATTGTAGTCTTTAGTGGACATTAATATCTATACTAGAATTAACTGAAATTAAATTAAATATTGTATTTGCTTAGCTTTCTCTAGTGACCCTTTGGTGTCAAAATCGTGTGATAGTGTTTAGTGTGTATGCCAATGGATGATAATTTACATTGACATCCATAACAACCTAATTGTGTTCAATAATATACTCATCATTGTGATAAGGATTTGATCATTGTTAAAACATGATGTCATTTGGATATTGTGGTTGGTATTTTCTATTATTAGCTATGTGAACTGGTTTTTCCATCAATTATTGTCATGAAAAAACATCATAGCACAACAATT
Source organism: Picea engelmannii (assembly GCA_009831015.1). Classification (NCBI taxonomy): domain Eukaryota; kingdom Viridiplantae; phylum Streptophyta; class Pinopsida; order Pinales; family Pinaceae; genus Picea; species Picea engelmannii. The sequence continues at coordinate 232,909 of ML783843.1, forward strand.
ATAGAGAGTGAAGTAGCGTAGAATAGTTATTCATATGAAATACAATCATGCCATTCTACTAGTATGTTGCAGTGCATTATTCAAAAATTATCAATAACGATTATACGAGAGAATACCATGACAACAAACCTAAAACTTACATCCCAAAATCAACTTTTGTGATCATGGAGATGGGTGATAATTTGCATTGACTTCAATAATCATTGAATTATCTTCACAATATTACTTATCATTATAATATGTATTTAATGATTATTAATACATGATATTGTGCTTAGGCTTCTAGATTATTCATTGTGTAAACTTTTTAGATTATTCATCGTGTAAACTTTTTTAGATTATTCACTGTGTAAACTCTTTTCTTTTTATTCCAATTATTATCTTCTTATTTTTTTGTAAGTTAAAAGTTTGTATTACCTTAAAGAAAAACCATGTCAATACAATGTTCAGAGTCTGCCACATGTTCTGACATAAGCATGGAAACCAAAACAGGTGGCCTGGAAGGAAAATTAGATGTGGCTATTGCCAGAAACCAAGACGTGGTTGTTGCCATAAAAAAAAAGTTTTAACAAAACCAAAATTAACGGTAACGGGTTCCTGTGGAACAAAATGAAAGAAATGTTAGAGGTGCGGCAAACCTGGGCGTCCTTCATTGTTGTAAGTGAAAACGAGTAGTTGGTTGCAAGTCGGACAGTGCTTCTGAGCCAGTGCACCGAACATGGAGTCGAACAAGAGGTCCATGCGGTTGTTGAGGATGATCTGATTGTGAAGTTGGTCCTCCAGGTTTCGACGCATCTCAAATATCAGTTGAACGTGGTCATCTGAAAAACGGTGTGGGTTGAGCAAGGGTTGCTTAGTATGCCCAACCATTGTCTCTTGAAGAATTGCGGCTGCAACAACCATTTCCTCCTGAAGAACTACAGCTACATCGAGATTCGTTGGTGGAGTTTCTTCCAAGGCCAACCCGTGGGTGGAGTTTCAAGCTATCCAATATGGCAACCAGTTGTGGGGGATTTCTTCCTCAACTACACAATCGCCTGGCTCCATTGTTGGGAGAGTCAGGGGGCTAGTGATGTTGAAAGGCTCTAGATGAGCTTCAACGTTTCCCAACCCGGGAGGAGGAATTTATTACTCAATTGGGCAACTCCCAGTATCGATAATGGTGTTGGAGAGGTGAGGGGGAAAGTTCAGGATGTTGAGAGGAGGCTAAGGAATCTCAATCCAATTATGGCTAGTGCGGGAGAGGCTAGAAGAGTTGGTGGTCGGATTAGAGGGTTGCGAGGGGTCTGGGCGATTGTGTCGAGCTATGAAGTTGTAATAGGTCGGCTCTCTTTTGGGATTACCTCGCTCTCTCGACATGGTGGAGGAATTACAACATAGGGGGAAACCAGGTTTCTGATCCAACAAAGAGAAATCTAGGAGCACGACACAGGTGAGGAATAGACTGAGAATGGACACTAGCAGAAGGTTGGAGGCAGTGGGACAGAGAGAAGAGTTCCCACACCAAGGAGGCTTGGAATGTCAGGTGAGGATGAGAGCCAAAGGGAAAAGTGAAGTGGGAGAATATTGTGAGAAACCATTGAAGTGACTGAGAGGAGCACCATGAAGATGAAGGTGATGCCAACTGAATGCTTCGTACCTACTCTAGTGCTCCATAACTGGTTCACACGGAGATCCATTAAATTTCCTTTAGCATACTAGCGCACTAACATCCCTGCAGCATGAATGTTATTCATGGTGAGCGGACTATATGTGAGGTTGACGGCTGGGGATAATAACTCCCCACACCACATGAGTTCCAGGTTGCGTATGTTGGCCAGATGTCACCCCATCTAGGGTTATGCCAATTATTATCATAAGTAAATATTATAGTAGATAATGTTAATA
>ML783843.1:235497-246026 GCA_009831015.1 Picea engelmannii
AAAGGTCAATAATTATTTATTAATTTAATAAAAATTAATTATTGATTTAATAAAAGTTAAATACATCTTCAGCACAGACATATATAATTTGCACACATATAGCTTCTGCACCTCCGCACATCGAACACTTAGTAAATAAAATACAGCTTCAACACACACATATAGTCCGCACACATATAGCTTATGCACCTTTGCATATTGATAACATCGATAACTATTAGACTAAGTGTTCATTGTATGGAGATATACCTATAATTAACTTTTATTAAATTAATAAATAATTATTAATCTTTTAATCATTTGTATAGGACTATGTTTAAAATATTATGTAGTTTATGTATTTTATGTATTTTTTAATTATTTTATTTACTAAGTTCATTGTGCGGGGATATACCTGTGTGGAGGTGCGGAAGCTATATGTGTGCGGACTATATGTTTGTGTTGAAGATGTATTTTATTTACTTTGTGTTTGTTGTGCAAGGATATACATGTGTAGAGGTGTGGAAGCTATATCTATGCGGACTATAAGTCTATGATAAAGATATATAATTAACTTTTATAAATTAATAATTAACTTTTATTTTATTTTATTTTGTAAATTAGGGTTGGTATTAATTCCTGTCTAAAACTACAGCTATATGTGATGCAATTAGCCACATGGTTGCGATGCCCATGTGGGAAACCACTGCGCCATTTGTCCAAAATCAAAGGTGGAAATGGTGCCCAGTTGGGAAACCAGCGTCGCCAATGTCATGAAAATGTAGGTAAACTATGCTACGAGGCCACGCAGGGCTGAAATGCGTAACAGTGTACAAAAAAACAGAGGTAGAGGTGTTAAGTCGATAAATAGAGAGCATGATAAAACATTAGAAACCTGGTCCTAGCCACGGCCCTGCGAAAACTTGTTTCACCTGTGCTTTTCCTTTTCCACGGTCAGTCATGGCCTGTCGAAGATCTTGAAGGAAAATCATCAGGGCGTCCACTCTGCTCCAGCGATCGGCTTCCCTATTCTTTGCGTTAAGTGTTGCCAATTTGATATTCTCCAGGTCTTTTTTCATAGTGCTCAGGGTATTCAAGAGCTCGGTTCGCTCTTCACACTTGGCACAGGAAGGATTAGGGTGGATGGAGAGCGGAGAGGAAGAGGAGGATCTCTGAGGGGAGGTGGGAAAAGGGGTGGTGAACGGGGGGCGAGGAGGGGAGGGCGGAAAAGAGGGACGTTAAAGGGGAGAAGGGGGAGGTGGCACGTAGCTGAGCGAATTCCCAAGCAAATCAAACCACTCGACCCTACATCTGTAGGGGTTCGAGAGGGGAGAGAGGTCGCAGGGTGGCTGGTCATGGGTGGGCACAATTACAGGTGCCAAAGGAGGGGGGAAGACTGCTTCTGGGGGAGCCAAAGGAGGGGGAGGGACCACTTCAGGGGGGTGATGGACATCGGCCTGAGGGGGGTTGACAGCTTCACAAGGAGAGTCTGAGGCAAGCGGTTTCCTTCCTTGGGCATCGTATCAGGTTGCTCCCCACTTTGGCTTGCCCCGGGGTCACAACATGATGAACAGCGAGCTCCACAGCAGAAAAGAAAACCAGGAGAGGTCGCACAGGAGCTCGATCGTAGAACGAAGGGAAGAGAGAGCTCGAGAGGTTTGGCTCTGAGACTTACGAGCGAACGAGTGAGGTGCAGGAGACGACATCACGACTATATGAACTGGCGGCAAAGGCTGGAGCTGAGACGACCGGGATGACCCTCTGCGCAGCGCCATGAAGACACACAAGGTGCAGAGCTTCCAGAGCATGTGAGTTGTGGGGTGCGAATGAGAAGTGGAGGGTGGCGAAAGACAGTTTAAAAGTTGGAGGTGACTGAGGAGGGGAGGTGGCGAAGGACGTACACCAGGTGGCATGTGACCTGGCCAAGTGGCCTCGTCCCAACTGAAAACCGTCATGTCACGGTGACACCCCATCCAGGGGATATTTAACTTCAATTTTTAATGTGCGTATATACGTAAAAAACATTTTGTTAAGCATATCCATATGCATAACAATATTCCATTATTGATAACATTGATAACTATTAGACTAAGTGTTCGTCGTGTGGGGATATACATGTGCGGAGGTGCACAAGATATATCTGTGCGGACTATATGTTTGTGTTGAAGATGTATAATTAACTTTTATTTTTAATATATGTATATACATAAAAAAAACATTTTGTTAATGCATGACAATATTCTATTATTGATAACATTGATAGCTATTAGACTAAGTGTTCGTTATGGGGGGATATACATGTGCGGAGGTATGGAAGCTATATGTGTGCAGACACTTTGCATTGGTTCCCATCCATCCTAACCTCCAAATATTTTACATTGTTTCTCGTATATGCTAACCTCCCATTGAAGACTTCACTTATTTACATTGCTTACAACATATGCCAACCTCCCCATTGAACACTTCACTTATTTACTAAGTTTTACTCCACATTGAACACTTTACCTTTTTGCTTATTTTTACAAAGTTTCATGCTAAATGTTTTTACTCCAAACACTTTGCATTGCTTACGGCATATGCTAACCTCCACATTGAACATTTCACCAGCATTGAACATTTCACTTATTTACTAAGTTTTACTCCGCATTGAATAGTTTGTTTTTTTTCTTATTTTTACAAAGTTTTATGCTCAATATTTTTACTTTATTTTATCATTGTCCTCTTTGCATAAACAATAATGTTATTTTTTTATAAAGACTATTCATTATCTATACAATTAATTACATTAAGTTTTATTGTTCAATATATATTTCTCACTCTGGAGCATATATTTCTCACTCAGTAGAGACTGCATTGCCATACAACTCTTGTTAAAATAAAAAATATATAGAAAACAATTACATTTTATTTCAATTTCAAATAAATTAGCAAAGTTAAAAACAACAACAATTGAAATTTTTTTATATAATTTGGTGTGAGAATTTCTATGTAGTTAAAATTAATGATTTGCTTCAAAATAAAAAAAACATTTCATATATGTTTTATATGTTTATTTTTAAGATTAAATATAAGAACACAATTTTGAAGCTTATATACATCAATATGAATATTTAATAAAAATATACGAGGACTTTAAATAAGGTATTCATTATGTGAACATAACAATGTTGAAAGGAATGTAAATTATATTTTTATTTTTAATGAAATTGGTGTAAATAATAAATAATAATAAATAAAAATAATTAGATTCATTGTGTTTAGTATTTGTTTAGTATTTTTGAAGAGAATAATTTAATTCATAAACAAATTAAAACGATGACTTTAAATAAGGTATTCATTATGTGAATATAACAATGATGAAAGGGAATGTAAGTTATTTTTTTTATTTTTAATGAAATGTATGTAAATGATAAATATAAATAATAAAAATAATTAGATTCACTGTGTTGGTATTTTTAAGAGAATAATTCAATTTATACATAAATTGAATTAAGTCATTTATTTTGAATGAAAAACTCTATCTTTGGTAAATTTTGGTTTATAATATAGTTTTATATTGATTAAGTGGAATTTTGCTCATGTAACAGCGTATTTTTCATGAATCTTTTATGATGTATTTTTCCTCGGATCAGTTGATTGAGAGGTTTTTTTTGTTGTATACTTAGTCTCGAATGAGAGAAAGTTTTCCATCTTTTTAGCAGTCTTAGTATTATGATCCTTGAGTAGCTTGTGGGTTTTTTAATTTTTATTAGACACAGTTTTAGTTCGGGGTGTTAGTTCTTTGTTTGAAGGGAGCAAGGTACAATAATTTATTTTATTTTATGATCTTTACTTTGTATGAGTGTCTGAAAATATTATATCAATATATAAGAGCAATTTTCTATTGAAAAAAAAAAAAACATTATTTAAAAAAAAAATGAAAAAAATAATTTAATTTACAAACAAATTCATAATTCATTTATTTTGACCAAAACTCTATTTTAAATTTGGTAAATTTTTGTTTGAAATATAATTTTATAAATTGATCTAGTGGAACTTTGCTCATATAACATTATCTTTAGGATTTTTGGCACATTTTAAAATTTTAAGATAAGTGAAAATTTGAAATTTAAAAAAATAAATAATAAATTACCAAAATACCCTTTTAAAAAATGAAAAATATCCACAAACTAATAAACTTTTTTTAAAAACTATCTATTAAAATAGATTTTGTGACTTTTAATTTTTTGTTAAAATAAAACATAAAACTCATAATTCACATATTATTAATTTTAATAACAAAACAAAAAAATATTTTTTTTCCAATTCATATAATAAATTGAATTTCATATCATTAATTTATTATATCTACTAAAAATAATGTTAAATAAGAAGATATAATCATTATGAAGAAGCTTATGGCACATTCAAACATACACTTGGAATAAAATAGTTTGGGAGGTTTTTTCTAACAAAGACCAAACTCTAATATCAAGAGGGGAGAAGAGATTGAGAAAAATAGAGCCATTATTTGTCCATCTCTCATTTTTAAGAATAAATAAAATGGTGGTTCTGCTTGAAACGTATCGATTCAGAGATTCAGTTTCCTTCCTGTGCAGAGAGGGGGATATATCTGACTCTTGATAGGATGATAGCAACTCTAATGGAAATGGTTGATGACAAGTCTCTTGGATTGGACGAGTTCATGTGGGAGTTATACAAAGCATCGCAAGACATTGTCGCGTCCAATCTGCTAGAGGTGCACAAGGAAGCAATTCAGACGTGTATATATTCTATTTTAAGGGTTGGACTGTCTTCTAACAACATCCCTAATAGACTGTAAATTATTGGACTGTAACAACAAGCTTTTACAGTAAAAGTATAGTTTGATAGATTTTTTTTGGTAACAAAGATTGACCTTTGTTATCCATAAAAAGATTTATATAATAAAGATAATGTCTTTGTCATTCATAAAGAGATTTAGAAAAATAAAGATAATTTATTTTCATCATTTGGTTCTTCCTTTTGAATTGTTTTTATTTTGTTTTGCAGTAGTTTATGGAGGCTTGTATTTGACTTTTAAACACTTGGGTCGATGAGTGATTATGTAATGTGGCGGACATGTAGGAGAACATGGATTAGGATGTAGCATTGGAGCTTTGGAGGCCTTTGGGGGAGGAGCATTGGATCTTTCTTGAGGAGTGTTGCTTATTGGACGTGTGTACCTTGGAGCTTGACATGTGCTAGCTAGAGTTGGAGTGCTCCACATTGCGGGCTTATCTTGTGTAGAGTTAGGTTGTTTGTAGTGAACTAGATCCATTTTGCATTGTTGGACTCCCTCACCTTTCATATAAATAAATCAAGGAGAGAGGCATTCCATCACTTCATTATTGTCTACTCATGTAATCTGTTAGAGATGTGAGAGCTAGGGAGAATTAATATATTTGTACTTTGCTTCATTTGTATTTGTTCTCTTTGTCTTGAGTGCTAGGGTTTTTTAGGGAATGCAAGGTAAGGTTTTTTAGGGAATTCAAGGGAAGGCTAGTGTTAAGGTTTTTCCATAAGAAAACAAAAAGTCTAGGGTTTGGGATAAACCATAGAGGAGCAAAGGGAGCACTTGATCTTGTAGCACTTGATCTTGTAGCTCGTGTGAGAGAAGAAGACCAATGTTTTGTGGCAATTAGAACACCCTAGCGCTACTTGAAGTGCTTGATGTGGAGAAGATATGGGGAGACAATATTGTACACTTGTGGGATGCAAGTGTAGGTTCCAAGGAGGACTTGTTGGTGTGTATGCTACCTTGTTGAGGATCTTTGGTGGAGCGACCAACTTTGGTCGAGAGTGATTCCTAGGTAAGAGTAGTTGGTGGCTAGGGTTTGTTATTTTGGTGGATGCCCTAGCTAGGGTTTGAGAGCTTCACTTATACTAGCTTGTATTAAGTTGTTGGTATGTATAGTTACTTCATCTCATATATATATATTGTTTCGACTGTCCAAACTTTGTGTACTTGCATATTTGAATTTGATCTTATGTTATCTTCGTGATTGGGTAGATTCTAGCATTGGTTATGCATAATGATTTGACATAACATTGAGTTGAATTGGTTGAGTGATTTCACAAATCTTTGAAGATAAAAGGGCAGATTTACTACTATAATAATTTGTTGTAATAAGTCATTTTCAAATATGTTATATGCTTGGCAAGTGTGTTGTAAGGGTTGAAACTTTGTGGTATTGAAGTACACTATATTGGTATTTATTTTCTTGTGATGCGTTCTAAATTGGGTTGAAGTGAAGTGAAGTATTTGCTATTGTAAAATTGTATTTCATGTTCAACCCTAACTTTGTAAGTTTAGAGGGAAAAGATTTGGGAAAGCTAAAGGTTGAGGTGAAATTTTTGAATTTGCATTACATACCATTCCAAGAAATATCTACATGGTATTAGAGCATTTTGGAAATTTCCACATGGTATCAGAGTTGATTTCCCTAAACGCTCTCTTGGTGAAGAAGGAGTTGGGTGTTTCAATTGGTTTTTTTGGTCCTTCGCTAATTGTTTTGCAGTAGTTTATATTCCTCGAATGTTCTTTTAAACATCTTCATAGGCCCCGTGGCTAGCTTCCTAGCTCATATGATAGACCTGCTAGGAATTGTAGACCTAATGACTAACATGGCATCATACCCATCACACATTTCTTTGTGGATTTGAATGTTAGAAGTGTTTCTCCAAAGAAACGTGTCTTAGATAGGGAACCTCCTTCTTCTTGAGCTTCTTCATTGTTCCACAATTTGTTAGGCTAACACTTCCCAATTAGTTTCTTCTTTTTCCTTCTTTCATGTGCTTTTTCCCTCAATGTCCTTTCACCTTCCCCTAGTTGTTGTCTTTACATATTCTATTCCTTGCAATCCTACTGGTCAGTTGTAGCCTTTAGTGGACATTAATATCTAAACTACAATGAACTAAAATTAAATTAAATATCTTATTTGCTTAGCTTTCTCTAGTGACCCTTTGGTGTCAAAATTGTGTGATCATTGTTAAAACATGATGCCACTTGGATATTGTGCTTGGGATTTTTTATTATTAATTATGTAAATTTGTTTTCATCAATTAATTATTATCGTGAAAAAACATCATAACACAACAATAAAAAATGTTTGATCATTGTTAAACCATGATGCCACTTGGATATTGTGCTTGAGCTTTTTTATTATTAATTATAAAAATTTATTTTCATCAATTAATTATTATGATGAAAGTTAAAGAACACATAATAATTATTAATATGAAACAAAATCATACCATTCTAGAAATATGTTGTAATACATTAATACATCACATAAAAAAATTAGAAAACACGACATGAAATTATCAATAATTATCGATAATGATTGTACCAGAGTGAGAGAAAATGCCATGACAACAAACTTAAAACTTACATCCCAAAATCACTAAAAGTGATTATGGAGATGGGTGATAATTTGCATTGACTTCAATAATCATTGAATTCTCTTAACAATATACTCATCATTATAATATGTATTTAATGATTATTAATACATGATATCGTGCTTAGGCTTCTCGATTAAGTGTGTACACAACAAAGAGATGGACATCTTATCAAAGAAGTCTTTTCTGGAACCCGAAGGTAGGATCTCATTGTGCAATTGGAAAAATGGCACAGAGAGCCCCAGAAAATACATCCAATTATTCTAGTTCAACTTTTTGGTTTTTTGTCGACTGTTGCTTTATCCCTGTCTTGTTTAAAGCAATGATGAAAATACATGTTTTATGTCGACTTATGATTGTAATTGTCACAGTTATCTTTTGTTTTTCATAAACAAGTTTTTTGTGATTCCACGAAATGTGGAAATTATATATCTAATATAATGAAGAAATTTTCTTTTTGAGAAAAGATTAAGTGTGTACACTTTTTCTTTTTATGTCAATCATTATCATGAAAACATCCTAATATATAATATATTAAGATATTTTAATAAGTAAAGTAAAGTAATCTATTAACGTGGAACAAAATCATGCAACTTTAAAAATATCTTGTAATATATTATATAATAAAAAATTAAAAAATATATATTATCAATAATAATAATAATAAGTGTTGTCTATCATTATAGCACGAAAGAAAAGTGCTTTAATATCAAATTAAAAGATTACATTTTAAAACTAATTTTAAAATTAACCAACTATTTAATACTGATACGTTTTAAATCTCCTTTATCTCATAATAATTAAAATAAGAGAATATATATTTAAAAAACACTCTCATGTTATGAATTACACTTTCTTTCCCCAATTTCTTCGAAATTACTTTGTAGAATATACATTCTTTTTTTAATTTTGTGTCAGATTTTTATGTCGTTAAAATTAATGATTTGATTTCAAATAAAAAACATTCAATATATGTTTTATCTATTTATTTTTTAATATTATTAGGTTTATGTAGCATGTGAATATAACAATGTTGAAAGGGAATCGAAGATATATTACTTTTAGTTTTTTAATTTTTTTGTTTTCTCAATTAAATGTGTGTAAATGATATTTTAAAAGATAATAAAAATAATTACATTATATTAGGTTTGGAATTTTTAAAGAGAATAATTTTAAATGTGGTAATTTTTTTGTTTTGAATTATAGTTTTATATTGATTAGGTGAAACATTATTCATATAACATTATCCTTAGGAGCCGCACTTAGAAATTTCAATGGAGAGATCCTATGTCTCGTTGCAGGATTCTTAGGGGAAACCATAAATAATGCGGTAGACCTAACAGGCTTATTGCGAGGTCTCCAGACAACTACTGACAGATACCATCACAAGATTATCTTGGAGGGGGACTCACAAATTGTTATTCAGTTAATCACCAAGATTCTCCATGGGGGTAATCCACTGAAAATCTCACCCAGTTGGTGACTCTCTGGGTTGCTAGAGGATTTTGGCATCCTCCTCAGAACCAATCTCAACATCACACCCTCCCACGTGAAAAGAGAAGCAAACAGGGTAGCAGATTGCCTAGCAAATGAAGGAGTAGAAATGGGGACCGAACATCTCTGTTGGGAGGCCCACACCTCGGACGAATCAGACATCTCAGATCGGTGCCAAACCTTAGCCACCAGCGATCTACAACCCCCGGATGGGTTGCCACGTCGCAAAGTCGAGACACGCGGGCAAATGTTGGGTTGCACCATTAATATAACCCACCGACGACCATCCCTTCAGCATTAAAATGGGAACGAGCCCGTGCAGGTTTAACCAGAGGACGAGGCCCTTCACGCAAGTGAATAGGACAGTGCACCAACACACTAGGAGTCCAGCCTTAATGGCCAAGGCAGTCACCGTCATTCTCATCCTTATCAACAGCCTTGACAGTAATGAGAGGTATTTGAATTTCACAGAGCCGAACGCAGAGCCACCGAAGTTCTGGAGCAGGGTTATCCTTCCGTTGGGAACTTCGGACATCTCCAGGTTCCTCAACATGCCCAAGGCATGAGGAAAGCCTCACAGGGGCGCAGCTTGGTACTCATTTGAATCATGCAGGCAGAGGCAGAAGAAGTTCGAGAAGGCATTGGCCTTGGCGTCTTCGCGGAGAAACAGGAAGTCTAGGAGACCTCGAATGCCTCCCATGGCATACGTGAAAGAGATTACCCTGGACGAGGCCATGCAAAGTCATCCTGAGCACCCTCTTTTCACAGTGCCAGACAATTGGAATCCTCACACCGATTTTGGCAATGAAGACAAGATTCTGGCTCCAGGAATACTGCGTGGTCAAAGAGCAACTCACTCGGCAGAGGAATTCACCACCTTCTATGTTGAGGAAGAGGTATCGTGCTGTGCAAATGCAAAGATCGACCCGCCTAGTGGTGCACCTCCGGAGGAAGCGACTCAGTGGAACAAGCCGTAGGCACATCAAGTTAGTGAAGCAAATGAAGGCGAAGGAGCAAACCATGCATAGTGGCCATTTCCCTTGGCCTTTGTTGAAGGAAATTGGAAGCACCAGCCTCCTTTCACCAACCCGGGGTACCTAGCACTAATCTTCGAAATGTGGAGCATGCTAGATGATCAGATCTTTCGAACCGTTCAAATCACCAACAACTCGATATGTTGTATGTTTCACACTCCAGGACTCTCTCGAGAAGGCAGTGCCCTATGTGCGCGCAAGCTTATGCAATTCCTGCAGGATGGCGAAAGCACGGGGAAGAGGACGAGCCGACCGGTTAAAAGGTCTTGTGATGTCCATAGTTAGCGATCTCTTTTTGTTTCAAAACAAAGCTTTAGCCCAGTTAGATCATAGCAATGTTGTAAGTAGGTTGTTAGAATATAGACTGAACCTAATGGCCATGCGTCCTGGTTTCCTTCAGGCAGGACAGCACTCTGATAATTTTGTGTGTTTAAACACAAGTGGCATAGAATGTCCATTTGTCCTGGTTTCCTTCAGGCAGGACAACACTCTGATAATTTTGTGTGTTTAAACACAAGTGGCATAGAATGTCCAGTTGTCTTGGTTTCCTTTTCAGGCAGGACAGCTGACATTACAACTAGACTCTGTAACTATGCAACT
>ML783843.1:246076-263179 GCA_009831015.1 Picea engelmannii
ACAGGGTAGCAGATTGCCTAGCAAATGAAGGAGTAGAAATGGGGACCGAACATCTCTGTTGGGAGGCCCACACCTCGGACGAATCAGACATCTCAGATCGGTGCCAAACCTTAGCCACCAGCGATCTACAACCCCCGGATGGGGTGCCACATCGCAAAGTCGAGACACGCGGGTAAATGTTGGGTTGCGCCATTAATATAACCCACCGGCGACCATCTCTTCAGCATTAAAATGGGAACGAGCCCGTGCAGGTTTAACCAGAGGACGAGGCCCTTCATGCAAGTGAACAGGACAGTGCACCAACACACTAGGAGTCCAGCCTTAATGGCCAAGGCAGTCACCGTCATTCTCATCCTTATCAACAGCCTTGACAGCAATGAGAGGTATTTGAATTTCACAGAGCCGAACGCAGAGCCACCGAAGTTCTGGAGCAGGGTTATCCTTCCGTTGGGAACTTCGGACATCTCCAGGTTCCTCAACATGCCCAAGGCACGAGGAAAGCCTCACAGGGGCGCAACTTGGTACTCATTTGAATCACGCAGGCAGAGGCAGAAGAAGTTCGAGAAGGCATTGGCCTTGGCGTCTTCGCGGAGAAACAGGAAGTCTGGGAGACCTCGAATGCCTCCCATGGCATACGTGAAAGAGATTACCCTGGACGAGGCCATGCAAAGTCATCCTGAGCACCCTCTTTTCACAGTCCCAGACAATTGGAATCCTCACACCGATTTTGGCAATGAAGACAAGATTCTGGCTCCAGGAATACCGCGTGGTCAAAGAGAAACTCACTCGGCAGAGGAATTCACCACCTTCTATGTTGAGGAAGAGGTATCGTGCTGTGCAAATGCAAAGATCGACCCGCCTAGTGGTGCACCTCCGGAGGAAGCGACTCAGTGGAACAAGCGGTAGGCACATCAAGTTAGTGAAGCAAATGAAGGCGAAGGAGCAAACCATGCACAGTGGCCATTTCCCTTGGCCTCTGTTGAAGGAAATTGGAAGGACCAGCCTCCTTTCACCAACCCGGGGTACCTAGCACTAATCTTCGAAATGTGGAGCATGCTAGATGATCAGATCTTTCGAACCGTTCAAATCACCAACAACTCGATATGTTGTATGTTGCACACTCCAGGACTCTCCCGAGAAGGCAGTGCCCTATGTGCGCGCAACCTTATGCAATTCCTGCAGGATGGCGAAAGCACGGGGAAGAGGACGAGCCGACTGGTTAAAAGGTCTTGTGATGTCCATAGTTAGCAATTTCTTTTTGTTTCAGAACAAAGCTTTAGCCCAGTTAGATCATAGCAATGTTGTAAGTAGGTTGTTAGAATATAGACTAAACCTAATGGCCATGCGTCCTGGTTTCCTTCAGGCAGGACAGCACTCTGATAATTTTGTGTGTTTAAACACAAGTGGCATAGAATGTCCATTTGTCCTGGTTTCCTTCAGGCAGGACAGCACTCTGATAATTTTGTGTGTTTAAACACAAGTGGCATAGAATGTCCAGTTGTCTTGGTTTCCTTTTCAGGCAGGACAGCTGGCATTACAACTAGACTCTGTAACTATGCAACTCTAATATAAACAGGATCCTCCCCTTTTTTACTTTAAAAAAAAAAACATTATCCTTAAGAGTTTTAAGTTTGGACACCATGAATTAAAACTTTGAAATTTAAAAAATAGAAGAAAATTACTAAAATATATATATAATAGATTTACAAATTAATAGATTTTTTTTAAATAATATTTATGAATGTTACTTATTTTTAATTAAATTGGAATCAAAAAATATCATAATTCACATATCAATAATTTAAAAAAACAAAAAAATAATTCTTAATGTGAATGGTATAAAAAAAAAATTATAATTTGAAATTATTTTTAATTAAAGTGGAATCAAAAAATATCATAATTCACATATCAATAATTTTAAAAAACAAAAAAATAATTCTTAAAGTGAATGGTATAAAAAAAAAATTATAATTTTTCAAATTAAAAAATATATATAAGTGATGTAGATTTATAAAAGATTAATTATTCTCATAAATTTGTGTATATCAATAATTTTTAAAAATAAAAAATAATTCTTAATATGAATGGTAAAAAAAAATTATAATTTTTCAAATTAAAATAATTGATTAGATTTATAAAAGATAATTATTTTCATAAATTTGATTTCATATTCTTAATGTACTATATTTATTAAGAATAATATTAAATAAAAAAATGTAACCAATGTGAAAGAAAAAAGAACTTTAAAAAACTCATATGTCAAATTGAAATAAAATGTTTTGGTGATTTTTTTTAACAAATACCAACTTTTTAAAGAAGCTTATAAAAAACTCATATATCAAATTGAAATAAAATGGTTTTGGTGGTTTTTTTTAACAAATACCAACTTCTAATATGTAGAGAGGAGATTGAGAAAAATTAGACCCGTTCTGATACCACTTGTACATCGATAACAGGAGAGACTCCCTTCCATAATAGGATCCATTGTATGGTGTTTCCCTACCTCAAGTGTTTTCTATAATAAAGAGGGTCGCGACATTCCAGAATTATTTTGTATATTTGTGTGCAAAATTCGCAAAAACAAGTTGTAGAGATGAGTTTCTCTCATAAAAAGACCCAATTTAAAAAAAAAAAAATCTTCTGAAACGGAGTCCGAGAAGTCAAGATATAGACATTTTAAAATATACAAATTTTCAAGGTTTTTTTCCCACAGACGGTGGTGAGATTTTTTTATTTTTGTAGCACCCGAAGGCCAAAATTGATAAAAACAATTACATATTTGAGTTCCTCTCACAATTTCACCCAAATCGGAGCTCTGAAAGTGAAGATATCATTGATTTAAAATCAACCATTTTGGGGGGTTTTCGTGACGGCGACGACACTACAGAGTTCATAACTTTTCACGGGGTGATCAGATTGCTACCATATTAGTTCCATTGGATAGAGGATTTTCAGATATTTATTTTGGTATCGTATATGTGGTGTTTCCCATGGATATTCACTTTCAATCACTCATGGCCCTACTACGCAAACCGGAAGCCTCCAATGCAAAATTTCAACGCGATATGGAAGTTATTGAAGAGATCAGACTTGCAGAATAGGAGAGATATATTAGGAATCTCATGTACATTGACATCACATCAGAATATACTCAAGAAAGATATGCGTGGTATGATTACGAGGAATATTGTGAGGATTGGTATATGGACAATTGTAATCTCTAGAATGATAACTACTTTCATCTTTTATTTGATGACTCTACTCCATCTTATGTAGAGCACATTATGGAGAGCATCCCAGAGCCTTCTTTGAATACTAATTTTCAGTATTCTCCAGTACTAGTGTGTTATTCAGATGATTTTTTGGATATGGAGAGATCTACATATTTGGATTCTCGTGATCAATGTAACTCTTTGGAGCATCATTTTCAGTTGCTTCTTGAGTTCAGATATCTTCTCCATGGAGTTCACATGAGCACTTGGACATGAGACCCTGGTTTACAATGGTGGTTGGACTACTTCAACATGGTGGCTTTCGTTTCGACATAGGACCCCGGTTGATCCGGACTATTTTCGGCACGAAATGAGAGCGGAAATATAATAAGGAAATGCACAGAGATATCACGTATATCAAATAATATAACATAAATGTATCATAGATGCAACCATAAACATTGATATACAGTAAGACACGATTTCTATTAATGAAATAAATGTACAGAGACTGTAAAAATACAGAGTGAAAGACTCGCTAGAATGGTGGCATCTTATCTCTGAGAAGAGATGTGACGGCTACTCGCATTTGCAAGAAGATGATTACAATGAGGCGTTGAAGGCCTTTTTACAATAATAAGAAATGCCAAAAACCCTAGACATTTAAAAACCTAACCCTAGGAGATGAAGCTCCAAAAGTCATGTGGGCCCCGTTTGGGTAAGTGAGTACATCAACTTCCCGGGGTCGTAACTTTAGCATACGATCTTCGTTTTAGGCGTGTGATAGCTCGTTGGAAAAGTATCGTCAACGAGATTGATTTTGGGGGCTCAATCATTCTTTTAACTATCATTGAGAACCTCGATCTTGAAAAACCTTCATTTGGACCCTCAAAATGGCCCCAGAAGTTAAAACCTGTTAAAAATAGTAAATTGCCAAAATTGCCAGAAAATTGTTTTGATCCATTTGGAAAAGGTGGGTGGCCACCGATATCCACCTAGATCAATCCTCCATCCTTAGGAAGCAATGGTATCCATTGTGTTGAGTTCCTGGGGGAGAGGGAAAAGCGTTTGTTGAATTTGCATCTTGGTGAGTTGTTTGTCTTGTTGGAGACGTCGAGTTGCTTAGTTTGTGGAAATCTATCACAAACCTGTTGAGGTTGAGGTTGTTCAACAAGTCGAGATACATGAGAGGATGATGTGCAGAAGGAATCTTTATAGTTTGTTGTAGCCTTATCGACCTTCTTTTGTTGGATAGAAGGTGCTTGGGGAAAGGCTATAGTGGTTGCAGTGTCCTTTTGTTCTCCTTTTGAACAGATTGTGAAGAAGCTGAATTTTGTAGTATGAGATACTACCTTGCGACACTTTTTAGGTGGAACAGTAGTCGAAACTACCTCTGGTATTCTGTAGAGATGACCTCCTAGAGAAACAATGACACTGCGGGGTCGAGACTCATAAACAGCATGGCGCTTCCACATATATGGTTGGCCCAAGAGAACATCACAGACATCTAGTGGGGTAACATCACATAATACCTCATCCTTGAAGGGTTGGATGCCATATGACAATCAACATTGCTGGCTAACACGGAGATCTCGTCCTTGGCGAAGCCACCCGATGTTGTATGGTTGCAGGTGTGGTGTTGTCGACAATCCCAACTGTTTGACGACCTCTGCTGAGATGAGGTTTTTCTGGCTTCTGCTATCAACAATAAAATGTAGTGGGGTCCCCTTCACCCACATCTGTGAATGAAAAAGGCACTCCCCCTCTTCAGGATCTGTTGGTTCTTCTGGTTGAATTGTTGCGGTTGCGACAATAGCAGTGGGGTATGTGTCAATGATCTATCCTTTACCAGTATTTTCAGAATCAGATTCTGAATCAGGGTTCGGTTCCTTGTCTTTGATCTCAGCCACCAATGATTGTTTTGAGTGACATTCATCGGTGTTGTGCCAGGGGCTTTTGTGGAAATCACACCGTTTTTCGGTGTCCTTCTTTGTCTTCCCGTGACCCTTCTTTTCCTGTGTCTTGGACTGGTTTTCAGGAGACTATTTGTTAGGGTCGTCTTTGTCATACTTTGGTTGTTGCGGATTTGCAGACCCGAATTATCATTTGTTCTGGTGCTTAAATTTCTACTCAATTTTAACAGCATATCGATAAGCAACACCGAGTGATGAGATGTCCAGAAAATCCATTTTAATATGGATGTATCTGTGCAGAACCCCACGGTATTTCAGAACCAAATGTCGCTCAGAGTCTTTGATACCCGGCTTGGTGCGCAAGGTATGGAAGGTATTGGTGAACTCTGGAACTGCTTGGCCCCTCTCTTGTCGCAGTGTGGTCCATCTCATGTACTGGTCCTCATAGTTGCCAATAGAGTAATACTGTTCTTTTACCGCATCCACAAAAAAATCCCAAGTGGGATCGGCCCCATATATTCCAGACTCCTCTGTGGAACTTTGCTCCCAGTAAGTTTCCCACCAATGTTTGACATGAGGGAGAGATTTAAGGAGTGTGAAGGTGATATTTTCTTTGTTGAAAAAATTGTGAACAGAGAAATAACCTTCTAGCAGAGTTAACCATTTTTCTAGGGCTTCTGCATCTATTTGTCCTTCAAATATAGGAATATCAAAATTAACTTGTACCTTGAAAGGTGAGGTGCCTCCAAAGTGGTTGCTTGATGAAGATGTGCCTGATGCTATCAGCAGGCGTTGAAGAATGTGGGCAAAATTCTACATCATTTTGTCCTTATGTCGCGTGAGAGCTTGCTCAAGCAACAGATTGATAGGATTGTCTGCTCCGTCGTTTTTCTTTTCTTCCGCCATTCAGGGTTTCTTGGGCATGAAAAAGTGATTGTATTCAAGAGAGACAAGCTCGAGACCCAACTTTCTATACTCGTACCTCGTCGGGGACATGCACTGAAAAAACGATCAAGAGCAGTCTGCTCTGATACCACTAATCCAGACTATTTTCAGCACGAAATGAGAGCGGAGATATAATAAGGAAATGCACAGAGATATCGTGTATATAAAATAATATAACAGAAATGTATCAGAGATGCAACCATAAACACATATATACAGTAATACACGATTTCTATTAATGAAATAAATGTACAGAGACTGTAAAAATACAGAGTGAAAGACTCACTAGAATGGTGGCAGCTTATCTCTAAGAAGAGATGTGACAACTACTCGCATTTGCAAGAAGATGATTACAATGAGGTGTTGAAGGCCTTTTTACAATAAGCAGGAATGCCAAAAACCCTAGACATCCAAAAACCTAACCCTAGAAGATGAAGCGCCAAAAGTCATGTGGGCCCCATTTCAATAAGTGAGTACATCAACTTCCCGGGGTCGTAACGTTTGCATACGATCTTCGTTTTAGGCGTGTGATAGCTCGTTGGAAAGGTATCATAGACGAGATTCATTTTGGGGGCTCAACCATGCCTTCAACTATCATTGAGAACCTCGATCTCGAAAAACCTTCATTTGGACCCTCAAAATGGCCCCAGAAGTTAAAACCTGCTAAAAATAATAAATTGTCAAAATTGCCAGAAAATTGTTTTGATCCATTTGGAAAAGGTGGGTGGCCACCGATATCCACCTGGATCACTGGTATATGGTTGTATGTCCTCATAGAAAGCGTTGAGGACAACACTTTCATAAGGGGATGGAATGTTAGGTAGCTAGAGAGGTAGTGGGGGGCCCAAAGGGCCCATACTGATAATAGTGGAGACCACTCAATGTAAGGTGGACTAGGTCCAATAATATTAAATAAGACACACTATGGTAGTTAAACATAATAAATGTAAGAGGACTTACTAGAAGGTTATACTTCTAGAAGGTTCCACCTCTAGAATTTTCTTAGGTGGTTGGTAGAACTATATAAAGGGGTTCAAGCAATTTAATGGGATATGAAGAGAAGTATTGTATTTGGAGATGAAGCTCATTAGGAGGTTTCCCCCTCGAAGAGGCAAGTGAATAGGAGAGGATCCCTTGCATAATAGGATCCATTGTATTTTGTTTCCCTACCTCAAGGGTTTTCTATAATAAAGTGTGGTTTCTTCTATATTTCTATGTGGATCTATTGTGTATTCAATATTTGTGGTGATTATATTTGTAGATCTACTCAGGTACTTAACACAAAACACCAATTTGTTAAATAAATCTTTTGTTTATGGATAACTTGTACATCGAGATGTATAATCTATCTACAAGTACCCTAAAGTGTCAATAGAAAACATTGTTATTTCACGATTTCCTCACTCATATGTGTGTATACACACATGTTGTTATATATTATATTCGTTATATTTTAATCAATGGAAAGTTATAAGAATCTCTTATTATCTAATAAGAATCTCTTCTTATGTCAATGGATTGCTTGAAGAGTATATCATATATTAATCCATTTCATATCTTAATATATGATATTATTATTATTAACAACAAGGAGAACATAATAGTAATATTCAGATATTATTATTATATATAGCAACATGGTGATATATATATATATATATATATCTTTGGTGCTTCGCTTGGTGTGGGTGTGTGTTATATATATAACAGCCACCCCCTTTGAAGTTTTAGAGTGGGGGTCGATTGCTAAAGCATTTGAAAATGTCTGTTATGCAAAAGAACTTTTGAATATCAAAGGGGGCATGAGATTTGTCATTCCACAATAGTCATAATTGTGGGGAAGCCCCCTCAAACCTTCTCCAAAGGAGGAAATTCTATGTAGCACCCCTCCATGGGAGGCTATGAAATCATATTTGCAAACTTATTCACACAAGCATTAAAATATTTGATGTAACAAATTTTTACTCTTTAAATGGAATAGCAAAAACATAAGAAATGCATACAAAGAAAATACCTCCATCCTAGTATGTTAAAGTTGATCATTTGCAATGTAGTCATTCCAGTAGTAAGAATATGCTTCCAAACATTCTTTTCCCAATTCTTTTCCCACTTGCTCAGAATAAAAAAACGGAATTATCCTCCCAACCTTTCAGTTTCTTCGCCTTTCGTGCCTATGACTCCAAGAACAATAAAGAACGTATGCTCTAAGAAAACTATCACAATAAATATATCTTCCAAGAATTATCCAAACTCCCCACAAGCTCCAGTTTTCTTCCCTTTCAACACCACTTCCTCTTCATATTTATCAAGTTTCCATACCCCCTTCTCCAAGTCTCCTCAACCACCCTCGTTATTAGTCATCAACCTCCACATCCAGATTTTTGGGAAAAAGTGCAAATAAAACTAAAATATAAATGACTTACATAAAATAACAATAGGTAGAATTCAAAGTCTTTTTTCTCATGCTAGCTTATAAATGCAACTTGACAATTTTCCCCAAAATTTATGACAACCCACCATACTCATTTAATTCATCATAACAATTATCAATCAAGTCAAAGAAGGTATTTAATGCTACTAGATATTTATGTATGCAATATAATGTGCATAATCATTAAACCATTCAATTAAATAGTTAATAACCTAGTTTCATAATTAATACATCAATTAATTATACTAGTGTACATGTGTAGGGTGTCTATGTGTAGCTAGTGGACATAGCCTATGCACGTACTAACAATAAATAATTACCACCTCTAGTGCATAGTTTTTGTATGATCACACTAAGGCACGCAAGACAATAGATCAAGTAAATGCATCATTAGTAATCTTAATGAAAAAAAATTACAATAATTCATCAATAATTGATCATCACAGTTAAAATATCAAAAGGTAATAAAAATGACGGTTTTAAACACGATAGGAACCAAGAGAGAAAACAAGAGTGGCACCTCTAATACCCAATTAGTATTCTCAAATATCATTGAATCATCCTTCCTCCCTACCCTACTTCCATCTTCCGCACCATATAATTCCCTCTAATGGAATAAGTTGAAGCATCAACTATAATGACCTAACTCTAGATAGAACCTGTAAGTGAAAGTGTCACTATCTTGACCAAGATTCCCCAACAGTCAATTGGCAATTGCCATCACACATCTAGGGGATTGTGGCTTAACACATCCCTCCCACAACTCCAGGTTTCGGAGGATAAACTATGGGCAATACCTCCACCCCTCCTCATATAACTAGGGTCAACACCCTATATTGAACCATATTGTGCAACTATTGTTCTTAGGGTCATGCCATCGAACAACCACTCTAGGAAAGTTATGCATTATGTAAAAACCAAACTTACCACATATCATATCAATATTTGAAATCATAAATTAGATCATAAGTAAAACTTATAGCATGTGTTATCTTCTTGATGTCTAGGACATCTAGGATATCTCAACACTACAATTATTTGGCTATTACACATTTGGTTATTACAAATCTCATCGACCTGTAGATTAGATCACCAATACTCATATCCATGAAAACACATCATAAATTTCATATGAAAATCCATATTTTTATTTTCATTGAATAAATAAATGTATGCTTATTTACACCATGCCTCACATCTATTATACATTCACAACACAAGTTTCATCTAGTATCCATGTACTGAAATTCCACATTTAAATTTGCATGTTTAAACAAATCACATAACTATCATCATAATGAACATAATAGTAAAATTAATATTATGCAACACATAAATAGGTCCATATGTACACATCTCAAATGCCTATATCAACGTAATTGAGCCCAAATAATTACTAAGCAATGAATTACTAAGATGAGAAAAATCAAAGTTCTAATTGTCCAGGGTCAAAATATGGGGCGTTACATTCTAGGCCCCCTCCTTAAGGAAATAGAGTTGCACCCAGAGTTGTTGTGGCAAGTGTTTTGATGACATCAAGTGTAGCATCTCAGGCATCATCAGGGACTCATACAACAAGGCATTCACGAGGAACTATTAGCAGGGGCATGGATTCTAGGGGAAGGAAACCATTTCATAGGTCTCTACAGAACAATGTGCAAATTCCACCGCACATTACTTGTTGGGGGTGAAGGGTATGGAGGTCCTCATTACTAGTGTGACTACCCATGGTCATAATCTGGCACCATGCACACAGAAGGGAATTCCCCAGTGAGGAAGGTAGGTAGTAGCCACCAAATATATGCAGTGGTTAATAATTGTTAAGCCAATCATCAATCCACTATGGTGGAGTCATCGGGTAAACTAAACAATGTCAAAATTAAAATCGTGTTTGATTTTGGACCTTGGTGCAACAAATAACTTTATTTTACCCTATGCATTAGAAAATTGTGGGTTGGTAGCTTATGAGCATGATGAATTTAAACAAGTTGAGATGGATTTTGGGGTAAAGCAAGAAATAGGAGCTAGTGTTGATAAATGTTTTATAGACCTAGGGGTGTGTACAACTAGGTTAAAAGTGTACATCACTGCCCTAGGGACTAATGATCTAATTATTAGTATGGACTGGCTAGAAGTTCATCGAGATTTTGTAGATTATTTCAAGAAGAGGGTGATTTGTTTAGAAGATGACAGAAGGTCAATTGGGACCCACAATATTAAGAGGAAGGTGTCTCTATGTTTCATCTTGACAATGAAAGTTAAACGTTTATTGAGGCAAGCATATTGGTTGTACGTAGTAGAGGCAGTAGGTGATGGAAAGGTGCCCTCTTTATATCAATACCTGGTCTTATCAGAATTCATGGATGTTTTCCGCAAAGGATTTCGAGGGTTATCTCCTAAGAGGGAACTTGATTTCATGATTGAGCTAAAACCCAATGTGGAGCCAATGTCCAAGACACCTTACAGGATGATGGCTCCAAAACTTTGTGAGTTGCATATGCAGTTGAAGGAATTGCTATATTTAGGGATTATTAGGCTTAGTGTTTCAGCATAGGGTGCACCAGTAGTATTTGTCAAGAAGAAGGATGGTTCCTTGCAATTGTGCATATATTATAGGGATCTAAACAGAGTCATAGTGAAGAATAGCTACCTAATACCTCAAATAGATGATCTTTTCGACCATATTAAAGGAGCAATGATTTCTCAAAAAATTATTTGTGAGTAGATTATCACTAGTTAAGGATTAAGGAAGTTGGCATTCCTAAGACTAACTTTCAGACTCAGTTTGGGCACTACAAGTTCATATCGGTGCCATTCAGTTTGACCAATGCACTAGCTATAATCATGAGCCTCATTAATAGTGTATTATGAAAGTATTTAGACCGCTTTGTGCAGGTCTTTCTAGATGATATTCTCGTATATTCTAGGAATGAAAGGGAACATGAGGAGCACTTGCGGTTAATTCTATCATGCTTAAGAGAAAACAAATTTTACGGAAAGTTATTGAATTCTTCTTTCTTTCAAAAAGAGATTCACTATCTTGGTCATATTATTTTAGGAGAAAGAATCTCATAGGGCCTGGAAAAAATGAAGGTCGTAATGGATCGACCAATGTCAAAAAATGTTCATGAGGTGTGAAGCTTCATCAGGCTAGCTAGATACTATTAAAGGTTTGTGGAAGGATTCTCAAATATTTCAAAACCCATCACTATCTTGCAACACAAGGGAATCAAGTATGAGTGGAGTGAAGAATGTGATGCCACATTCTTCGAGCTTAAGAGATTATTAACTAGTGTGTTGATACTATGAGTACCTGATATAGTTAAAGACTTCACAGTGTGCACAGATGCTTTAAAGAAAGGGTTGGGTGTTACATTAATATTAGATGGGGGAGTGATGGAGTATGTGTCTCACAAGCTAAAGCATCGTGGGAGTTTTCTGCCATGCATGATTTAGAGTTGGTAGTCGTGATGCTAGCTCTAAATATTTGAAGGCATTATGTTGTTGGGTGAATCTTTGTGCTCAAAACAAATCATAAAAGCTTGAAGCATCTCTTCACTCGAAGGGATCTAAATTCCAGGCAAAGGAAGTGGAATGAGTTTATGAAAGAGTACAATTTTGGAATTTTGTACATTAAGGGAAAGGAGAATGTGGTGGCCAATTCCCTAAGTAGAAGGTCATGGATCTTCTCCTTGGTTATCTTAAAGGTCAATTTGAGGGAGCAAGTCTTGGGACATCTTCTGGGAGATAGTTGGTATTTGAAGGTTACTTAGGCACTTTGGAATGGGATGCGGTTACATCCTAAGTTCAAAGGGTATGTCCTTGAAGCGGATGGGTTGTTGAGATTTCAAGGGAGGATGCACCCCAAGGAAGGAGATATTTGAAGCACTATCCTTGAGGAAGACAATAGAGAACTTTATTGTGTGCACCCTAGTGTGAAGAAGATGTATGTAGACACGAAGAATATTTTCTTCTAAGCAAGCATGAAGCGTGTTGTAGTCCAATTCATTGCTAAATTCCTTGAGTGTCAGTAGGTAAAGGTTGATCATCACCACCGATTAGGACTCTTACAACTGCATGTTGTTCCTATGTCCAAATGGAAAGTCATTTCTATGGATTTCGTTATGGGATTGCCTCCCACATCACAAAGGAACAATGTCGTTTTGGTTGTAGCTAATAAATTGACAAAAAGCACACATTTCATTCCAATCAGAGATACATATGATGTCAATGATGTGGCGTGAGTGTTTATAAGTGAATTTATTCATTTGCATGGGTTACACAAGAAGATCATCTTTGATAGAGACTCTCGATTTACATATAGGTTTTGGACAAGTTTGCGGTCAATATTGGGGACTTAGTTGAAATTGATATTAATGTATCATCTTGAAACGGATGAGCAAACGGAAAGAGTGAATCAGGGTATGGAAGGCATGCTTAGGATGTATGTCATGGATAACCAAACCCATTGGAAAAATTACCTACCTTTGATGGAGGTTGCTTACAATAACAAGTACCATAGCTCAATCTAGATGCCTCCTTATCAAGCTTCGTATGGAAGGCCATGCATGACAACATTGTGTTGGGACATGTTATAGGACCAAGTGACATTAGGGCCAAAATTGATTCAAGAGATAGAAGAACATGTGATTCAGATTAGGAAACAATGAAATGAATCATTAGATTGATAGAAGAGTTATGTCGATGCACATAAGATTGACTGAAGT
This sequence comes from Picea engelmannii, assembly GCA_009831015.1. NCBI lineage: Eukaryota > Viridiplantae > Streptophyta > Pinopsida > Pinales > Pinaceae > Picea > Picea engelmannii. The sequence continues at coordinate 259,305 of ML783843.1, forward strand.
TTTAAAGTAGGAGATCATGTTTTTATTCGTATTGGGCCTAATAAGAGTACCATTTGGTTTGGAAAGGGAACAAAGTTTTCACCTTGATTATATGTTCGTTCAAAATTCGAGAAAGATTGGACTAATTGCCTATCATTTTGTACCGTCATTCCACTTGCATAAAACTCATGATGTTTTTTCATGTATTTGTATTACAAAATTATGTTGTTGATGAATCTCACAAACTCAACAAAAAGGAAATTCGAGTCTTCGACGTGGAAACCATTTTGGAAGAACCATTGAGCATATTGAACTATCAGGTCCGACAACTCAGGCAATGCTTGTTAGACCAGGTTAAGGTCTAGTGGGACAAGTATAGCCCATGATCTACTACCTGGGAGGACATAGAGACCATGCGTTGAGATCATCCCATGCTTTTTTTACCATAAATTCGGGATGAAGTTTCCAAAAGGGTGGGTGTATGTAACGCCCCATTTTGATTAGGTAGCTAATCACATTACGACCTATTTGTATTTCTTTGCTTATTATCTATGGAACTTTGTCAGGATGATGGGACTTTAGTATATAGACAAGTGGACCTACATATATGTGAATGTTATGAACATTTATTGTTTATGTGATTAATGATATGTGTTGTGTGGTTTACTTCTAGCATGCATGTTTTAAATGAAAGATTTTAGTATGTGGATACTAGTTTGAATGATATGTTTGAACGAATCAATGGGTACCATGCACATGATGAATAACTAGCTAGTTTACATTATTCATTGATGAGTAACATGGCAATCACATATAGATAATTTTATGGTTATGCATGATCTTGTGTTGTAAACTCACCTACATATTAAATGGGTTAAGTGATAGCCAGATTAGTGAGATACTACAGTGTCATAGGTATTGTGGACATCGAAAGAGAAATGGTAAAATGGTATGTTAGGAAGCATTATCATGTTATTTAATTACTATTTCAGTACATTTCTATGATATTTAGGCAAGTGCAGGTTTTACAGGAAGCATGGTTACCAAAATGGATATTCAATGAAAAATATCTAAGAACAACAACAATGTCACATTGTCGTCAATGATAAAGTGTTGACCCTATTTCTATCATAGGAGTGGAGGTATTTCCCACCATTTATACTTTGAAAACTGGAGTTGTGGGAGGGTTGTGTTAAGCCACACTCCAATAGACATGTGTTGGAAACTACCAATTACCTAGCGGGGAAGCTTGGTCACGATAGTTGACACTTCCGGTTGTAGGTTCTATCTAGAGTTAGGTCAATATAGTCGATGTTCCAACATAGTCTAGTAGAGGAAATGATAGGATGTGGAAGATGGAAGTAGGTTCGGGAGGAAGGGTGATCTGATGTAGTTAAGAGTGTTGTTGGGAATTAAAAATGTAAACCTGGTGCCTTACATAGTCTTATTTGTGTATTAAATTCTTAATTAATTCATTATGATTGATTTTGGATGTAATGTTTCATTCATACTGGAATATTGTAACTTGGTCAATAAGACAGTTGGATGTTTTGTTTAAGGATTATTGTCTTGCATGATTGGATGAGAGAACATAGGAACTATGCATTAAATGTGATGGTTGTTATCATTAGTACATGCGAGTTATATATGTGCCAATTATGTATACATACCTTGCACGTGTACGCTAGTGGTATTACAATATATATTGGTTATAATAATATTATTATTTATGGTGGATGTGTGATGTTTGTAGTATAATTAAAATTAAAGGATTATAATGTTACTTCATTAAATTGTTGGATTTATTTCAAGATTTATTACATTATAGTAAATGAGAAATCTTATATCTTTTGGATTGATTTTCATTTAGTAATATTGGATTCTGTGACCTGCACAAATTAAATTTCAATTAATGGATTAGATAATTGTCAGGTGAATAGATATGGGTAGGTGGGGGAAGGATTATTTTATAATAGTTGACCTTACTAGGACATTCCCAAGGAGTCTAGGAAGGCAATGGTAGAGGAGGCATAAAGGGGACTTTGGGGAAAGGAGAAGTGGTTGTGTGATTTTGGGGAAAATAATTGGGTTGAAGGGAAGGAGAACCATTGGAAGTTAAAAACTATGAAAAATATGAACTATGAGCCACTACAAGTAAAACACCTAGTAGAGGAGGTTTTTAGTGTTACAATATTGGGAAAAAATTTCAAAAAAAAATCTGCTACAACCTTTGTTATTCGTAGCAGAGGTTTTAACGGATGTTCCATATAATTAAAAAAAAATGGGTGGGCAAAGGTTTTTTTAGGTTTTTTTGTTGGTGCTTGTATTGGTAAAATGCACTGGTGCATTCTTAAGTAAACTGTGCCGGTGCATGCATAAACCTAAAATGCTCTAGTGCTCTTATAATTATTACGCACCAATTCTGTCTTTTTTGTTGTGTGCAGCACTTGTACTTTGTGGGTTTATGTACACACTGATTTGTATTGTTTTTTTTTTATGCAGCATCGATGTTCGTATAAATATTACACATCGAGTCATTCTTTTTGTTTTATGGCACACCGATCCTCGTAAAATTTGTATGCACCAGTTCCTATATTACCATGTGCATCGGAGGGAAGTGAAATTTCGAACATTTGAGGTGAGATGTCAGTGCCACTCTTTGTTACTAAGAATCGGTGCATATATTATATGTAAATCCTCGTTGCATATATTATTTGTAAAACACCAATGAGTATTGTAATCATGCACACCATAATATTTTGAAATGATAAGTATAATCATACATTATGTCGTTTAAAACAATGGTGCTTTTTTACAATTTTTAGCACCAATGTTTCAATGTAATTAATAGGCATCGGTGCATATAACTCACAAAACACATTGTTTTCTATTTTATGGTACACATCGTTTAGTGAGTTCAAAATAATACAGTACATCAAGATGTATATATTTTAATTAATTGTTTTTTAATAAATTTTTAATCATCTCAAAATCAAATATTTTTTATAATAATATTGATTTTTATATTTTTGTTATTGCATTTTGATATAATGATTGCATTAATGTGGTATCCAATAGATTACACCTCTATTATTTGTAATAATGTAAATAATCCATATATTAATTTATCAACACTGCAACATGTTACAACATTCGACAATACAATAAAATAAGAGACCCATTTTATTATATATGAATAAGAGACCCATCATCATACAAAATGGGACAATGTAACGGTTCACAATAATCAAAATACAACCAATATGTAATTGTTACACTTATTGGTAACATGTCCTCATGCAATTGGGACAATATGTCGAATACATTAAACAAAATCATTGATTTTCATAGACAAATATTCCAAAACATACAACTTGCAGTGACATTCAATTGTATTGATTATCATTCGTCACTTGAACTATTTTCATCGCTCGAGTTGCATTCATACCTCATTTCTTCATCACTTGTAGGCGATATTGCACTTTGGTTATTTAACCTAATGTTTTCTTGATAGACTTGTTTTTTATGTTCCGCCTCTTTATGTTTCATCTACAAACATATAAATAAATTTTAATATATATATATATATATATATATATATATATATATATATATAGTAGAATATACATGATTGCATAAATAAATAAAATTGTACCATAACAAGGAGTGTTTTATAAACAATACACATTATTTCGAATCCATGTTGCATGTTGTCTCTCAAAATATCTTATGTTGGTTGCACTCCATATTTTGTTTCATGCATGTTTAATACGCCATGACAAAGCGCAGTCAATATAATTAATATAAAGGTTTCTTGTTGTTCCATTAATTATAAAACAAGAGAAGTTAAACAACATAGTTACTTACCAATTGTTCAATTAAACCTTGATACTTCA
>ML783843.1:279204-294793 GCA_009831015.1 Picea engelmannii
TGTACATACATACCACAAAATTCTCATTTGGGTCAACAATCTTCAAAATAGGTGCACTAGTAAGTAATTCCTTCAGCGAATTAAAATTGTCTTCACATTCAGTTGTCCATTCAAATTTAATTCCCTTCCTTTGCAAAGAAGTGATGGGATGAACGATCTTAGAGAACCCTGCTATAAATATTATGTAGTAACCAGCTAACCCCATAAAATATCTGACTTCTGAAACATTCCTGGGTGTTGGCCATCCTCTAATGGCTTCAATATTCTCAGGATCTATTTCTATACCCTGTTCTGAAACAATGTGCCCCAAGTACTAGATATGTTCTTGGTAAAAAGAACACTTACTCAACTTGGCATACAATTGATGTTCCCTCGTCACTTGCAATAACAATCTTAGGTGATGTTCATGCTCCTCTTCAGACTTAGAATAGACAAGTATGTCATCCAGGAATACTGTGACAAACTTATCCAAGTAATTTATGATAATCCCATTCATTAAGCACATAAAGACAGTTGGTGCATTGGACAATCCAAAAGGCACCACTACAAATTCATAATGCCCATACCTGATTCTAAAAGTTGTCTTATGGATATCTTCTTCTTTGATTCTTACCTTATGGTATCCTGATCTCAATTCTATCTTCGAAAATATGATTTCCCCTCTTAGTTGATCAAATAGGTCATTAATTCTGGGTAAAGGATACTTGTTCTTTATAGTAGACTTATTCAGCTGTCAAAAGTCAATACACAGCCTCAAGGTTCCATCTTTCTTTTTGACAAAGAGTGTGGGTGCTCCCCAAGGTGAAACACTTTGACGTATGTACCCTTTCTTCAACAATTCCTCCAACTGCATTTGTAATTATTTTAACGTGGGCGTACTCATTATGTAAGGTTTAAGGTGTTTTTGACACCGGGGCAGCTCCTGGCACTAGATTAATAGAGAAATCTATCTCCCTTTTTGGTGGCAACCCTGGTATTTCTTGGAATACATATTCAAATTCTTGTAGTACCGAGAAATATTCAAGGCTTGGCCCCTTTGTCTTTTTTGGCTCCTCCACATGGGTTGCATACAATTGACATCCTTTTCTAAAACATCTCTTCAGCTGTAAGGCTGAAATCTCTCTTATAGAGATGGGTCTTGGAACTTCTTTCGCATTTCTCTCTTTTCCATCTCCATCAAGACATGTAAATGTCTTGCTATGACAATCTAGGACAACATGATGTTTGTCCAACCAATCCATTCCAATTATAATACCATAAGACCCCAATTGTATGATATTTAGATCAACACTAGTATTCACACCATTAAGACTTATGGAACAGCTTTTGACCACCTCATGGATTCTCCTTTTGGTTCTAGTGGCTAGTTGAACCAAACTTGATTTTCCAAGCTTACTTTTCTCCAAATGTACCACTATTTTAGGATTAATGTAACAATGAATTACTCCTTAATCAATTAGAATAACAACACGCTGATTTATGATCTTACCTTCCACCTCAATCATGTTAGATTGGTATTCTGCATGTTGATCATCTAAGGCTGCATAAATTCTTCCCATGTCTTAGACTTTTGTAGCCTCTTGGATGTTGTTCATGGTCTTCACTCTATCCTTTTTGTGAGGGAAATCCATGTATAGGTGATCTTCCTTGCATCCCCAACATTGGATTATTGGTCTTCCTCTTTTTCCCAAGGAGTCTTCTTTCTTGGATTCATCCTTAGCATATTGGTCTTATTGATTTTTATTAGGCTCATTTCTATTGAAAGGAGGTTTGAATCCCTTCTTCCTCTAATCAAAATTCTCCTTCTTCTTATCCTTCCAAGATTTTTGCATGGACTCTCTTCCCTGGCCTTGCCCATACAGGTATTTATCCTTCCAGATGGCCTCAGTCAAGGTCTTAGGCTCATCATACCGAATATTTTCTTTATAAAAGTATGGAAGTCCACTCAATAACCTTTGTACTTTCACCTTCTCATCGTTTATAAACCAAACATACTTTAACAACCCCAAGAACTTATTTTCATATTCTGCCATAGTCATGCTTCCCAGTCGGAGTTCAAAGAACTCCTGCATTTTCTTGTCATAAAAATTCTCTGAGAGGTACTCCTTATGAAAATACTTCTTGAACTTCTTCCAAGTAATCCTATTCTCATTAACATGCTCAACTTGCTTCAGTTGATCTCACCACATAACATCTTTCCCATGTAAGTGGTAGGTGGCAATTTTGGCTTCTAGATTTGAAGAATAGTTATGCAATTGGAAATATCTCATGATTCCAAGCAACCATCCTTCAACATCATCTACCCTTTCCCTTTCACCATCAAAGGATGGTGGCTTGAACTTCCTCAGCTCTCCTTACAAATTGTCCACTTCATGTCTCCTTCTTTGGTGCCTAAAATGAGACACCTATGGACTGCTTAAGGAATGTTCAGATGCATAAAAATTTCTTGTCGAGTAAGGAGGTGAGTGGTGTCTATGAGCTCTGTTAACACTCTTGGAATAACCAGCTCTTTCACGATCATCTCTTCTTTCATGACACTTGCCTTATTCCTCTTGCTTTGAGCCATTCTTGGCTTGACCTTGTAACTGATTCAAGCTCTACAACACTCGAACATTTATTTGACTTTTCTCTCTCATCAGCCTCTCATTGTCTGCCTTGTAGCTCTGCACTTCTATTTTCATGCTCTTCATAGTTTTTAGAAATGTTTCTTGCTCACCTTGGCCCTTACATCCATTGGATTTTGTCTCTGCATTGACAAGTCTAGTATTTTCGCCTTCAACCTATTTATCATGGTTGGAGGCTCCGTCGCCTTCTTCCATTTCTTCCATATGCATTCTGAGCTGATATGTCTGTATCCCTTAATTATGCAAATGTGCAAGTGACCGTTTTGTCAGAATTAAGTATATGATAAACACAATTTGTCAATATTGCTACAGGTCCTTTCAACTCATGAAGAATATATATAAATAACACTTACATGTTATCCCTAGGCCGATACAGAAATCAATTCTGCACAGGTGCTTCATTCAAACCACTTTCTCAAGTGACCATGACTCAAAACCGTGGGCCAAATCCTTCCTAGTGCTTTTCTGTGCTAGAATTATTATATTTGAGATCTTGTGGTTTAAAATAGATCGAGGGTTGAGATTGATCCTCCAGGACTCTGGGCTTTGGGAGTTCTGGACTGTCCACACTCTCAATCCTTTCGAAGTGCCAAGTCTCCGGACTGCAGGATTTTTTGCCACATATCCTTTCCTGATCAATGGCTAGGATTTTCTTCGCAACTCCAGTATTCGGGACTTTCCCAAGCACCCCTCCATATATCTCTCGGAGTGTCGAATTATCGGAGGTCCTCTCCTTCCTCCACATATCATCTCTCGATCAACGGTCGAGATTAACTTCGGCCTTCAGGAGTTCTCGACTCAAAGAAACCTACAACTCAATTTCTCCAGAGTACCAAGTCTTTGGACCTTGGGATCTTGCGCCACGTGTATATTGTAATCGATGGTTGAGATGGACTCCGGCCTTCGGGAGTCCTCCACCCCAACTGCTTATGCCTTGAATCCTTCAGAGTGCCAAGTCTCTGGACTATGGGATTTACTACCATGTGTCCTCTCCCGATCAACGGTGAGGATTTACTCCACTCTTCGAAGCTTCGAGGGTTTCACCTTCATCACCCTTCATTCCTTCAGAAAACTGAACTGGTGAACTCCTAGAGTATTCGTCAGTAACTACGCACCAAGGGGTGCTACGTGGCTGAAAATAAGAAATAGACACATGACCCTATTTGACGGGTGACACATTTCATATACTAACTGAAACGAACGATATTTCAAAAACATGAGATACGGTGACACGTGGCAAGCATCAAGTGTGTCCACGTCACCCTAGCTGATGTTGGCAGGCCACGTCACTCTAGTGCCTCACGACTTTGGAACTTCGGGAGACTTCTCCACACTACACCACAAATCCCTCGAACGTTGAATTCCCAAATAGGTTGATCTGCGAACACATGTCCTCAAACACGAACGATCCATATTTACTCCAGACTTCGAGACATCGAAGGTTTTATTTGTCCAAAAAAGAAAAAACTTCACCAAAATCTGTCGATCCCCGACCATCAATCATCGATGATCAAAGATTTTCTTTTGTCCGAAATAAAAATAAATAAAAATAAAAAATAACAAATAAATAAATAAAATAAAAAACTTCACCAGAATCTGTCGCTCCTCGACCATTGGTCATCGATGATCAAAGATTTTCTTTGGTCGATCTTCAACCCTTCACCAAACTCGTTGATCCACGACCATTGGTCGTTGGCGATTTATTTTGGCAAACTTCCACACTTAGAATTTGTTTTTGACAAAATCCCAGGTGAATCTGGGTCGTTGATCTCTCGGCCAAGATGATCTTGACTGTTGATTTTCTCCAACTCCCCAAACAACTGAAATGAATACGAACCATCATTCTTCCTCATTTTCCAAATCACTAAATCAATCCCAGCCGCCGATTTGGTAATTTCGCCAAACTTAGTAAACATTCGAATTTTTAATTTTTTCAAGGATGAATCTGGATTGTCAATCCAAGATCGAACATGATCTCAACCATATATTCTCCAAACTCTGTCCAACATTATAGAAGACATTAAAACTCAAAATTTTCGACCTTCTAAGTCGAATTTGGCTCTGCAACTGTGCAAAACGGATCCATTAACTTCTTAGACAATCCTGGAATCATTCCAACTAAGATTCATTCACGAATTTGGGGGATTTCACTCAAATGTTTCCACCGTTTTTCCCCAAATTTGCACAGATATATAAAATCTATGACAACGAATCTTCCCAATTCGCACTTGTTCTGGCCCGTAACAGTTCGGTGTTTGAACCAAAAGCTATGATACCAATTTGTAACACACCCAACCAACCATAGGTCGGGCATGTTAGCTACAAGTCCCTTCTCTAGACTAATTTAATTCCTGCTCTTGTTTTGCCTAACAGGGAATGCATGAAAGATTCACATGCATTGATCAAGATTTATTCTAAGCATATAAATAGTGAAGCATATGACATGCACAATAATAAACAACAATATGCATATTCTAATCATATTGAATTCAACGATAATTAAATACACAACGGAAAAATTCATACACATGTAATTAATAACATAACATAGAGCACTTATCTTTTATAGAAGAGAACCATCAACTAGTTGCAGACCAAGGACGTTCCACCCAACCATAGACATTGTTGTTCCAAGTCTCAACAGCAAAGTCACCCCCAAGCCAGGGCTATGAATCGACAAGGACGGTTCCAAAGTGTTACTCGGCTTCCCAAACTAGTCATCACTCAAGCTCTCACAGGATTCTCCAGCACTCAAAACAATCCAAGTACCCAACTCTCTTCTACCCATCCTGCACCACCAAAGAGAATGGACCTCCACCCTTCTCTGCCACGCAATCCCTCAAGCAGTCCTTCTACTTCCAAGGATCCAGTGCAGTTGGTCCTGAATCTCCATGTTAGGACTCTCAAGACTTGCAGCTATGAGCAAAGTTGGACACAGGCCAAGCATCTCAGACATGTAGGCCTCAAATCATGGTTGGATTACACCAGCAATCTCTACAACCAACAAAATCGTGGTTGTTCTTCAATGGTATGATTTCCTTTACCAATCCAAACGTGAATGAGGAAAGATGAGTGAGTGAAGGAATGAATGGAGTGAAAACTCCATGAGAGAGGATGAAAAATGAAAAAATCGGGTGAATTAATGCGTGAGGCGACCAACAACAACACCAGAATGGGGACGGGAATGAAAGTGAGTGAATGACCAAAACAAATGAAATAATTAGCCAACGGGAGAACCCCTTCCACAGACTAGGGATGGGTTCTTGTAATTCGTGGGGATCAAGAACCTCTTGGCCTCCCCCCAAGCACTCACATCACTGATCCCCCGCCCCCCCCATTAAACAAAATGGGTAATTAAAAAAATGAAATTAACACTTAGCCCCTCAAGCCCCCTCTCTTGTGGAATCATAGCCCCTATAACTCTAGTCCTTTTCTGTCTAATATCTAACAATGTATTTATTATTAATAATGATCACACATTACATTTCTTAGGCACACTGGCCTTTTAATAATTGTTTGGGCACTCTAGCCTCTAAGCAATGTAGCAATAAATTATTCAATATGGGGGCTCAAAACCTGGGGTGTTACATGTCAACTGCTCTGCGATCATTGATGTGTGCAATAATGGTGGGAAGTATGGTCAAAGGAAGTCCACATTGAAACATAGGGTGCAGGCCAAGGAAGGGGGTAATACTTAGCTCAAAAGCATTGTCACCCACAACCTTGGTGATGGTGTAAGGTCCATAGCAAAGTGGATGAAGCTTCTGATGGGGTCCTATAATGCACTTTTTTCTGCAAATGCAACCAGACCTTGTCCCCCACCTGAAACTTGTGCAACACCTGGTGTTTATCATGACGTTGTTTGTACTTAGCATTGGCTTTCTATAAAATACCATAAACCTATTGTGGGATTTTTTGAATCCATTCAATAAATTTGGTGGCTTTGACGACCTCAAATTCAACATGGGATAATTTCGCCTGTGTGGATGCAAGGGGCAGCGCGACATGAATGAGATCCAATGGTTGAAATCCCAACCCCACTTCAAAGGGACTGTGCCCAGTCGAGATATGAAGGGCTTTGTTGTAGATGTGTTGAACATAAGGAAGACTCTCATCCCATGTGCGCAGATGTTTGGAGTTGTACATGCGCAAGATGTGCATGATGATTATGTTGACGACCTCTGTCTGGCCATCAATTTGGGAGTGGAAGGCGATGGATTTGGTGAGTTTGGTATCCAATAGTGACCAAAGTTTGGACCAAAATGTGCTTAGGAACCTGTTGTCTCGATATGATATGATGGTATGTGGTATCCTGAAGTGTACCCACACCCAATTGAAGAAGAGCTCGGCAGTGGCCTTCGTTGTGATATTATTTCTACAAGTTGTTAGGATGGCCATCTTAGAAAACCGATCAACCACCAAAAAAACATAATCATTTACTTTCTTGGTTGAAGGAAGGCCCGACATGTAGTCCATCGAGATGTAATCCCATGGCCTATCTAGAGTAGGAAGAGAGGTGTACAAGCCTTGCTTCTTAGTGGCTAGTTTGGCAATGGCGCAAGCAGTGTAGGACCTGATATACTTGCAAATGTCCTGGCACAATTTTGACAAATTGAAATGCTTCTATAGTACTTCCATGGTATTTTCCATGCCAAAATATCCTGACATTTGGTTGTAGTGAGCTTCCCAAATCATCTTCGCACGCTTGCTTGAAGGAACACAGAGCTGGCCCAAATGGCATAACAGTCTGTCTTGACGATGAAAGTCAGTGGCATTCGCACCTGTGCCCAACATCTGGTAAGTGGTAGTGAAGTCATGATTGTTCTTTTAGACTTGGGGCCAGTCGGATGCCTCATGGTCATAGAAGTGGAGCACCGTGGTTAAGGCTGCAACTGGAGGTCGACTAAGGCAGTCAACGACAGGATTGGTGCTCCCTACATTATATTTGATGTTGAGATGGAATTGTTGCAAGTGTGTGGACCACTTTTGATGTTAGTCGTTCTGCAATTTACCTTGTGTCTTCATGAACTGCAGAGGCTTGTGATCGGTGTGGATGAATGTCTCCTTCTCAAGAATGTAGTGCTTCCATTTTCAGCAGACTTGTACAATGGAATATGTTTCTTTGTCATAGGTGGGCTACTTACAGACGACATATGATAGTGTCTCACTGTGATATGCCATTGTATGACCATGTTGAGTGAGAATTGCGCCCAAAATTTTGTTGCGGATCAGGTAAGGAGAGTATTGGAGTTGAGCACAAGCAATTTTTCAGATCATCAAATGCTTGTTGTTGTGACTACCCCCACACGAACTTTTCTTTTCCACCACCCTTGGTGACTTGGTTGAGGGCCCATGCAATATGGGAGAATCACAACACGAACTTGCGATAGAATTTGGTAAGTCCTAAGAAACTTCGAAGCTCTATTAGTGTGGTCGGGGTTGGCCAATCACGAATGAATTAGATCTTGGTTGGATCCACATGCACACCATGCTCATCAACAATGTAGCCTAGGTATTAGACCATATTCATGTCGAAGGATCATTTTTCGAAGTTATCATATAGCTTGTGTTGTCGCAGAGTGTGAAGGACCTATTGAATATGTTGCAAGTGTTCTGCCCAATTCTTGTTGAAGATGAGGATATCATCCATATATACTACCACAAAATAATTAGTGAAAGGCCACAATATATCGTCCATCAATCTTCTGAAAGTTGTTGGAGCATTTTTCAAGCCAAAGGGCATGACTAGCCATTCAAAAAGACCTTCTTTGGACTTGAAAGCAGTCTTCCACACATCAATCTATTCTATTGGGACTTGGTGGTAGCCAGACTTCAGGTCAACCTTACTGAAAAACTTGTCTCCCTTGAACTAGTAAAAAAGGTCATCAATTCGGGGAATTGGGTATCGGTTTCTGACTGTGATTTTTTTTAGGGCCCTGTAATCAATGCAGAGTCACCAAGTCCAATATTTATTTTGCATGAGTATAATTGGGATCATGTAGGGTGAGGATATGGATCGGATGTGCCCATTTTAAAGCAGTTATTGGATCTGTCGCTTGATTTCCTCATTTTGCATCAGAGAGCAATGATAGATTGGCCCATTGGGTAGAGGTGCACCGGGGGTTAGACTGATTGAATGCTTGACCTAACAATGCAACAATACCCTTGTGGGTGAGGAAAAGATTTCTTTGTATTCTTCCAGGATCTTTTCCACTTGCTTCTGCTGCATGGAAAGGTCTTGTTGAGAGGCCATGGATGTGTCTACGACCTTTTTTTCACTTTGAGAGTGAATCATGAAGAAGACAAATTTCTCGGTTTAGGAAATGATCTTCCTACATTTCTTAGCAGAGATCAAAGACATGGCGGTAGGTGGATCTACCTCTAGTATCCTATACAATTGTCTACCCAAAGAAATAATTACACTGTGAGGTATAGACTCATATACAACATGTAATTTCCACAAGTATGGTTCACTTAAAATAACATCACAAACTTCAAGGGGGGGAATTCAACCATTTATATACAACATTCGCATCTATTTGGCCTTCAAATAAGGGGATATCAAAATTGACTTGTAACTTGAAGGGGGAGGCGCCTCCAAAGTGGTCGCTTGATGAAGATGTGTCTCATGTTGGCCGCCGTCGAAAGATCTATACAAATTTATCCATCATCTCGTTCCTTTGTCGTGCGAGGGATTCCTCAAGCAACAATTTAAAAGGATATCTTGCTCCATAGTCTCTCGTTTCTTCTGCCATGGGAGGTCATCATGATTGACATGGACGGTCTTGCAAGGGCTCAACTACTTGTACCCTGACCTCATTGGGGACATGCACAGAGAAACAAATAAAGAACAGATCTCTCTGATACCATTGATCTGCATCTATCTGGCCTTCAAATAAGGGGATATCAAAATTGACTTGTACCTTGAAGGGGGCGGCGCCTCCAAAGTGGTCGCTTGATGAAGATGAATCTCATGTTGGAATTCATCGAAAGATATGTACAAAGTTTTCCATCATCTAGTTCATTTGTCACGTGAGGGCTTCCTCGAGCAACAGTTTAAAAGGATCTCCTACTCCATCGTCCCTCTTTTCTTTCACCATAGGAGGCCATCATGATCGATGAGGACGGTCTTGTAAGAGATCAACAACTTCAAGTCCCAACCCCTTGTACCCTGACCTCGTTGGGGAGATGCACAGAGAAACAAATAAAGAACAAACAATTATGATACCACTGATCCATATTTATAAATGGAACAAAATGAAATACAAATGTATAGCAAAGAAATACACAGAGATACAGTAAAACTTGACTTCTAAATAGAACCTCCTGAAACTGTAAAAATGCAGACTGAAACAAACTTGCTCGAATGGTGAAAACTTATCTCTAAGAAGAGATGTGACGACTACGCTCATTCGTAAAAAGATGTGTACGATGAGGCTCTGAAGTCCTTTGTAACATAAAGTTTTAATGAGAAAACCCTAAAACATTCAAAACCCTAACCCCAGGAGATGAAACACCAAACATTTTGTGGGCCCTGATGGGGGTAGTTGATACTTCAACTTCCCAAGGGCATAAATTTTGCATAGAATCTATGTTTGGGGTGCTTGATACACCATTGGAAAGGTATATCCGAGGAGTACATATTCTATTCACCCTAATAATTACTTTGAACTACATGTTAGGCATTGTCGAGCCCAAAAACCATCATTTAGGGCCTCAAAACGGCTCTGAAAGTTTGGGACCCAAAAAACTATAAAAAAAAATGCCAAAATGGAAATTGTTCTTTGAGCTAGTGGAATAGGTGGGTGGCCACCGATATCCACTTGGATCACGTTGTATGAAGAGAAAAGAAGGTAATGAGACAATGACAATAAATTATTTAGATGGTTGAATGGTAGAAACATGCCTTATTCTGATCATTTAAAAGAAAATATGCCAAAAATATACCCCAACAGTTGGGTGGCTTACCAGATTATAGAGACATATGACATTCCCAATTGTTACTGACGTAGAGAAGAGTTGGATGCACTAAACATAGGGATTGAGTGTAACAAATTTGTAATAACCTCTTTAAGTACGACGCTCAATCTATAATATTACGCATTTGAATTGTAACATGTATTTTGTTTTTATTAATGCTTGGGTTACTAGACATATGACACTATCCTTTGTTCGCATTTTTGCAAGTGCATTTGTTCCCATCTATGTGGGCATATGGACATCATTTTCACATTGAGGATGCCAATGATGGACACATCACACAAAATTGTGGAGTGGAGGTTGAGTTTGACCAATCTAGTCGTGCTAGCCATTGTGATCAAAATCATTAACAACCATCATATTGAAAATACATCAAATAATACAAGCATAAAATGTGGTTTTGATATATTTTTATTGTCATATTTATTGTTTATTATAGTAAATTTGTGTTGTATTATATTAACATATGTTTATGTGAACTTTTGAATTACTAAGCATTAGTTGAGATATCACAAAATTGACGACATATTCATATAATACAGTAGTAAAGATATATTTTAAAGTATATTTTATTTTTTAAAAAGATGATATTAAAAAATCAAACCTTAAATTTTTTCTTGTTTGAAAATTTCAAAATTAAAATAAATATATACTTGCTTTGATGGAACTTCTAAGGGCAATTCCAACAAAATAATTTATTGCAACATTTATGAGTTGTGGAATCACACTTGTCGTGTTGGCATTACCAACATGGATGACATTTTCAACCTTAACTAGTGCCACCATCATGACCTTTCCCTATCCCACTATATCATTTAGTTTTCTAAACATATAAACTTATATTAATCATTTTTTTTACATTCTCCTTGAAACAAGTGTTAATATAGAAAGGAAATGGAAATTCTAAAAAAATATTTTCTAGAGCCTAGTCACAATTAATTAAAATTTTGTGATATATTAGGTTTTCATTGATAAAGTAACAATCCAACTTTTACTAGCCAAGTTGTTACATGGAAAAGAAAGATATATATTCTAAAAAAAACAAGGAAACCATCATATAACTCATGGACAATTAATACACATACAAAAAGAGGAAGTGGTGGACCAAGTCTGTGTATCTTGTGTAAAAGCAGTTCAGAGAATAACAACCATTTATTTCTTGATTGTATGTTTACAAAGAAGGTCTTGGAAAGAATAAAAAACATACAAAAGATAGAAAGAAAGTGGGAAGGCAAGTCACTTTCTGACTATTTTAATTTATGGATTAAGGATAAAACTGTCTCTCCAACTCTTGCGGTTATAATTTGTTGGTTTATCTGGAACGAAATGATATTTTCTAGAATGTTGTTCCTTCAGCTCACTCTATGGTTATCGAGACCCTGAGGCTCTACAAAAAACAACCATCGACTCAAAAGTTAGCCCCTATAAGAGATTGTTTGGTCACCCAATCAGATGGATTTTCTATTGCATTTTTTGATGGGGCAGCGCAGAGTGATAAGAAATTATGTGGAGCAGGGGAGGGGGTTATTAAAACATTTGACTCTTTAGTCTATAGATGGAACCTAAACAACGAGGAAGATACAAATACAAAGGCAGAGCTCTTGGGCATATGGGCCACTCTTACTCTGGCTATTCATCTAGCCCTCCCAAAACTCCAAGATATGGGTGATTCCAAGGTAATTATAGATTGGCTCAACAATAAAGGAAGGCTTCAGGCATGCGCTATCGACGGATGGAAGCATAGAACAAAGGAACTTATAAAAAAAATTCAGGCAGTTAGCTTCCATCACATTTTCAAAGATTTCAACAAGGAGGCAGACCAACTTTCTAAACAAGCTCTCAAAGAGCCTGAGGGAAGAATTACATATTACTTATGGGAACCTGGAGGCTTAGGCCTCATGAACTACCTAGCCATGTTCTGATATATCTCATTTCAGTTGTCAAGTCAGTTTATTCCAGTTTATTTTAGTTGGCTATGTTCACGACTATCACGAGTATGTGTAACTCTTGTGATTTTACATTTTGAATGATGTGTCTCCTTGAGCGATTATACACATTTAAGACTGAATTGTCCTTTTTGGCTAAGCTTATTATCAGTCATGTTCGGATTGAGCTTTTGCTATGAAAGAAACATGTAAAAAAAAATATATCTTAATATAATTTTGAGCTAATTTTCTATTGGAAAAAAAAGTGACAATAAAATCATGGACAATTAATACACTAGAAAAAGAAGAAGTGACAATAAAATCACCAAAACATTACAATGCATTCTAATGCAACAATAAAATCCTTATGTTTATTGTTTATATCTACACCCATGCTAGATAAAATCCTTTTATTTATTTTATTTGTTGACTTTTATTAATATTTTTTATATTAATATAAAATTAATTTAATTAATATTATTTTAACCTTAACAAATTAATTATTTTCTTCACCAACCAAATATAATACTCACATTTCCTTGTGAGAAGATTCATAAAGTTGTGGTAGAGAAAACAATCATAGAGTTGTTTAAAACAAATTGTATATATTAAAATTCATCATTATTAATGATTTCATTTTCATATTTAATAATTTAAATTTAATTAATTATAATTTTTAAATAACATTTTTTTCAAAATAAAACTACTATAAATTTAATTATAAATAATTATTATAATGTTATCATTAATATAAATCAAAATTAACATTTCATAAGAGCAATTATTCAAATTAAATTTTTCATTCATTAACCAAATCCAATATTTGCATGCATTTTAATACAAAATCAACTAAATACAATACTTAGCATAATTTTTTAATAAAAGATTCAACGAATACTTACATACTTTTTTAATAGAAGATTTATAAACTTGGTAATAGAGTTAAAAATCACAATCATTTAAGTCATCATATTTATGTACTTTTGTTTGTAAACATGTTTAATAAACATATTGTATTTTGCTAGACAACAAACAATTCATCTTGAAGAAGAGTTAAACATTATATGACATTAATGGTTATAAGTTTTTGCATTCACGATCCAAATTAAACAATTTCATAAAACTAAAGTTAAACATTATATGAGAACTTTAAATTTAAATGAGTGATACATCTCAAATTTAATTTAAAAACAGAGAAATTATTAACATTGTTAATCAATAGTGTACTCATAATACATTTTATAAATCAAACAACAACAACATCAACATGATATGAAAAAAATAATATACATGAGTGATATACATATCAATATACATGTCAAATATACATCTCATCAAAATCAATAAACATATCTTATATACATCTCAAGTCAAATATACGAAAATCACTATGCATGTCAAGTACCATTACTAGCTAGGACCACCACCAGAGTCAGAGACATCAGTGCCTCTGCTACCAGAGGTAGAGGGTATATCAGTACCCGTGTCAGATAACAATGATGAAAGTAGAATCTAATATATCTCTCCACTAGGATCATGTGGAGGAGGAGGAGGATTAGTAGATGGTGCAGTTGGTGACACATGTGGACGAGGAGGAGAAGGAGGATCAGTGAATAGTGTAGTTGGTGACACATGTGGAGGAGGAGGAGGAGTAATAGGTGGTGGAGGGGATGTCGATCGGTCTGGTGGAGGATCAAGTGGTGGAGAATCATGCGGTGGAGTATCATGAGCATCATCCTGAAGAGATGAGTTAGAAGAAGTGGAACGAGCAACATCCATCGACCTCTGGATGAGGTTGAGGGTGCTGGAAAAATGACGCATGAGTGACATGATGTCACGAGGAAGGGTCGACTATATCTCAGATAGCTATGATACCTGTAATATCTCTCCAATGTGTATAGGTGACACTCCCTACCTAGAAATCACACAACATATGTGATATGCCACCTTAGTTCTTTTGATGATTGCAGCTATGTGAGACATTCTCCAGCTTACAATCTTGTGATATGTGGATCATTGCAGCTATGTGAGTCTTTCTCCAGCTTACAAACTTGAGAGAAATCCCCTAAGAAGGTTACATGGTTCCTACTTGAGACAGAGTTGGAACGTAGAGATGACATCCTCCATTTAGAGAGTTGAGAATAACTCTAGATGATTATCCAGTGGGAAAGGCGATCTGTTGAGTTAGACATGCTTGTGGCTGAGCGCAAGGTGAACATGTGAAATCCCAAAGTGTTGGGTGCATCGTCATGTGAACATAAATGAAGATGATGTATTAGCCTCCTCCGAGCAGCAGAGTTGACGAGAAACTCCAGATGAATCTCCTGTGTGAGGCGGTGGGAAAGAAGATCTGTAGAGTGGACGTGCATGTGGATGAGCACATGTGAACGTGTGAAGATTTGGTTCTTATGTGTAATGCAGTGAGCCAAAGATATGGACATCCCTATGGATGTGCCCCTAGTGGATGTGCACTAGTGGGCGTATCAGATCCCTTACTATATTGTTCAAGAGTCAGACATGCCTATAACCCTAATTGTAATGTAAAGGGTACAGGTCGGCCCCACCTTAATGTGATTAATAATTAATGTAAAAGATAATTGATCTGGTTAATATTAATTATATTATAGGATAGTGAGGTCGACCCTATTGTGCCAATAGACACTTCTGTTGACAGGTTCAAGTTAGTATAAATAAAGGTAAATTCCCCATTGAGGAAATATATCTTTCATGTGAGTTTGGAAATTTCAACAAGTACACCTTATTTCAACAAGTACACCTTCTTGGGAAAAGTGTGCACCTCTCTTGGGCGCTAGTCTTCAAGGGTTTGAGCACCCTCTTGTGTGCTAGGTTTTCTTGGTGGTGAAGGTCTTTCTCTTGAAGAATATAGCAAAGGATTTGGCTGGATTTTCTTCCCTTATTGAGAAGGGTTTCCCAGGATACTTCTTGTGTTCTTGTGCATGGTGTTTCTTCTTGTGATCTTGGTTGTTGCAACATTATTGTTCATGGTTAAGTGAAATTCTAAAAATGGAATGAACTTCATGCTTAACCTAGCTTATGAAA
>ML783843.1:324888-349796 GCA_009831015.1 Picea engelmannii
GATACATAACCTTATAATGAAAAGTTACACAAAACAACTAAAATGGCTATGCAACTTTAGCTTAAATGAATGACTCAATCAGAAATAAATAGGAGAGCGAGAGAGTTCCTTCATAGGCTACTTTTCTCTATTACGAGTCCTTCACTATTGATTCAAAGGTGGGAAGGACTCTTCTAGTGCATTAAGAGGGTGTTCTGGAATAGAAGGCTAATGGATTTTGTCCATACTTAACTCTATAAGTAAATGAATGTTGATGGCTTATTTGGTTATATGATTTGGCAATCCAAGTTGGGAAGAATGTCTTACTTATACAACTTTCTTTGCCTTGTAATATTTCAATAATTTGTTATTCTTGTTTTAATTCCTTCTTATAGATTTGAATTGTTAATTTATGTTCTCTTGCAATATACAAAGTGGGAGGACTTTGGTTGTCATACACATGATTTGTAAAAATTCGATATTCCTGTTTTGACCCCTCAAATCTGTAGTACTTTTAGTTGCAACCACTACCAGAGAATGCTTCAACACATATACTTGAAGAAGTGTAATAGTTTGGTTAAAAATGAATGAATGATCTAGAGTTTATTCCTTAGAATCCTTTTGTCCAGAACATCGATGGGAGGGGAATAGGGATATTCAAGCCATTGGTTTGGATTAGAGTAAACCCAACATTAGTTTGGATTGTAGAGATCGAGGAGCCAACATTATAGACAAGGAGCCTAGTTAGTTCGATAGAGAAATAGAGACAGTAACACTATTGGAGTTTGAGGTAGGATGCTTGGGTTCCCAATCTTGGGCATGGGATTGTTGAAATCTGTAACCTAGCACCTGACTATTAGCTCAAATAAAAAAATGCTTTATTAATTAACAACACAGCTAAATTACTCAACGAAAATCAGCAGAAGCATAAACAACAGAAACCAATCACACATTACATACGAGATTCGGGTAAACACCCCTGGAAAAACCCTTGGGGGAAAACTAGTTCTATGATGATTTTATTGCTATAAAATCAGGGCTCTCGTCCTGGGATAATGGCTCTTCTGAGGAAATACAACTGCAATTGATAGCCTAGCCCACCTGGTTGCTATCTCCCTAGCTGCCCCCTGCACTCTTTCCTCGGCCCTTGCCCCGACACACCTGAGTGCTCACTCACTCTTTGTGTACCATCACTATCCTTAGATAATATTTCTAGGGCCCTAACTCGAACCCCTCTAGGAAGCACAACTTAGCTTGCTGCTAGATCACACTTAGATCTTCGTGTCTCTAGCTCAGATGGTGAGAATCACTTATGATATTGAGAAATGAGGCTGTCTTGGTCTTTTATAAACCCTAGCCTTTCTGTCATTTAATCCTAGCCCTTAAATCTTCTCCTCAAGATCTAGATCTGACGGTGGGGACTTAATCAATTGTTGAGATAACTTAAGTCAAGATCAACAATTGTGACTTAATCTCACATTGTCTTAAGTCATCTCCCACCACTACTGAATAGTCTAGACATATGATGGACCCTTTCACATTGCTAGACACCCCCAATGTGAAAGTACCTGTCCGAGCTACACTTTCTAACACTCCCTTTTAGCGAGGGAGGTACTAGCACTGGAGCTGCCTCCTCCATGATCTACATCTCTGTCAGTCTCTCCCTCTGAATCTGAGAGACATGCTCCCTCTGGATCTATATACTTGGCCTCCTCTGTACTGTAGCTACCTCTATCTGATGCACTGAAGCCATCTGAGTATCCCCACTCATCTAGCTAGGACCACTCCCAGCATGTGGGTCTGCTAAGGAGAGCCTCTTGCTCTCTCAAGAATGATCCAATTGATCCTCTACTCCTCCTGTAGTTGTAGATGGGCTGCCACCATATCCTGTACAACTAACCCTCACTGTGGCTGATCATAACAGGTACCCTTGGAGCTACTCCCCATGTAGAGAAAATATGGACTTCACGACCATAAAACTCAACTCCATAGCCCTGATCCTCCAAGGTTGTAGCTGAGAGCACATTGACTCTCATCCTTGGTACAGAGAGTACTCCAGTCACCCTTAGATTCTTGCTTGACTCTATCTGTAGGGTCACTGTTCCTTCTCCTTTGACTATTGCCATGCTAGTGTGAATCCCGCACCTCACGAAGCCCCTAGCTTGGGTTGAGAACTCCTGGAACGCATCCTCCTCTCCAGTCATGTGATAGGAGGCACCACTGTTTATGTACCACCATGCTTTGGGTTTTCCCTTTGACTCAAGGAAGAGAGTGTACTCCCGCTTGAACATGTTGGAGAATTGACGTGTTGTAGCAGCCAACTGTTGCTCCTCGTTCTCATCATGGTCCTCCTCTGCCTGAGCAACCACCTGCTGCTTGCAAAATTCTGGGTAGTTTGCCCACTGTCCAGGCTACCTTCTCGAACAATTCTGGGGTTGCCTGAACCTCTGTGGGTTGGCTCGGGGGCTGCCTTGCATGCCTACCAGCGACCTGCGGTTTTTCTCGGACAATTATTGGACTGCTTGACTGCTGCCCAAAAATTTTGGGCACTTTTGCCCACTGCCTGGGCTTTGTGGCTTCTGCTGGGCGACTTTGCTGCCCTTTGCGGTTGTCCTGGGTGACCTGGCGGCTGGGGTTGCCCACACTAGCTGGTTGCTGGAGGCAACTTGCGGCTCTCGACTGGTCTACGCCCAATGCCACGTCCTCTGCTAGTTGCCTCTGTCGCTCCCTGCAACAACTTCATGACCCGCGACCTTCTTCTTCAGCAGCTCTGTTTCCACTGTCGTTGCCTCTGCCTCCAGCGCCGATGCCCATACCACAACGTGGTCGCCTCCAGCAACCCTACACGGCTGCTCACTTTGTGGCTCCTTTGTCTACGTGCGCTTAAACTTCTCCTGTCGCCGTCCGCTGTCTTTCTACGACTGTAGCGACGACATGTTGCAGCACTGTGGGTGCCTCCTACACTTCGTTCGCTTGTCGGTGGCTTCTTTGCTGTTTGCCTCACGAGCTTGCCGACCACCTTCCTCCTACCGCTTGCGGCTGTTTCTTGTCGTCAACTGGCAGCTTCTTTTCCTGCTCGCGGGAGCTTTCTTTACTGGCGGCTAAACTTACCTCACGCGGACGGTTTCTTTTATGTGGCAGCCGGTGACTCAGCTCCTTAACCCGACCAATTCTACGCGTCCAGCCTGGTGGTGGATACCTCTTGCCAGCCCGACCCGACTTCTCTACGCAGCTTAGTCACGAATCATGTATTCTCCAGCCGCCCTTGCTGCAGTGGCTCCTCCACATCTGCGGCTACCTTCTCTCGGTGGCTCCAGTGCCCACGCAATCTGCTGGGTTTGCTCCTGGTAGTGGCTATCTTCGCGTGTGTTTTTCTGGCGGCTGCAATCTTTGTAGTCCGCTCAACGCACAAATCTTACGACACAACACTTTTGTCGTTCACTTCAGTTCCCAGGTAGCATATGACCACAATCTTGCTATTTTATTTTATTTTATTTTATTTTGTTTTCACGCGGCTCTCCCAACCATGTCCAAGCTTCCCGCAGCTGGTTGCTTTAGCTGCAGCCTCACGCGTCCCGAGCACACACGCCTAGTCTTCAATCACGCTCCTCTGTTGCGGTTGCACACGACTCGATCCACAACACTCGACTGCTCAGTCCGTATGTCATACGTCACGTGCGATGTTGTACGGCTGTGTACAATGCTCCCCCTCTTTTTTTATTATTACCTGCAACTACAAATAAAAAAAAGGTTTTTTCGGCAGTCCTGCAAATTTCTCGTTGCCAATCTCAATCTCGTGCAAATCCCGACTTCGTCTTCAGAGTCCAGGCTTTGATACCATGTTGAAATTTGTAACCTAGCACATGACTGGTAACTCAAATAAAAAAATGTTTTATTAATTAACAACACAACTAAATTACTCAACGAAAATCAGCGGAAGCATAAACAATAGAAACCAATCACACATTGCACACGAGATTCGGGTAAACACCCTTGGAAAAACCTTTGCTGGAAAACCAGTTCTATGATGATTTTATTGCTATAAAATCAGGCCTCTCGTCCTAGGATAATGGCCCTTCTGAGGAAATACAACTACAACTGATAGCCTAGCGCACCTACGTGCTATCTCCCTAGCTACCCCCTGCACTCTTTCCTCAGCCCTAGCCCTGACACACATGAGTGCTCACTCTTTGTGTACCATCACTATCTTTTAGATTTGACTTCTAGTGCCCTAACTTGACCCTCTCTGGCAAGCACAACTTAGTTTGCTACTAGATCACACTTAGATCTCCGTGTCTCTAGCTTAGATGGTGAAAATCACTTGTGATATTGAGAAACGAGGCTCTCTTGGTTTTTTATAAACCCTAGCCTTTCTCTCATTTAATCCTGGCCCTTAGATATTCTCCTCAAGATCTAGATTTGACAGTGGGGACTTAATCAATCGTTGAGATAACTTAAGTCAAGATCAAAGGTTGTAACTTAATCTCACATTGACTTAAATCATCTCTCACCACTACTAAATAGTCTAGACATATGATGGACCCTTTCACATTGCTAGACACCTCCAATGTGAAAGTACCTGCCTGAGCTACACTTTCTAACATGGATTGAGAGCTATCATTGATTTTGAATCTTTAAATAAATTGCTTCATATTGGTGTAAGTGCTTTGAAACTTGAGTTTCTACTTTCCGGTAGTACATTGATGATTGTGCTATCACTTTTTAATTTCTAATTGCTAACTATATGCTATGATCTATGAACTTTCAAGGCTTTGGCTTAAGAGCGATCATGTATGTATTTTCATTTATCACTTATGTAAGTGATGGATTTTCAAGAAACGGGATTGCCTCTTTATTTAAAATAAAAGTTTCCCAAGTTTTTGTTGAGTATTTGCAAAGTTTTTATCAAGCTTCAAGTCGATTCTTACTCTTTGGTTTGCCGAGTCATTATTGAGTTTGTGTTGTGTGACTTTGCTAGATATAAATGAATAATATTACTTATTGTGTAATGTAAAAATAACCAATATTTACTATTTAGTATCAAATAATAATATTACTTATTGTGTAATGTAAAAATAACCAATATTTACTRTTTAGTATCAAATAATGTTTTTTTGTTTAAAAAATGTTTTTTTTTTCTTATTGTTGGAGTCATTTTGCCCAACGATATAGCATGGGTTGACAATGATATAATATCATTATGGCTAATCTGTGCCATGTGATGCACTAGTATGTATACATACATTTCCTATTATGTATAGCATTAGCATACCATAAAGTCTTGCGTAAGCAATTGCATCTATATATTTTGTTTCTTCGTCGAGGTGCCATCTTATGTATGAGTCTAGATGTTGAATTGGCTATCTCCGGTTCAAACAATTTCTTACTTCTTCCTTGAGGTGTGCCATCTTATGTATGGGGAGTTGAATTAGCTAAGTCAAGTTCAAGCAATGTATTAAATGTTATATTCTATTTAAGGTTGACCAGTCTTTGTGTTTTCAAATAAAGTAGTCTTGGTCTAGTTGTTACTAGATTCAATATACCATTCAACTCTCACAAGTTCAGTTCTTGTGCAGTTCAGGATCTCTAACACCATGGCAGGTTGTGCACTTAAGCTAGTTGCTTTTTGATGCATCTATTATACTATTATTTAGCAACATACTAGCGGGTTTGTTATGTTTTTATGACTCTTGTTTTCTTAATAATGTAGGGAGGGTGGGAGGATGATGAAACAAAGGAAGAGGCAGCATGCCGAGAAGCTCTGGAAGAAGCTGGGGTGAAAGGAGAGATTGAGGTTAGTTTACTTGCTTTTAAGTTTTACCATTATCTTCATGCACTGATTTACAACATCACAGTATTATTTGCTTCCTCTCTGCATGGTGGCCTATGAATGGACTCTCTCGTTCTCTCCTCTATTTCTTTCTGGTTGGGTCATTTAAGCTGAAGTTGCATAGCCATTCTAGTTGTGTTCACTGTTGTGTAATTTTTCATGGTAAGGTTATGTATTTGTGTTCTGCATTGGTGGGCATTTTCTTTAAGAATATGCATATATACTTATCATGTATGGAATTGTATGGACCTGAATGTTCTCCTAAGCTGGTTGTCCTGCATTTGGCCGAGAGTTTGTTTGAGAATGTAATTGATAAAAGTGTGCAATGTATCACTAGCATTGCTAGACATTGAAGTTTCTGTCGTCAACTCTTGCTCTATTGAGAGATTGTCATTGTTAATAATGTTTGAGAAGTTTAGTGAAACTTGTTCTTCTAATTGTTGTGAACATCATAATTTATTGTTTAGATGATATTTAGTTCACATTTTGGTTTTATTTTCTAATACATACAATTTGTAACATATTGGTTGGAGGGATTTATGCTATGCTTTGCATTTGTCGACTAAATGGGTTCACATGAAAACGTACTTATACCTAGAACATGAAGTTAACTTGGGAATAAAACTGACAAAGTTATTGATGCCTTAGTTTTGATCCAGGGTCTATTACCATAGCTATTGGTTCTTGACTATAGACTCAAAGCGTCGAGATATACTTCCTAGTCTGTTGATATTCTCATATTACTTGACTGATTTTTTACTTTCAGCTTTCTAAAAAAAACAATTATACCTTTAAAACTACTTAATACTTATTGCTATGACTAAAACTTTATGTGTAGACAGTTGAGAGTCTAAGTGAACTTTTAAGTCAGCACTTCAATATTGTTCTTTCCTTGGCCCTTAACTTTTTGAGAGACATACAATTGTGGCTCAATGCTATTCGGAGCTCTGTTGCACAAATCATGGGTTAAGCCTTCAAGGACTTCAAATTTTGCATTAAGAATGATCAGGCATCAAAGGACAGTCTATTATTTTGTAATATAATTGAGATAGGTGGTTGTGCTTGTCTCACTACATTAGCTTTTTATGCCACTGACCCAGAGTGTACTTTACATTAGCTTTTTATGCCATTGACCCAGAGTGTACTTTAGTCTTTTCATAGTACGATTTTATGTTATAATTGAGAAAGCCCACAGAAATTGACGTTTAGTTGAATTTGAATCCATTAATTGACTGATCATTTTGGTTATGCTTGCAGTGTTGTCTCGGTTCATGGGATTTCATGAGCACAAGGCATCAAAAAGATCGCAATGTGGATGGTTGTCGAAAAGGATATATGTTTGTATTGGTTGTTACTGAGGAACTGGAGTCATGGCCTGAGAAAGATGCTCGCCAACGTAAATGGGTTAGTTACCTTTTTAGCTTAAGAGCTCATTTGTTGCATTATTTTGTTCTAGATATGCCAATTATATTTATTGGGCACTATGTTTATTGGTCTTACATGCTTTGAGCTCATTTGTTGCATTATTTTGTCCTAGATATGCCAATTAAATTTATTGGGCACTATGTTTATTGGTCTTACATGCTTTGAGTAGATTCTTGGGGGACACTTCCAGACTCAAGTGGAACCCGGCGAAAAGTTTTAAGTTGTTCACTAAGATCCGAGACAGACAATAGCTGCACTGAACAACTCACGGACATCAACCGCAGTTGTAGAGTGCCCAAGGATAATGTTCTGAGTAAGATTAAACTTATGCATTCCGTGGCATCTTGTAGACCTATTAAAGTAGGCTTTAGGAGGATTCCAAATTGATCTTGGGATCATCTCCTAATGAATGAGGGGGGGAGTTTCCCGATGCGGTGGCCTGTTTAATATAAATTGTAAAACTGTTGGGAGCTGGAATAAACAATTAGAATTAAGGGAAGCATATACATGCAGACGTCTGCTGGAGGAGTAAACATCAAGATCCTAGTATTGCTATATCTTTTTATATATCATATGAATGTTAGTGATATCTTTTTATATATCATATGTATATTAGTGATATGTGATCATTATAAGATTTAGATATTATGGTTAGTAATTAGGTGGTTAAACCACCTAACCAATTTAGGACAGTATATAGCTATAATACATAGTGACATCTTTTATTTTCGCCACATTTATCTCTGTACTGTTCTGTTATGTATGCACCTCAACCATATTCATTCTGAGGCCTGTAATCAAAGATCATGTTAGACCAAGTTGTAAAATTTTGGAGGGTTCGAGAGGAGAGAAAAGGAAAAGTTTTGAATTTTTTGGGGTAAAGCATAAACTTTAGTGAAGGATTTGATGTTTTTATAAAGATGAAAAACAAAAACAAAACATTAGAATATCAAAGAAAAATGAAAAAGGGAAGAAAACGATCCCCTACAACCATATGCAGCAAAGAACGACGAACAGAAAGTGGCATACATTCGGCGATAGACACAAGCACTTAGAATCCTTGACGATGACAAATAAACCAGACCACCTCGATTGCAATTCGACGATGATGGACAGAACACCCACGCAGGCAGAATACAAACACAAAGGTTGGCACAGTCAGAGAGGGCACACAGATCACAACCCCAAAATTTCCACAGAGAAAATACAGATGCGGAAATTTTCAGATCCGACGGAAACGACGGAAAACAAAGCACGAAATGAAATGACTGAATTCAAAGCATGACAATTTTAGTATGACGACGGTATACAAACACGAAGGTAGATACAGTTAGAGAGGGCACACAGACCACAGCCCCCAAACTTCCAGACAGAAAACTACAGATCCGATGGATAATGACACAAAACGAAGCATGGAATTAAACTGAAGAAAACAAAGCATGAAAATTTTAGGACGGCTGCAAAAGCACAGCGGCTGATAAAATTGTGGCAGCATTCGGAGTTGACATACGAATTATTATATTATTTTTTAAATTATAAGAGTATGACATGGCAATAAGATGAAAGATTTTTTCTAGAAAAATGGAGATTGATTTCCCGGTGGAAATCCAGATGTTTTCTCTTGTTGAAGGGCACATGTTTGCATCATTTTCTGTCCAAATAGATAGCCGTTGATTTGAACCAGCTGAGTTATGCCCAGACATAGCTGTTGAAAAAAATCTGTCCCTTGCAGTTATGAATTAGGGCACAGCTCTCAAAGAGTAGAACATGGCAGAAAGTGCGAGAGACACCCAACAGTTTGGACACGCATATGAAATCCTAGAAGACGCGAGAATATGTCATGGCGGATGGTTTCAAAAGTGGTTTCTTTGAAATGATTTATTAATTTCTTTAAGAATTGGGAAACAACAGTGTTCAGGTATCTGGCGAATTTGTCTAGGTGCACATGGCTTTTTCCAGAATGAAGCAACAAAACGGAATGAGGAATTTGAAGTTACCATCATTGGGGTTAATATTTTGGTCACAAGAAATGTTTGATAGTTTGGTAAATGGATCTATGTAATTGTAACATTGGGTCTACCAACGCAACGTTTTGGGTGTCTAGGCTGGAATTGAAAATTCATATCTGTGATAGGTGAAGCTAGATAGCATGAATGTACTGCCCGGAATAACTTAAGAAAAGGGAAAAAAAAGAGTGAAAGATATACTCCCAGAGAGGAAGATATGATTACTTCAATTACTTTGAAGTCAGTACTGTAGTGAACAAAGTCGCAAAAGAAGCATGATAAGCCGGTGAGATTGGAAGAAGTATGATAAGCCGATGAGATTGGCAGAAGTAGTAAAAAAAGAAGACCTGTCACGTACCTAGGTCGCTCTCTTAGACAGTAGGTGGGCATTGCAGCTGGTTCGTTGGTTACATAGGTGACGCGGTGGATGGGAGTTAACCCATATGTAGTCTTCAAAACAAGGGCTAGACCATAAATTGGAGGAACTTTTGAGTTTAGTAAGTGTTAATTGAGTTGTACAACTAGAAAGATGTGAGAATGGGCCGTTATGAACCTACGTTTCATAGTGGTTAGGGGACGGGAATATGGAGGGACAAGTGTCTCGGATGATTGTAGAGACGCCCCAAATTTTAGGGGATTCAAAACAAGGGCTAGACCATAAATTGGAGGAACTTTTGAGTTTACGAAGTGTTAATCGAGTTGTACAACTAGAAGATGTGAGAATAGGTCATTCTCTTAGACAGTGGGTGGGCATCGCAGCTGGTTTGTTGGTTATATAAGTGACCCGGTGGATGGGAGCTAACCCATATGTAGTCTTCAAAACAAGTGTTGGACCATAAATTGGAGGAACTTTTGAGTTTAAGAAGTGTTAATCGAGTTGTACAACTAGAAGATTATGTGAGAATGGGCCGTCATGAACTTACGTTTCATAGTGGTTAGGGGACGGGAATATGGAGAGACAAGTGTCTCGGATGATTGTAGAGATGCCCCAAATTTTAGGGCATTATAAGGGGACACCCGTTTGGTTGAATTTAGAAAAAAATATAGAAAATATCAATATAAAACAACAATTTTATTATCAATTAATCATGAATAATTATATATAAATACAATTCTACATCTAGTTATTCAATTCGGAACTCAAATTGATGAAGCCCTACATCCATACATTAATTTGTATGATACATCCATACTTTGTAAGCTAACATGATTAAGAGTTTTAAATGACAAATTTTTGTTTAATGTAGTCTTAAATTGATTATTATAGTGTGTTATGACTCTAAGAGGGGTATGTATGGGGTTAAATCTATAGATCATAGGAGTCCTAATAGGGGGCCCCGACCCACATGTACAATGAGTGAGAGTAGGTATATATAGAGGTCAATACAGTCATTATGGATATAGGTACATATGATTTGGTCAAGGATGTACTTGGGTTATTTGGAGGAGGTTTTCCTAATGCATAAGGAGGTATTGTGCAACTCATCATGATTATCTCTTTGGGAGTGGTGCTCCACGCTCACATTTCGTGTACATTGTATATATTTTGGTTTATTACTATCTTGAGAATTGGCTTCATAACATTTGATATTAGAGTAGATGAACCTTGATTTTTCTCTTTCAAAAAATTCATCTTACCATTTTTGTTCCAACGTTTTTTTGGGATATTGGAATTGCTTGGAAATTACAAGGTTGGAAGAGGAAAGAGTGAAGTATCTTTGGTAAAAATTTCAGAATCCAATTCTTGATATTTTTTAAACTATTTTTGAAGTTACAGGATGTGCAATTAAGGGTTTTCATCTAGCCCTAAAACTAGGCTTAAACATTAGTTTTAGTAAAACAATCATCTCTAAATCTTGTGAGATCCAAATTGCGTTCAACTTGTGGCATTGGCAAGAATACGAACTAGGGTGTTTTAGGGCCAAGTTTCAACAGTATATTCCAAACAAGGACATCCAATCAGTGTATTTAGTTTCTCTCGCCTAAAAGGCCCCACAATCAACACGTTTTAGGATAGTGAACCCAAGGTTTGATTGGAAACTCCAATTTTAGTGAGACCCGTGACATTGCGAAGAATATGTATCATGCTGTTATAGGCTGAAAATTCAGAGTCATTGGCACAACCGTTGTGTACGTACATTAAGTACAAGGTCAACTTGTAGAGCCCTTTCCAAATAAGGGCCTAGAAAGGTGTGTTCACTTAAAATTAGCATAACTTTTGATTTGGAGGTCCACTTGAGGTGATTAAAAAACCCATGGAAGGTGGAAAGATAGGAGAATATATTTGGAAAAGGATCAAAACTATTTGGGATCAATATTGTGGAGATAGTGAATGTGGAAGTTGAGGGGTTTGACTAAACTCCTAGTGTTTAAGACAAGAAAAAATGGCAATGCGATTTTGTTTTTGGAAATAAAAATGGGATTGATGCTATGGAATGGTTGAATATTGCAAAAGAAAAATTTAGTTGTCCTATTGATTCAGGGTTTTATTTGGACGATGAAGCTCAAGAGTGGTTGATGTGTCTTGATAGAGACACAAGAATACACTCTACATGGGAAGAATTTGCAAACATCTTCTCAAATAGATGGAACAAAGACACAAAAATTTAGGAGATGCATACAACTCAAGATGAATTGAAAGAATCTAAAGAAAAAATTTCCAAATTGCAGAAGGTCAATGAAGATCTAAAAGATCTTGCAAAGAAGGGCGATGAGTTCACCAAGATGCAATCCCTAATCAAGGATTGATTAAAGAGGTTCATAATTGTTTTTGAATAGTTTTCCTTTAAACTGTATTAATAGGCAATATATACAAAGCTTTAATTAAAAAAAAAACGTTGTCCAAGCAA
Source organism: Picea engelmannii (assembly GCA_009831015.1). NCBI lineage: Eukaryota > Viridiplantae > Streptophyta > Pinopsida > Pinales > Pinaceae > Picea > Picea engelmannii. The sequence continues at coordinate 336,978 of ML783843.1, forward strand.
CATCCACAATCAAGTGCAAAAAGCAAAATACAGTTTTGGAAAACTCCAAAACACCCCATAATGTAGTGATAGTCACGAGCATACTCAAAAGATCAAAACAAGCATGGTTTTTGCCAAAACACCTCGAACAGTGAATGCCACATGCATGAACACGTGCACAAGCTCAAACAAGATAGGGACAATTAACAACCATGCTCATTGCTAGAGTGGGTTGATCATGATTATTGGGGGCCTTGCCACAACTTGTAGTTGAAGGATCAAGATCAATAGGGACAATGGGGCCCCACCCATTAGTTGGGGGCTTTGGGAGCTTGGGCCCCTTCGTGATCGCCAAAGCTAAAGTGGGGAATTGCTAGTTCGCTAATGGAGGTCTAGAGGTCTTGTTGCACACTCTGTCTCGTCTTTCTCAAACTTGTTGCCCTACATGGTGGCAGGATTGGCTGCGGGAAAATCTAGTTGATCAAATAAACTTGAAGTGGGTTGAGCCTAGACGGGAGGGCTATTGGCCCAGGTGGCAAAACACTCCAGGGGAGGACACACAACTACATCTTACAATGAAAATTGGTGAGATGAGACAACATCATTAAACATAACATAATTTCGTTGTTTCTAGATCCAAAAGAGCACTTCAACCGTGATAAGCATCCAAGCGCATTGAAACTCTACGACCCATGGAAGGTGGTCGCCTAACAAAGGTATCTCGCCATGAGAGGGAGGTAGACCAAAGTTGTTGGCACGTAGACTCAACCCATGCTTAGACCTTCCTAGTAAGCAAACATAACCAAAATATATGCTTTAAGGTTTTAGCTCACCCAAGTGAGAATACCATGGATATGGATTGTTAGGTAGGATAACCATTTATCAGTGGCATCCCTACCATCAAGCTATGGCAAAAAAAGGCCTTTTTTGGTTCAAGAATAGGTTTCTAGACATTGCTAAGGTGAAATAACTAGGTTTTTTGTTTTGATTGCAGGGGCTAAATTTTGTAAAATCGGCCTTGTAGGTAGGGATTGGAACATAGCCACTTGTAGCCAATGGCCAACTTGTAACGAGTGAAAACTATGGCCTTGCCCCATTTCCAATCTCACTACTAGGTGTGAGGTGACGAGAGACCAAGCTTAAGCTGTAGATGGTCTAGAATGAGCCTCAAATTCAATCCATAATAAGCATGTCAACATTACCCAATGCATACTTTTGCTTAAGGTCAGGTCACATAAGTGAAGCACTAGTAGAGCTGTCAAAGAGGTCATTGGGATATTAGATGCCACGACAAAAGAGTTTCAAGGCCGAAAACTAGGAAGATTTGATCAAAGGTTTTCCCCTATAAAGGATCAATGACAACCACTTGAGGTGATGATCATTAAATGATAGTCCAGTCCTAAGAGATGACTTTTTCTAGGCAAGGAAGGGTTTGAGTACCTCCCCGGCCTTGCAAATACTTTGTACAATGAAGGTGCTTGAAATATTTACTTTTGAAGTGGTTAGCACTTGGTAGGATAGGTTGAAAAGAAAGTCCTTGCCAAGCCTTTTTACCTAGAGGCCATCCCTACTTAATATGGTGTCAGAGGAGCAATTTCCAGACCTCCTTACATTCTACTACCTTGATCATCACCTACATGGTGCCTGTGTTCTGGTTTAATGATCCCCAAACCTCCAAACTCCTGGGCGATACAACAAAGTACCCAACTGGCTCTATGGAATCCATGTTACTTGCCAGGTTTCGTCCAGAGGAAATTGCAGAGGCTTTTTTCTAGCCACTCATATGTTATCTTGGACACACCCAATAAGAAGTGCAATAGACATTGGTGGCCACCAATGTTTTGGTATAGATATGAAACCTAGCGGTTAACGCTAGAGGTTTGTTAACCCATTTATCAATTTTATTTTCCACCCTTAGAACAACCACATTCCAAAGCTTCCGAGGAGAGACTTAGAAGGAAAAAGGGGTTTCAAGGAGTTTGAAAACTTGCCTTGGTTGAATCCAAGACCAATTGCGGGTTTCAAGTCAGCTAGGGATTGACCGCTAACTTTGCCTATAACATTGAGTTTTGGTCCACTGGATCTTAGACCAAAAGCAAAGTACATGTCCAAGTAATCCATAGAATGGTGCTAGGATTGGTTGTCCTCAAAGATAGTCAAGAATGAGTCATTTGCAAAATGTTCATTGATGAGTTGGCCAGCCTTAGGCTTAGGAAGGAGAATACCTTGAGTGTGCCCTAGAGTGACTTTGGAGTTGAGCAAATAACGTAGGGTTTAGGTTGCCATGACATAGAGGGTTGGAGCTAGTGGGTAGCCTTGGAAAATGGAATAGAAAAGGACAATGTCACTTGACTTGCAATGGTTGATATAGAGACAAATTAAGGCATTCATAGAGGGTTTCAACAATGTCGATAAAAGCAGGACCAAACCCTAGGGGATTTAGCATGGCTAGAATGAATAGTCATTGAACTTTTCCATATGCTTTTTCAAAGTCAATTTTGATGAATAATGCATCTAGGCTAGAAGTTCGAGTTCATTCCTTACCCTCCTAGACAACGATAACATTATCCAAGATGTATTGCTAGTGGATGAAGCTAGTTTGCTCACAACGAATGAGCTTAGGAAGAATATGTTTAAGCCACAGAGCTAGGGCTTTGGCTAGGATTGTAAGAGGTGTTAAGCAAGGTTATGAATTGCTAATTTGTAATGAGGTCAAGGTTCCTGGCTTTGGGGATAAATTTGATAAGCCCTTGGTTAATTCTTACACTCAAAGAGCATTGGTGCAAAGCTTCATTGTACAAGGGAACCCCTATAAACCCATGGATTTATCATTTGCCATTTCATGAAGAGTTGTGTCTAGCTCATCCAAAGATAGGGTTAGGTCATAGACTCATCTTTGATCTTTTAATAGCTTATAACGCACAACATCTGAGCATTTTTGGGTAGCCTCTTGCTTGTTCAGTGAAGGGTCTTAGGATTGGAAGACCATCTGGTATTGCTCAACAAATTCATTTTCAATATCTTTTGGATTGGTCATCCAACTAAGGGTTGTTTTGAAGGAAGAAATGGATTCCCCAATCTCCTTGGTGGCTACTAGGGCTTGAAGAAAACTTTAGTGGGAGTATCCCTCAACTTAATCTAGTGCAACCCTCGATGGACATCTTGACCCTCTTATAAAGTGGAGTTTTGTTGCTTGGGTTTGCTTGTTCTCATAGAAAGGAGCAGATTGGAGGCTTTAAAGCTTTAAATGAGCCTTTCTAGCACCTTACCAACAACATAATTGAGATCCTAATGAATTTTGGCAATTTGCCACCTATAACCTTGCAAAAAGGCCATGGTTCTGGAGATGACATCCTCCCACTGGGTAACCCATTACCCAACTAGAGTCACCACATGATTGAGCGACAAGGTTTCACACCCTACAAATGGATGTCAAGCTACCCAGGGTTTTAAGATGTGAAACATTCAAAATGTAACGGGCCTACACCATATGCATCCTTTTGCTCCCCGAGGAATTAGAAAACCAAATGGGTAGATGGTTAGATAGAGTGATAGTTCCTTCTACATGAATAAGACCCCCTTCAGTTGAGTTAAAGAAGAAAGAGTTTTTCTTGAAGAGGAGTGCCCTATCTAGTCTTTTGGTAGATCTGCTTAGGCCCTTATCAAAATTTGGTTTAGGGGAACCACACCCTTTGAGAAGTACTTTCATTGATTGCGGTTGGGTTCAAATGCTTATTGCGGGCTTTCAAAGATAGCCATGCTTCCTTTTTCCCTTATTGAAAGGCACATAGGGAGCACTCCCTCTTTATCATCTTAAGGTTCATCCATGTTGAAATCACCTCAAATGAGCCATGAGGCATTGGGGAGTTCATTGGCCATCCGATGCTAAAAGGCTACATGCTCTCCAATATCATTGGAAGCATAGATATTGGCTAGTTTGAGAAGTCGGTCATCCAGGTTAAGAAGAACCCACAAAAGTCTTTTAGTAGGTTCCATATCCCATCTTGCAACATTACTGGCCACTCGAAGAGAGATAAGTAAAACAACCCTCTATTTAGTATTTTCCTTATGAGCTTGGAATAAAAAACCTTAGCTCCTAGTCAAACAACTAACAGGGTAGTTTGAAGCATGAAACCCACAATTTTGACTTCTTGTAGGCAAAGGATATCTCTCATGGCAAGAAGATTACTTGAGAAATAGTCATCATCAAATTTGCCATCAAACTCGCAATATTTTTTGTGCATAGAACTTACTATATTTTGAGGTTTTTTTTGTCTTTGTTGAGTCTTTCTCGACTAATCAAGTCTCGTCGAGCCCTAGGCTAGTCGACTCTTTACCGAGTTCGAGTGTGACAACATTGATTCTAGGATTGAAGAAGGATGAAAGAAGTTGATGGATGACATCAACCTTAAGTCACAAAGGGAGAAAGAAGAGAGGCTACAAGAACGTAGTCAAAGGACTCTTGAAGAAGTTGAGCTTAAACTTGACAATGTAAAGGTTAATTATGACGGAATTATCTCAAAAGAAAGAAGCATTGAAAAATCAAGCATAGAGAATTCCATTGTACCAGAAAAGAAGATTGAGGATAAAGGAGTGGAAGATGAAGGTCAGTGTTTAAAGGTGGAACCTTATCGACACCCTCATTACCAAGAAAGTTGGCAAGAAAGACAAGAAGATCAATATCATTTTTACCAAGGAAGAAGATGGCAGAATCCACAATATTCATGGAGTAGGGCATTGAGGAACCATTATGCGATAGAATATTATCAAGTACCATCAACTACAACAAATTAGAGAAGCTATGTAACAATGAAGATAATCAAAGGAAAGGAAGCTATCAAGGATTGACATTGAAAAGAATTGAATATGGATGGATGGATAATCATTACTGGCCCCAAAGACAGTTGGAATTATAAGAAATTCCTGTTACTTGGTTTTGTCACATGTAAAATCCTTAGCTACAAAGCTTTGAAGACAACTTTTTGAAGGGGGGTACTATGTTATGACCCTATGGGGGGGTGTATATGGGGTTGAATGTATATGTAATAGGGTTGGCCTAATAGTGAGCCCACATGTGCAACGAGTGAGAATATGTATATATAGAGGTCAATATAGTCATTATTGTAGATATGAACATATGATTTGGTTATAGTGAAGTACTTGGGTTATTTGGAGGAGTTGTTCCTAATGTATAAGGAATTATTGTGTAATGATTCAGTATTATCTCTTTTGGAGTTGTGCTTCATGCTCGTATTTGGTGTAATTGTAAGAAAGATGTCGAAATACTCAAATTGCATAAATATAACGAGGAGAAGGATGATCAGTTCTACAGATTGCCATCACTTAATCAAGCACTTACTAAATAGATTCATAACTTGAAGAAAGAAAAGGTGAGAAAAGGGAAGAATGAAAATGATGAGTCAAATGAAGAATTGGCAAAGAAAAATGAAGAAATCAAAAGGTTGTGCATGCATAATCAAGAACTTCCTAATGATGTTAAGAATGCAAAGACAAGCTTACACGAGGCAAAATCAAAGATCGATAGCGAAGAAATGAATAAAGTTATTGAAGAAATCCTAAATATTAATGAAATAAAAATTGAAATGCAAGCAAGAATTAAAGAAGGAAGAAATAACTTGATGAAACATTTCACCATTTAGCTTTAAAGGGAGAAAGAAGAGAGGTTACAAGAAGGTCATCAAAAGATCCTTGAAGAAGTTGAGCTCGGACTTGAGAATGTAACGGTCAAATATGATGGAATTATCACAAAAGAAAGAAGTAAGCACAATGGATAGAGAATGTCGTTGTACCAGAAAAGAAGATTAAGGATAAAGAGATGGAAGATAAAGGCCAAACTTCAAATGTGGAACTTTATTGACACCCTCATTACCAAGAAAGTTGACAAGAAAGACAAGAGGATCGACATTACCAAGGAAGAAGATGGTAGAATCGAGGATATTTATGGAATAGAGCATAGAGGAACCATTGTTTGACGTGATATTATCAAAGACCTTCAACTACAACAAATTGGAGAGGCTACACCAATGCAAGGAATCAAACGAAAGGAAGCTATCAAATAGTGACATAAAAAAGAATTAAAGATGGATAAATGGATAATCATCAATGGCAGCAAGAGAGTAGGAATATAAGGAAATCGTATTACTTGGGTTCATTACATGGAAAACTCTTATCTACAAAGCTTCAAGGATAATGCTTTTTGAAGTGGGGTACTATGTTATGACCTTAAGGGGGTATATATGGGGTTGAATTTGTATGTAATAGGGGTTGGTCTTAATAAGGGGTCCACATCTGTGGAAAAAAATAGGGGGCCCACATGTGCAATGAGTGAGAATATGTATGTATAGAGGTTAATATAGTCATTATGGAATCGGGAATATACGATTTGGTTATATGGATGTAATTGGGTTGTTTGGATAAGGTTCTTCTAATGTATGAGAAGTTATTATGTAACTCATCATTATTATCTTTTTGGGAGGGGTGCTTCATGCTGACATTTGGTATACATTATATGTTTTCTGGTTTATTATGGGATCTTGATTCTTGAGTATTGGGTTCATAAGACAACCCTTATAAAATGAGATGGGGGATGCTTTAAAATGATGACTGGTGCCCTCCCATATAAATAATTTATTTATTTATTTTGAAACTTATTTTTTTTATACATTTCCCCTATTGTAGAGGACACTTAAATGTCCCATGTGGAGGTAAAGGGATGCTCAAGCATCTCGTGTGATAGGGGATATCCTAGATGGAACTGAGTTCTTTACTAGTATGTAGCATTGTCTTGAAATTTTTTGAAAGAGGAATCTCAATCTTAGTTTAAGCCTTAAGGTACTACTTGTTTCATGATAACATGATAGGCTTTTTAAGCCTCCGTGTAGTCGATGTTATAGATTTTTGTTGGTTCTTGATGCATTTCCTTTGTAGATGATATAGTAGATGATTATCTCTCAAGTCCTAATGATGGATCGTGAATGGTGGATTTGAGGCGTTGACAATTTGAATGACAACTCGCTTAATCCAGAAATTTATTTAGGTCTTATTCTATGGACTTGGAAGCAACAAAAAAGTACGTTATTGCTTCTTATCTTTTTGGGAGGGGTGCTTCATGCTGACATTTGGTATACATTATATGTTTTCTGGTTTATTATGGGATCTTGATTCTTGAGTATTGGGTTCATAAGACAACCCTTATAAAATGAGATGGGGGATTCTTTAAAATGATGACTGGTGCCCTCCCATAGAAATAATTTATTTATTTATTTTGAAACTTATTTTTTTTATACATTTCCCCTATCATAGAGGACACCTAAATGTCCCATGTCGAGGTAAAGGGATGTTCAAGCATCTCGTGTGATAGGGGATATCCTAGATGGAACCGAATTCTTTACTAGTATGTAGCATTGTCTTGAAAGTTTTTGAAAGAGGAATCTCAATCTTAGTTTAAGGTACTACTTGTTTCATGATAACATGATAGGCTTTTTAAGCCTCCGTGTAGTCGATGTGATAGCTTTTTGTTGGTTCTTGATGCATTTCCTTTGTAGATGACATAGTAGATGATTATCTCTCAAGTCCCCAATGATGGATCGTGAATGGTGGATTTGAGGCATTGACAATTTGAATGACAACTCGCTTAATCCAGAAATTTATTTAGGTCTTATTCTATGGACTTGGAAGCAACAATAAAGTACGTTATTGCTTCTTAGCATCTGATGCCCTTCCATAAGCAATTTATGAGGAAGTTTCACTAGACTAAAGGTGATGGTTGCTTGGTTTTCAGTTAGAACTTCTTCATTTGGGATGATTTACTTTTCTTCATCTATTTTTTTCACTCGGTTCTTTTTCATCATCACCCTTCAAGAATTGTATGATCCCTTGACAAGGTTCTTTTTATGGGCAAAGTAATTTGTTACCAATTGTGTATATTCTTTTTCTATATTTATTGATTTTATTATTCTTTCCTTCATATTCTTGGTATTCTTTGTTCATCTCCTATACATTATACACATCACATTCTCCCATAAGTTTGTTGTTTATTTTGTCAACATTTGCCATTGTTTTTTTCTCAAAATGTAAACTTAAAAAGAATTCATGCTGTCCTTAATTCTAAATCTTTTATTTAAAAGACCATGGTGTATGTTGGTTAACTGTAGACTCAACTAAATAGAATTGAATACAATCGATGATTTAGGCTATGTATGTCTACATCCATCCCATGTTGTTCTAGATAGTTTTCCAATTTTTTATTTCAATTTCTTAGCACAATCTCATTTTATAGACTTGTATAAATTATAAAGGCGTGACTGCATTTGTAATGTTGATATATATATATGTGTGTGTGTGTGTGTGTGTGTCAAAACTAGTTTACCTTAAATTTATTTTCCTCCCATAGTTCTTTTAATATTATTGCCATATTCATACTATCCACAAGAATTTCATACCAATTTTGATGCCTGGAGGCTGGAACGTCAAGGTTGTCACGCTCTTTTCCTAGTTTCCAAATTCCATGTTTTCAAATTGTCACGTTCTTTTCCTCATTTCCAAATTTTGTGCTTTCATGTTATAACTTGTAGGGGGAAGGGAGACTTCTCCACTCCCTCCGTTATATCATTTCCATGATCTTTTCTAGGATCCTATGAAGATGGATATCTCTCAATATGACTAAATAATTGTGATAAAGTTCCTAAAATTGAGCATAAGGTCATAATGTGGTGTTGGAGTAGAAAAAACAAGGAGAAGTCAATATCGTTTCTTATGTCTAGGTTTTTAATTAATTTGTTTCTCTAGCCTTGATATTTGGTAGGCTTGACGTTTGAACATTCTCTAGATAAAAGGGCGGATACAGAGATAGGAGAATGACCAAAACTAGAACTGTGAATGAAATAACCCTGAAAATGGGAAGTAATTGTGGACCAAGAAAGAATGGTGATGATGGCTACTTGATAGAAGCTTTTAGGGAAAACAACTCTCATACCATTAGTAATAAAACAAACGGTATGTTAATGAAATTATGTGAGAATGGCCCATCAGAGGTAGGGAATGTCTCAAGTAATTAGGAGAATGAGACCAAAATTGGAACTAAAATGGAAATCATGGACTGAGAAAGAATGGTGTTGATGGCTTCTTGAAGTCTTGACTCTTGATTGAAGCTTTCAAGTAAAACAACTTTGATATTCTTTATGATGAACCAGTTACATGTCTCGGAAATTATGTGAGAATGGCTAGTCAGAGATGGGAATTATCTCGAGGAGATAGTCCAAAGGCAATATAGGAATGAAGGATTAATGAGATTATATGAGATGGCTTTTTTAATAAGTTAGAGGCATATTTAGACTGTTCTTGTACCTCTTCAGCAATATGCATAATATTTTTTGGATACTTTTTTTTTTCCATCAAAAACCTCGCAGATCCCCTCCTCTTCCCCAGAATATCATGATGGAGGGCAGCTCAACTGCTAGCCACAATAGTGGCTGGTAACCCTGAGGGATTAGCCAGATTTGAACCTGTGACCTAGGGTCTCCTCATTAGCAACATGCTTTGGGCGGATGATTCAACTGATTGAATTAACCCTTGGAGCTTTCTTTTTTGGATGCATATTTGAACATTAACTAATATTATTGAGAGAGGGAGGGAGGGGGTAGCTCAAACTAAGGTAATTAGAAAAATCATAATGAGAATTTGCAGGGAGTACCAAGGAAACGATCAAGTCCAACTATAGAATAAAAGTGAAAAGCAAGTTGTAATTTGATTGCATAAAAGGGATGTTTCAGCAATTAGTGAGTTAGTTATTTTCAATACACTGAATACAACCATAACAATATACTTTCTGTCAAATGCACAAAAGGGAGTTAGAACGAGTAGCTAAAACTAGTGTTGTTGGAAGGGTATAACCATAATGACAATTTGGAGGAATTAGATGACACACTGTAGTATCCAGGAGTAGTCTAAATTTGAGCAATCTTAATGTGATAAGATGACACATTTTTGTCTTACAAAAATGCACTTTACAGCTAAGTTATACATATTTTGCTTAAAGTGGTATATGTTCTGAATTTAGGTTACTTTAAACCATCATTGTTTGCAATTCAAGCAAAAAGGGATTGGTGAATGGAGGATCGGAATTTATGTATTTTAAAAAGAAAGACGAGAACAGCAAGAAGAGGAGAGGAAGATGGGTGAGACATGGGAGGTAATATGTAGTGGAAAAATTAGAGGGTATAGGATGTGTTCATGAGCCTATATATTTGTAACCTTAGTCTGCATACTATTGATTTGCATGATACATCTTAATGTAATATCAGATGAACACAAATGTTGAGAATAAAGAAATTTGAGGAACTCTTCACAAAGTGCATATTTGCCCAAGGGAAACCTTGTGTTTGCAAGGCATGGAATTTTAAAACATGCATTGAGATATAACTTATATAAGCACGAATTAGATCTCCTCAGAGAGCATATATCTGATCTATCTTTAAGATCTCGTGTAACTTTAAGGTACTTGAAGAAGAAAACTCTTTAATTAATTTAGGCGACCTCTAGTTCTTTCAAGGTTCATTCAGTCTTGAAATCATTGTTTAATTTCCAAGTGGCAACATTGTTATCCAAGTGAAGCTACAAAGCACATTCGTTGCTTAACCAACAGGGTTTGTAGCATGATTGACTTGAGTTTTCAAATCAACTAAGATGAGGTTGTGTTCTGCATTTATAAAATTGAGTTATTTTATGAGATTATTGTTACAAATCCATTGGAAATAATTGCCATCATATTGAAGAAGATTCCACATAGCGATTAGGATTTGGATGCGAGCTAACACCTAGTTATGTGCTACCCTTACGCTTGTGAGGAGACTTGTTAGTCAATGTGATTTAGGTCATGCCAAAGTAAAGCACCAAGCTAGTTGTGATGGATTAGTGCGACTAGGGAACTGTTGGGGACTGATTAAGCAATGTATTAGCTGAAGCAAGGTTTATTAGTCGACTGCAAAAGCTTATTTTTATTTGGGTGAGGAGAGTATTTAACAATTGCAGATTAAACATCATGAAACAGAGTGTGCTGATATTGAGTTACTTAACAATTAAGCAAGACAAATAAGGAAATCTTATGTGTGTATGCAAACTTAGCAATAAACCAGTGATTAAGCATCCATCATAAGATCAAACCAAAGAGACAAAGGATTGCTCATTTGTACAGTCTATTTTCGGCACAATATTTAATGCTGTAGGAAGCGATATGGTTCGAGTCATTTGAAGGAAACTATTGTGGAGCTAGATCTCACAAGAAAACAATCTGAACTCTCTATGATGCTGAAGATCTACAAGTACAATTATACATATATACAAGATTGAGTCATCAAATATCAATGGAGGTGGTCCCTAATGGTTACCCTTGTGCACAGTGGTTGATCATTGACTCATTTCCTGAAATCAGGTAACTTGGGTGTGCGTTCACTCTGTCAGAACTTATCACTGTCACATTTACCTGATTGGCATCATTAACTTTGATTACCCAATCGGTTAGTGTGCACCCATGATTAAACAAGTTCTCATCTTAGAGACTCTGGTTTTCTTAAAGCTCCTTGTGATTACTATTATGTGATTGGTATATGCACTGAACCTACAAGTCTAACTTGCCAAAGGCTGCAAATCTCGAGACTATACTGAGCAGAGTTAAGTTCTTGAAATTAATGTTTGTATATGAATCAGCTGGGTTCCATGGAATTTGGTTAGAAGGGCTCCGATAATTTTCTAGCTATGTTAGGATCAGGGCCTTGTTCCATGTTGAAAGCTGACCTAAGCTATTCTTAGGTAAGATATTTCGCTCGGGATGGTTACAACAAAATCCAGCATCCCCAAAGTGTAAAGTCCCAAGCACAGGGTGTTAGTTCATGTAACTTAGGAAGTCTACCCATTGTCACCTTAGTAGCTCTTCCTCTCACTTTAGGTTGGCTCTTCTCCAACATAAAGGGGTATCCCTAAGGCAAGTCTAAGTCAAATTGTTTAAGTGTGTCAATGAAATGTTTATGGACCAAGATTAAGGTTTAATTTGTAATCTGTCTCAAGTGTGCCCCAAGTGTGTCGAATGAAGCATGTATCAGGTTACAAATAAGTTTCAAGTCTAAGGTAGGATAGGTGTGAGTTAATTGTTTAGACTTGCATCAAATCTAAATTTAAACGATGTCAAGTGTATGCTACTTTCAGATTTCAGAAGAACAATGAAGTTTAGCAAATACAAGATACAAAATGTAGATTTGAAATGCTCAAATGCAAACTGGAAAAGATAAATTTAAATTTCTGCGATAAATATGAGGAAAAAAATGCTGAAATCTATGCAGGAAATTAAGTGAATAAATTCCATAATGCAGTATCCATGAAATTAGTCTAAGTTTTGGTATAGAAATGCAAATTTCAGATGCAAAACAATTCTGGAAATGTGATTTTTTGCAATAAATTAATTGTTGGATACTGCAATTAGTTTAAAACAGAGAATTAAAAGTAATTCCGGAATGTTGAAATTATGATTTGCCTACTTAAGAGGAAAAAAAAAAGTTCCTAGGCCAAATGCTATGCTGAAAAAGTAAATTTCTGAACTGAAATAATAATGAAATTGAATAAATTTCCAACAAGGAAACAAAATAATTTTAATCTAGTCTATCATCAAGATTTAGAGTCTTAGGTCAATATGCAAACTGGAAAAGTATATTTCTGAACCAAGTAAAGTGTTTGAAATGCACTAAACTTAAAACAAAAATCTCAAATAAAATTTCCAGCAAGCTAAAAAGTGAGTTTAGTCTAGTTTGAAATCTGAAAATAAAGGTCCTA
>ML783843.1:365346-387476 GCA_009831015.1 Picea engelmannii
ATCTTCTTGTAATAGCTTCTATTACTATAAAATACCATCTCCCTTCCTACTTCAACCATAACATATTTCCCCTGTAAATGGTGGGAACCCCAAAATTACAAACATTTTTGAAAAGCCGTTTGAATGAATCACAGGGCGCTCACCCGGCCACGAGGCGAGACCCATCGTGATAACGCTGGCGATGTCGACCAGTTCTTGCAACTAACGCTACCATGATGTACGGCCTCCAAGCGTACCCCAGCTTCGCTTCACCAAAACAGATAATGAAGTTGAACTGAATGTCGATATCGTAACCGAAATGAAGGCCCAAATAACAAGACAACAATCCCTCCAATTCCCGTAATTATTCCTCTTCTTCTTCTGCAGCCAAATTTGAAAGAGGAATTCGGTGAGGGTGAATTGCACGGGGGGTCGAACCGACGGCCAGCAGGAAAACATGCGGCGCCTCTACAGCTGCCGCTCCCATCAGGGCTCTAACGTGGAAGATGCCCTTCCTTAGCTTAACTCAGCCGATGAGCTCGTTTCTGATAAGCAGTCTAGTCTAATCTAATCAAACCCCCCAAGATTCCAAGGGAATCAGTTGTCAGGAATCCAAAGTTCACATCGCACAGAGACGAAATTGCATTTTCCAGAACAAAACAAAAAGAAGGAGACGAGACCTGGCAGATACAATTCAAAAAGTCTCAACTGCATGGAAGAGGAATCGGGATTCGGAACCACCATGTATCATTTATGGTCTGTTTATCTTCCATCAATTATTATTAATCTTTTCCCAATTATTATTTTATTGTCCCTCGATGCCAAAGATTTGCAGTGATTTGCAGCGATACTCTTCACATGCGTAGCATTTATTGTCGCGACTTGATTACTGTGATACGCGCTGACTCGGACATGTGTGTATGAAGCTTCGTGATGAGTCATGGGTTTATGGCGCCCATATCAGCACGGATAACGTTTTCCCCGCCCCGCGTTCATGGGTGATCGCTGCTGATGTGTCGTTGTCTTTGGTTGACTCCGTTAACGCGCCAACCGACACTGATATCGGTGGTCCACGTCGATCATTTTTGTTAAAAACAAATTGCCGACGAAGGTGGTTATTTAATAATGAAACGGAAGGGTGGCATCATATTATTGCTTAACCATAGTAGGTTTGTTAAGAAGTAATTATTTACAAATATTTTAATAAAAATTAGTTTGTTTTTTCTTATTATTTAAAATAATTGTAGGTTGAATGGTTAAGAATATGTGTTTCTTCTTTGAAGATTATAGATTCAAATCTAAGGAGTAGGATATGTATATCTTCGTAGACTCTTTACACAAAGAAAGGATCTCATATACTTGTCTCACAAACAAAGATATAGGAGTAGGATATGTATACCTTGGTAGACTAGCTACATAAAGAAAGGATCTCATACACTTGTCCAACAAACAAGAGATCTCATACACTTGTCCTACAAACAAAGATATTAATTTGTTTTTCTTATTACTTAAAATAACTTGAGTAGGTTTAATGATTAAGAACAAACTGGCTACACAAAGAAAGGATCTCATACACTTGTCCCATAAACAAAGAATCTTATACACCAATTTGATATCTAACTTAACCATAACCTTAAAAATAAATTATCATTATTAATTTAATTTAAAATTTTATAAAAAATAACTTAATAAATAAAATTATAATTACTAAAGTTATACAATCCTATTATAATTACAATAAAAGTATTTAAAATAATATTAAACATTAATCACTATTATAATTACAATAAAAGTATTTAAAATAATATTAAACATTAATCACTATTATAATTACAATAAAAGTATTTAAAATAATATTAAACATTAATCAGAGTTTAATTTAACTTCTCTTTTTAAGAATTTTAAAAAAAAATAGCATTAGTTACAAAGCAAGTCGTTAGCATCTTACCTTTAAAAAAATAAATGTTAACAACGATCAAAATTCAACTTTGGAGCTTTGCGAAAAGGAATCGCACCTTCCTCATACATTACGAATCCATCAACCCTATCCGAGTATATTGATAAAATATTTCTAAATAATTTTTTAATATATCTAATGACATTTATTATGCAATGATTTTGGCCTTGTCTTAAATTCCTTGGCATGTGAAAGTGCAAATTTCAACAGTCTCCCCATGTTCAAGAACGTTTCTAGCTCTACTTATAATGCATGCTTGACCATTTCAAACTCAATTATAATGCATGTTCAAGAACGTTTCTAGCTCTACTTATAATGCATGCTTGACCATTTCAAACTCAATTATAATGTCTACTCACCATTATCATATGGATATAACCATTTGAAATAGTCATAGCATAAATAGTCAAAGTTCTAATTTCTCTATCATTTTGTAAACATATTTTAATTGGAATATAATGGCCTTATGCCAAAGCATAAAAAGGTCATGTTAAGTTGTTAAAGGAGAATCTCAGCATTGAGCAAAAGGATTGTCATGATTATTGAAGGTTGATTCTTGATGTGTTTATTGATGCTTTTATGATAATCAAATTCGGTTCATCATATCTTAATTTAAGATGTTTTTTTGTTATTCAAGCTTGTACGTGTCAAAGTTGAAAACTTTTCATTCTTCTATATGAGAGGACAAAAGCAGTTATGCCTTATTTGTCACCTCTCCTCAATCGCCATACAAGCCTAATGACATGGTTGATTCTCAAATATTTATGATTAATGGGAACGAGTTGATCTTGTTGAGGAAATGCCAAGGGGCTCCTTGCTTAGATTGCAAGACATGGCTCCCCAAAAAGTCATCATTAAAATTCAATTTACTTGATTCTTCTATTTTACTTCCCCAATGGCATTTTTATAAGTAAAAGTAGTGAGTTGATTGTATTAATGAAATAGTAAATTTTCAATCCAAATTAAATTTCGTTGTAGATTTTAACCTAGTCATAAGAGTTGAGAGAAAATAAACTTGAAGATCATGAAGAGAGAGAGGTATTTGTGTCGTAAAAACAATTTCAAGACGCATGAAATTTAAGCATATATAACTTAGTAATGAGCATTTTTTAATAAGGCACGTGAAATGGTTAATATAGAGTATTTGTAACACTCCATTTTGACTTAGGTAGCTAGCTACATTATGACCTATTTAAAGGAGAACCTCAACATTGAGCAAAGGATTGTCATGATTATTCAAGGTTAGTTCTTGACTTGTTCAAGTCATCATTGCCTTCATAATCATCAAATCCCACCCACCATATCCTAGCTTAAGATGTTTCTTGTTCTCCAAACTCGCAAGTGCCAAAGTCGGAAATTTATCATTCTTCTATATGAAAGGACAAAACTAGTTGTGCCTCATTTTCCACCTCTCCTCATTCACCATACAAACCCGATGACATGGTTGATTCTCAAACATTTATGACTAATGGGAATGAGTTGATATCATTGAGAAAACATGGAGGGGCTCCTTGCTCATATTGCAAGACACATCTCCCCAAAAATCCATCATTAGAATTCGATTTACTTTATTATTGTATTTTACTTCCCTAGGTGTGTTTTTATAAGTAAATGTAGTTAATTGATTGTATTATTGAAATAGTAAATGTTCAATCCAAACTAAAATTTCATTATAGAAATTAACTTGCATAGAAGAGTTGAGAGAGAATAGCCAATCAAGATCAATAAGAGAGAGGTATTTGTGTCATAGAAACAATTCCAAGACACATCGATTTTAGGCATGTTTGACTTGGTAATGGGTTTTTTTCAATTTCATGTTAGACTCGTAGCATAGTTCATCTAACATTTGCATAATTCATCTACCATTTGTTTAGAGACTAATAACAATTTTACAATAAATAACAAAAGATGTGATGAGAAGGAATACCTCTTAATTTTATTTGATTTAGTCATGTGATGTAGCTCCTCAGGACCGTACTAGGTCCACTGGACCTTTACAAGCCCTATAGCTCGATTTCGGAGTTGTTTGTTTTTCCTGTCCAATATGCGCACATGATGCACTTGCAGGACACCTTCTTGTTCCACCACCTGAATCACATTCCAATCAATAACATGATTAGCATCTGGCATATATTTCTTAAGCAATGAAACATGAAACACATTATGTACAATCATGGATGCAGGTAATGCAAGCATATATGCAACTGGCCCAATCCTTTCCAGGATTTCAAATGGCCTACAAAATCTGGCTGCCAACTTGGCGCAACTTCCCAGCTTCAGGGAACTCCTGTTAGATTTCACTTTCAGGAAAACATGATCACCCACTTTGAACTCTCTGTGGTTTCTGTTCTTATCAGCATAACTTTTTTGCCTGTCCTGGGCAGCTTTCAAATTCTTCTTAATTTTTATCATTTGGTCCCCCATCTCCTTGAGCAACTCTGGCCCAACTACTGTTCTATCAGTTGGATTATCCCAGCTCACTGTAGTATTTCACTTTCTACCATAAAGTGCTTCAAATGGGCTCATCTTCAACGATGCATGATACCCATTGTTGTAGGCGAATTCTACCAAGTGCAGGTAGTCTTCCCATCTTGATGGTTTTTCCATCACATACATTCTCAGTATGCCTTCTATTACTCTGTTCACCCTCTTTGTCTGTCCATCAGACTCAGGATGATAAGTTGTACTAAAGTTCAGATTCGTTCTGAATCCTTTGAACAATCCTTTCCAGAAATTCGAGGTGAATTTCGGGTCTCTATCGGACACAATCGTTTTAGGAATTCCGTGCAGTCGTGCCACTTCCCTTATGAAATATCAGCAACATCTGTTGCCTTGTGAGTAGTTTTCAGTGGAATAAAATGGGCAACTTTTGTTAGCTTTTCCACCACCACCATGATCGAATCATGCATCTTGGTTGTTCTGGGCAATCCCATAATAAAATCCATCGTTACTAATTCCCACTTCCACTCAAGAATGGGTAAAGGTTGCAGCAACCATGCTGGGTGCCTATGCTCAGCTTTAACTTTCTGGCACTCCATACATGTAGTGATGTATTCAACAATCTCTCTCTTCATACCTGGCCAAAAGTAATGGCTCTTGACCGCTGCTACTGTTTTCTGATATCCAGGGTGCCCTGCATAAGGCACATTATGCATCTCCTGCAAAATCATCGGTTTCAAGCAATGGACATTGGGTACAAAAATTCTATTTGTGTACAGTAGTATTCCATCTATTTCCAATTTATAAATTTCCATCTTTTGTGGCATCTTACCCTGTTGTAGCTTGGCTACCAATTCTCTATACTACAAATCTGCATTTGCAGCCTCCAGAATTCTGCTTTTAATATCAGTCTGATACATGCTAATGGTTGTAGCATGTAATTCATGCACCCTCCTGTTGAGTGCATCAGCCACTTTATTCTCCTTTCCTTTGATATGCTTGATCTCAAAGTCATACTCACACATAAATTCCAGCCACCTACTTTGTCTAACGTTTAAGGTTGGATGATCAAACAAATATTTCAAACCGTTATGGTTTGTTCTGAGTTCAAACCTCCTTCCCACGAGGTAATGCCTCGATTTCTTTAGAGCATGAACTATGGTTGCCAACTCCAAGTCATGGGTTGCATAGTTCTTCTCGTGCTCTTTTAATTTCCTGGACTCATAACAGATTACGAATCCGTTCTGACTGAGGACCCCTCCTAGTCCTTCTTTGCATGCATCAGTGCATACTATGAAATCTGCATTTGGATCTGCAATCCTCGGGATTAGAGCACTAGTTAACAGCTGCTTCAATCGCTGGAAACTTTCCTCACATCCCTCTATCCAGTGAAACTGTTTCCCCTTTCTTTGTAAGGAAGTGATAGGGCGAGCTATCTTGGAAAACCCTGCGATGAACCTTCTGTAATAACCAGCCAATCCCATGAAGGATCTAACTTCCGTTACATTCCTTGGCGCTGACCATTCTCTAATGGATTCAATCTTCTCAGGGTCTACCGCTATCCCATCCTTCGAGATAATATGTCCCAAGTAATGGATCTGTTCCTTATAAAACGAGCACTTGTTCAGCTTGACATACAGTTGGTGCTCTCTTAGCACCTGCAACACCATCCTCAGATGTTGTTCGTGTTCTTCTTCGGTCCTAGAATACACCAGAATGTCATCTAGGAAGACGATGACAAACTTGTTTAGATAGTCCCTGAATACTCCATTCATCAAGCTCATAAAAACAGTGGGTGCATTTGATAGTCTAAACGGCACCACTGTGAACTCATAATGACCATACCTTGTTCTAAAGGCGGTCTTGTTGATGTCTTCATCTTTTATTCTTACTTGGTGATATCTCGATCTTAGATCTATTTTCGAAAAGATCTTTGCATCCTTCAACTGATCGAAGAGATCATCAATCCTCAATAGAGGATACTTGTTCTTCACCATTACTTTGTTCAATTGTTTGAAATCGATGCACAATCTCAGCGTTTCGTCCTTCTTCTTTACGAACAGGACCGGGGCACCCCAAGGTGACACGCTTGGGTGTATATACCCCTTCTTCAGAAGTTCTTCAAGCTGCAACTGCAACTCTTTCAGTTCTGGTGCACTCATCCTGTACAGAGCCTTTGACACTGGAGCTGCTCCAGGCATCAAGTTCACAGAGAAATCGATATCCCTTTTCGGAGGTAGTCTAGGTACTTCCTAGAATACATCTTCGAACTCTTTAAGTACCTCATGATCCTCGATACTTGACACCTTATCCTCAGGTGTTTCCTCCACTTGGGCTGCAAATAATTGACAGCCTTTTCTGTAGCACTTCTTCGGCTGCATTGCTGAGATTTCTCTAACAGTAACAGCTCTAGGAATTCCTTGGACGTCTCTCTGATTCTCTTCTTCATCTAAGCAAGTGAAGGCCTTGTTCCGACAGTCCAAGATGGCATGGTGCTAGTCCAACCAATCCATCCCAATTAGACAGTCATAAGAGCCTAATGACAGAATGTTCAAATCGACCTTTGTGCTCAGTCCATTCATGTCTACAGGACAGGACTTGACTAACTCCGTGACTTTCCTCTTGGTTCCTATAGCTAGCTGCACTAACCAATATTTTTCATGTTTGCTTCTTATCAAATGCAATCTTTCTACCACTCTAGGGTCTATATAACTATGGCTAGCCCCTGAATCAACTAAAATAGTAAATGGTTGGTTTTTTATCATACCTTCTACTTCAATCATGTGCGATTGATACTCATCTTGCTTGTTGTCCAGGGCTCCGTAGATCCTTGGAATTCTACTGCCCATGTCCTCCACTGTTTCAGCTTGCTGAACATTGTGGAGAACTCTTACTTTATCATTTATGCGGGGGCAATCTCTGTACCTATGGTTTTCTTTACAACCCCAACATTCCATAGGTGGCGACCTTAACATTTGCCCACTCACTTCAACCTTCCTAGGCTCTCTAAGAGACAGTTGTTCTTGAGGAC
The DNA here is from genome assembly GCA_009831015.1 of Picea engelmannii. Lineage (NCBI taxonomy): Eukaryota > Viridiplantae > Streptophyta > Pinopsida > Pinales > Pinaceae > Picea > Picea engelmannii. The sequence goes on from ML783843.1 coordinate 372,753, forward strand.
TGTTTCTGAAAAAGGGTGGTTTATTTCCCTTCTACCTTTGTTCTTTCTTGAAATTTTTTTGGTCATCCCAAACCTTTCGAAAGGTAGGCTTTTCTCTTTGTTGTTCAAATAAGCACTTCGCTCTTCTTATCATTTCTTCCATAGTCTTTGGGTCATCATATTGAATCTTATCCCCAATAGGAGGTGATAATCCACTCAGGTACCTCTGAATCTTGACAGACTCATCTTTGATGAACGAAACATACTTCAGTAATTCCAAAAACTTTCGTTCATACTCATCAATGGTCTTGTTGTCCAACTTGAGTTCAAAGAACTCTTTCATCTTTCTGTCATAATATCTTTTAGTTAAGTATTTCCTCTCGAAATACCTCTTGAATTCTTGCCATGTGATGTCCCTTTCCCTAATGTGATGCACCTGCACAAGTTGATCCCACCACAAGGATGCATTTCCCTTCAGTTGATACATGGAAATCTTGCCCTCTGCATGAGAGGAATAATTTTGCAGTTGAAAGTATTTCCTCATACCCAGCAACCAAGTTTCGGCCTCTTCCTCCTTCTTATGTTCTCCATCAAACGTTGGAGGCTTGATCTTGTTCATTTCCCCTTTCAATTCATCCATCCCAGATCTCCTATGCTTTCTGGTAGGAGATGGGCTTGAACTACTGTGTGCTTCCCTACTAGAATGCTTTGGGGAGCGACAACGATGTCTGCTGACACTCCTTGATCTTCTTTTCCTCTCAAGGGTCTTGCGACTCTCTGTCTTGCTTGAGTCACTCTCCTTTTTCAATTTCTTTTCTATTCTTTCCAGATTCTTCAACATCCTTAAGTTGAATTCACCCTGCCTATCCCTGACTTTCATGAGCTTTCAACTATCATCTCGGTGAGCCTGGGCATCTCTCTGCAATCTTTCAATGATTTTCATCATATGTCCTTCCTTATCCATCTATTTTCCTTGCCTATTAGAGTTTGACCCTTCGACTCCCAAGTTGACATTCCTTCCTTCTCTTTCATTCTCTGAATTGGAGGAAATCCACACCTCTTCCATTCTCTGCTCTCAACGACAACCCTATTCGGTTCTGGCACTTGCTAAGCTTTTGCAAACACACGTGCAGACAACAGGGATTTGTCAGGTCATCATTCTTAGCAAATTCCACACATTCAAAACCATTTTGATTTAAGAAAACGCTTCAACTTCACAAATTTTCCGAGTTCTGCTCGGCTTTGTAATTTTCGAGTGATAGCTCCCTCTTTCTCCCTACCCTCGTAACCAAAGGTCGTGACCAAATGCTAGACTACTAGGTGCTACTCGGGCTTTCGACCTTCGAAGAGTTTAAGGCACACACATCTATCTTTCGGAGTTTCAATTTACCGAATTCGTGTAAATCGGGTGGATCGACGGTCCATGACTACCCAACATCCAACGGTTAAAATCCGCTACGGTTCTTCCATCTTCGAAGATTTCGGGACTTCGGGTTTCGGTAACTGGGAGTTCGAAATGCAGTGACCCAAACCACTGGTCACTCCATTCCCCGAACTTTGAAAATTTGATTTCCTTACCCTCTGGGCCCACAGCACAGCTGTCGCCCACCAAGGTAGTGACACATGGTGTCCTTAAGAAGGTCCACCTCACTCCCAGCAATGTCATGGGGCCCCACTACTTTCACTTTTCGTTTCATAGTTTCGGGCATAAGGATTTCGTGCATCCACACATCTCGAACTTTCGTTTGCGGAAATTCCGAAATTACGGTCTATCATCTACTTGATCCAACGATCCCGATTCCCCACGATCTGACGACTCATATCTCATCGACATTTTGTGTATCGGGATTTTGTGTGTCACAAGGTCGAAGGATTATCCACCTTCGTCCTCCCTATTCTCGAAATGTCGATTTCTTCCTGGACAATTAACAGTCCAGATCTCTCTTAGATTGACGGTTGTCATCCAATCGTGAATTCGTGTTTCATGAATTCTCACAAACTCACCCTTGGACCATTTCAAGTCACGAGTCAGCGAAAGGTTGATCGCTCTCCACGCGTCCTTTCCAATGGACGGTCCTGACGAATTCAGGATTTCGCGTATCGCAATTTCCACACTCCTATGCAACTCCAAAGGGTTTTAAACCTTGTGCACGTTCTCCAGATTTGACAGTCGTGAGGGTTCTCCTTTCCTCCCGAACAGATTCTATGGCTCCAACACTTCTGGTGTGGAGTTCTCTCTCTCCCTGTGGCCATATACCACACTGGCTGCAGTTTTATAATACCGCTACACCTCTTGAGCTTTGTAACACGGTCAAGTAGTCCGTAGACACTCATAAACATTATGAGGTCTGAATTTAGTCCTCCAGACAAAACAAATTCTCAAAACCTCGGTCCAAAGACCACTTATCTGGCCCATCCAGGCTCAGCATTGAAACTAGGCTCTGATACCATACTGTAACGCCCCCAACCATCAACCCCATGGTCATGCCAACATTACTACGCGGAAAAACACTACTGTAACATATTATGCATTCTTATGAAATACAATTGCTTAGTTACAGTTAAACATAACGTAAGCACCTTAATACCGTTAGCATACATAATCCACGGCATTAACAATAATTCACGAATACAACGAAATACATGTAAACATTGCTAGAATCACAAACATGCATATTTAATTAATTACAGAATTACAAAACATAGTGACACTTATCTTTGAAACTGTCACGCACCACCAACTGCGTGTAGACCTTCCACAAACCTCCCAGCCTTAGACCACGTTGCTCATCACTCTTAGCAATAGGTCACCCCCGAGCTGGGACTAAGCTCCACCGGGTAAGGAATCCTAGGCTAGGTAAGGTTTAAAGGAAGAATACACGTAAAAGAAGGAGGATTCTCTCCCAGAAACCACTTATGCCCACTGCCCACAGACTCTCCTTCCCCACATGCCTATCCCACCCCAGGAGTATACACCTTCTCTATCACCTAGACAGTCCTTCGGCTGCTAATATCCCTTGCCTTGGGCTTCAACAACAGATCGAACCAGAAATCTCCGAGTTCTGTGGCAGCTACAAGGTTCCTTCCAGGAGCTCTCTCCTTCCTTCACGCACTCTCTCACCTGGAGAGAGTCGCCCATAGGTTTGAAAACCTACTTCTTCAACCTCAACCACCTCTCTCACCTGGAGAGAGAGTTGTATACAAAGGCCAGACAACCTATTTCTTCAGTTTCTCCAGCACAAGGAGAACAATAGTAAAACTCAGCAGAGGACGGATGACAGTAGCCAATTACACTTAGCCAAGGGACTGAGTGACTACAACATTCCGCAATTAAAACACACACGGCATGGACGATTACGGTATGCCCAGGGTTCAACGGACACATAGGGGACTCGGCTCAGTCCATGGGTTTACCACTAGGTTTCACGGTTTCAGATTTCAGAGCTGCGTGAGGTATGTCGCACTCCGACACAGAGGTCACACAGTTCAGACAACCCATAGAAGAATGGAGGACCAACCCCCGGACTCAGATGGCGGATCAAGGAATGAAGGACGAACCCCCAACACGACTTACTTCTCTGGTTTTAACTGCATGCGCCCAGGTCGACACCTGTCTCCCTGGGGCTGCATGTTTCCCATCTTGCACACGTTCCCCTTCTAGGAACTTAGGATAAAACATATACATTTTCATAGCTTTGGAATAATATTTAATTATTATTCCCAAGGACTTAAGCCCTCAAGCTTAGCCCCTCTTCTAAATTTTCATCCCCCTCTCCCTTACCTAGGATTTGTGGAAGCTTAGTCCCCCATCACTCATTCATCGTGGTCGGTCCACACGCAGAGATGTTTTTGTATTAATATTGTGCATAATTACATGTACAAAAATCAGGCTCCTGGCCCTCAACACTTAGGCTCCTTGGCCTAAATAACACATAAGCCCACTAGCTTATATAAACTTGGCTCACCATCCTATAAAACAAAATCACAATTCATAATACAATTGGGGCACGTCCTTGGGGTATTACACATACTGTCACAGTGCAACAACCCTTCTCCACGACAAGCACCCTCACGGCTTATTTCACAGTAACAAGATCTACCAAGGAAGGAGCCATCACAAACGTCTATGGACCGCAGAGCGCACAAGACAAGGAAAGCTTCATACAAAAACTACATCATGTCAAAACTTTGTTGAATATGCCCAATTGGGTCATGGGAGGCAACTTCAACATGATATTAATGCTGGAGGAGAAAATTGGAGGAACCAAAAGGCTGGAGCAAGACAGTGGTAAGTTCAAAACCCTCATAGATCAGTTAAACATGGTGGATATTGAAACCTGAAATGGAATTTTCACTTGGTCCAATCGACGCTCTGGCCACCAGCACGTAGCTTGCCGATTAGATCGCTTCCTAGTAGCAGAAACCCTTCTTGAGGGAGATCCGGCAATGGAAGTCAACATAATGCCAAAATCAGGATCGGATCATTGGCCTATCGTCTTTTCTCTGGATCCTAGCAACATTCCCAGCCCTAAACCCTTCTACTTTGAAAAGTTATGGCTTTCTCACCTAGACTTCCATCAGCTGGCACATACCTGGTGGTTCCAGGCTGAAGTGGAACATGGAACTCACATGTACAAATTCCAGCAATGCCTCAAAAACTTCAAGCAACAACTGAATATCTAGAACAAATCCACCTTTGGAAATATTTTCCAGCAACAGCAAGAAATTGAACACAGACTCAAAGACCTGCAAAGAATCTTCATCTCAGGAAGTAGAACCCCAGATCTAGTGAAAGAAGAAGAGCAACTCCAAGCAGAAATGGAGGAACGGAGAAAGCAAGAAGAAATTCTATGGAGGCAGAAGTCCAGAGTTCAATGGCTCAGAGAGGGCGAGTGAAACACAAAATTCTTCCACAGAGCAATGGTGCACCACAGATACATCAACCGCATTACTCAACTGGAGGATGCTCAATCCATCCTTATAAGGGAACATGACCAAATTGCCGAGGAACTCAACACATACTACAAATACCTTCTCACATAAACCTTCGAGAATAGGGAGGAAGCAATCCAGAAAATAATGAATCACATACCCTCGTTGGTCACCCCTGAGCAGAATGAAGCGCTCTTGCGCCCCATCACTCATGCTGAAGTGGACCTAGCTGTCAAGGAAATGCCCCCAGGAAAAGCACCGGCCCTGGATGGCTTTACCACAGATTTCTTCCATCACTGTTGGGATCTAATTAAGGAAGAGGTATGGCTGGCTATCGAAGAATCTAGAACATCAGGCCAGGTACTCTCTGCACTCAACGCAACTTTTCTCACTCTCATCCCCAAGGAGGAGCGTGTCACTCATCCAAGGCAGTTCAGACCAATATCCCTTTGCAATGTCATTTACAAAATCATCACAAAGGTCATTGCCACTCGCCTCAAGCTAATGCTCCTTTTATCATCTCCAAAGAGCAAGCCGGCTATGTGGAAGGGAGGCAAATCATGGACAACGTTATTCTGGCTATTGAGGTGATCCACTCTTTGAAAATGAACAAGATACCAGGTATGCTTGTCAAACTCGATCTCTCAAAAGCTTTTGATAGAGTAAGCTGGCAATACTTGCGCTCCATGCTGGAATCCTTTGGTTTTGACAAACTTTGGGTCAATTGGGTTCTTAATCTTACCTCATCAGCCTTTTTCTCCATCTTGGTCAATGGGATACCCTCCCAACCCTTCTCATCTACCAGAGGAATTAGACAGGGTGATCCTCTTTCTCCCTTCCTCTTCGTGCTCATGGCTGAAGGGCTAGGGCGCTACATCAAGGCGGCGATTCTGGAAGGCTCCCTCAAAGGACTACACCTTCATAATATCCATCCAACACCTTCGCACAGCCAGTTTGTCGATGACACATTACTAATGAACACCCCCATAGCCCATGAATCCACCAAGCTAAACTCCATTCTCTCTGACTTCATGGAAGCCTTAGGCATGCTCTTAAATTTGGACAAATCTAAGCTCTACTTTTTCAATACGCCATTTGCAGTACAGAACCATATTTCCATACTTTTAGGAATACCTAAAAGCTCCCTTCCTTCCACTTACCTTGGCATACCCCTCACGGGGGAGCCGACGCGTTCCATTTCTTGGGACAACTTGCTCCTTTCCATCTCCCACAGGTTAAGCAATTGGACCTTTAGACCTCTTAATATTGCTGCTAGACTGGTGCTCCTCAAGTCAATCCTACAGGCACTGCCCACCTACCTCTTCACTGCTCTAGCGACGCCTATCTCGGTAATTCGAGCAATCAGGGGAATCCAAAGGAATTTCTTGTGGCACAACCACCAAGCCAATAAAAAATGGGCACTGGTTGGATGGGATAAACTATGCAAACCCAAAAAGTTTTGAGGGCTTGGACTACGTGATTCAGGAAAGCTCAACCAAGTCATGGGTGCTAAAATGTGGTGGAGATGGTTACAACATTCGACAGAACTCTGGGAACAAATCTGGAAACAAAAGTATGCCCCAAATACACATGCCGACCAGTTAATCAGGTTCAATGACCATATCCAAGGATCCAACATCCGGAACACAACCTGGCAAAATCGCCCTCTCATTCAAAGGCACGCCTTCTGGGAAGTAAGGAATGGATAAAGCGCACTATTTTGGCAGGATTCGTGGCAACAACTATCCCCCCTCTGCGACTTGGAAGATCTCAATCCTCTCAAACAAAATCTCCATCCAAATATTTTTTGGAGAGTTAGAGATCTTTGGAATCTGACTCACAGGAACCAACCCTGGCGACAATGGAAAACAAAGAGAACGGAGTTACAACTCACAGAAGACACAGATATCCAAGCCTTTGCAAGATTGCGTTGCCCACAGGAAAATACCAATCAAAGATGGACTCGACATCCTACGATGGAGACACTCTACCACATGTATTTTTTCAGTTAATGAAGCATATTACCTGGAGGGAAACTACCAAAATCAGGCCCGAGAAATCATCTGGAGAAAAATCTGGAAAGGTATCCTTTGGCCCAAAGTTTCAATTTTTCTATGGCTTACAGCTCAAAATCGTATCCTCGCGTGGGATAATCTCTTAAAAAGAGGCTTTATAGGCCCCTCTAGGTGTACCTTATGTCACCAGAGAGAGAAAACCATGGAACATCTTTTCAATAATTGCCACTACAATCAACAGATTTTGGATTGGGGAGCCTAGGCAATGAAACACACTAACAGAAACATAAGCAGTATCAGGGACACAATTGCGAACTGGGATACAATCTCCTTACACAACCCAATTCTCGAACGCATTTGGCAACTGTTCCCTAGGTTCACTTTATGGACAATTTGGAAATAAAGGAACAAACGAATCTTTCATTCGAAAACTTCCCCTCCTGCTACCATGTGGGAACGGGTTAGAAGTTAATTCGAGAAACGGTCAACAACAAACCTTGGAACCCTGAATATTTGCAATGCACTCCCAAGGAGAACAATATTCTCAAAAGTTGGAATATGCACATTCATGTTCACACTCCTATGAAGGAAAAAAGCAGCCATTCCAACAGTCCGACAAGATGGACCCCCCCTCCACTAGGTTTCATCAAGATAAACTTTGATGGCGGCTCAAGGGGAAACCCAGGACCGACAAGATTCGACTCAGTCCTTCAGAACCATGCTGGCGAGATCATACATTTGGTGGCAGGCTTCCTGAGTGAGAACACAAACAATTTTGCTGAGCTTCTAAGCCTTATTCGAGGCCTCAAGGTTGCAACTCACAATCAACACCAAAAGGTCATTGTAGAGGGAGACTCTCAGATCATCATTCAGCTCATCACCAAAATTCTTGACGGAGAACATCCACTGCGAATCTCTCCTAGTTGGAGGCTTTCGGGACTTCTGGAAGACTTTGGAGCTCTCATCCACCCCAACCTCACCATAGTCCCTTCTCATGTGAAAAGAGAAGCAAACAAAGTAGTGGACTGCCTGGCTAACACGGGAGTCGATACCAAGTCATAACTCATACACTGGCAAGCCAATTTCTCTGATAGTACTGAACTCTCTAGGCGATGCAAAGACCTTGCTAGCAGGGATGCCTCAGCCCCGAATGGGGTGACACGTAGCACAACACCGCCACCTAGTATAACGCTTGGCCTCTGTTTAAATGCGGCAGGCCGCTCCCCATCTATTCAACATTAACGATGGGAGTAGGCCATTACAGTCGATCTCCGGGTGAGCGACTTCTCCCTCGAGGGAAAGGGTCAGCCCTGCAAGCATTTAGTATGGTAGAGTTATTGCGACGCCATGTGTAGCCATCCCACAAGATTGTGAAAGCGAAGAGGCATGGTTACATTTGGCTCATTCTTGCTCTGCAATCTTCCACTGTTTGCGAGCTCTGGTGCGTTTTTCTCTGCATCCTTCCGTCTTTTATGAGCCCTAGTGCGTTTGATACCCACTCCTTCTCCACGGTGCCGAGAGAGCGAGGCAAACCTCGTCAGGGGTCGGCTTGGTACACCCACGTTGCTCCACGCCAGAGGAGACAACATATGAAAAGAGCACTCTCATTGGCCAACTCCATTCTTTGTTAGAGAGCAAAGGTAGCCCATCTCGCACTCCAGGCTTATGCAATTGAGTTTGCGACGGAGGAGCGCGCTCAAACCCCACCAGCACAACTCTCACTCTTGGATAATTGGCAGCCCACAGGCACTATGCAAGAAGAAAATCCTCCAACGACACCTGAAACTCAAGCTAGAAGTAGCATGAGGGGGAGGCTTGATCAGGATTTCCCAACCTGTTATGTCGAGGAAGTACCATACACAGAAAACACTCAGTCGGCCCTGGAACCTCAGGTAAGAGACAACACAAGAGGGATGCTCTATGAGGAATTCCCAACGTGTTATGTCGAGGAAGTGCCTTACATGGATGTGGTCTCGCAGGGGACCTGTGTGGTCATGGTGCACCATACACACATCGCAGCCATGGACACAGGTGAGGGTAGCGCAAATGCAAAAGAAGTTATTCCAGGCGAGGCAGACACAAAGGAAATGAAGGTAACTCCAGACAAGGGCAACGAAACGCCGACGCCAACTCCCAACCGAACCGTGCATGTACACTTTGGTGCCCAACCACCCTTCCTCCACGTGACACACTTGGATCTAGTGTTTGAATTACGAGGACAAATGGCAGACCAAGAGCATAGAGCCCTCCTAATGGGACAACGTTTGGATATGCTTCTGGATGCTTACTCAAATGCCCCAGAAAATAAAAAATGCCCAACATGCGCCCAGCCGTTTGTCATCCAGGACAGAGCAGCGCGGCAAGAGGACAAGGAAGACAAGCCACCGGGTATTTGATCTTGTCAATCTCAGTCTGGTTTTCTCTTGTACTTCCAACCATGATGGGGCTACTTTTTGTTTTAATTCTTGTTGTTCAGAGTCTAGTCGATGCATGGCCATCTTTCCTGGTTTCCTTCGGGCAGGACAGATGGCGAAACAATCTTTTGTATTTTTGTCCAGACGAAACATATGCACCCCAAGTTATGTTGGTTTCCGGTAAAACAATGACACACTTGGCGACTACAACACCGTTGTATCTCTCTGTATCTTTTTGTTAATTTAATATAACAACCAACACCCCTTTTTTACTTAAAAATATATATATAAAATGCTAAAATATTGTTTTTTTTTTATTTCTTTTAAAATATAATGCATAATGGTTCTCCATGTTAAACTAAGTCCACCGGTGCGCTTATAAAGGATGCACCGGATCAGATTAGAACAATTGACTATTCAATAAAAAAAATTAATTTAAAAAAACCATAAAACCATCCACAATGCATTCAAAACCCCTACAGCCCCAATGCGTCTGCAATAGTGGCACACCGGAAAACAATAACAGTGCGCTTAATAATGCTACAACCTCGACTTTTTTAATATATACCCAAAAACCCAACTAGTTCATTACTCATACTCAAACGCACCGGTGAGTCCCACTATATGACACATTGTTATAGGGTAAAATAAAAAAACATATCGACGTGTTCAAGTACTCAAGAATGCATCGATGTGTCTTACTGTCGACCGCACCGTGATGGGGTAAAATAAATAAAATAATTACCAAACTGAAATTCACTATTACATTTCCTTTTGTGCTCCCAACCTCTCACATAAGCATCAGTGCTCGCCATCCTTCTACGACCACCCTATTTGCAATGCTCTATAGTGTTGTTTCCTCAGTGCCCCTGTAGATTGCGTACATTTTTCAATTTTGGAAAAAAGTTGAAAATTTCATTTTTCCTCTACGAGCCAACCATGCCTTTTCGAGTGAGAAGAGACTAGATAAATTTTCTGTTACTTTCGTATTTTAATTTTTATCGTATTAGAATTTAAAATTGGCCTTACATTTGGCATATTTTTCATTTAAAAAAATTTGTGCAATGCACTTCACGCGTTCAAGTCATCGTGGACGCGATGCATCCTGTAAATTTATAGGAAGCACCACGAATGATACATCTTGTGAATTAACATGAAGCACTGCTAGCGGTGCGTATAAAATTACACAATGCACTGTTAAACGCTAAGCACTGCACACCAGAATGAGATTGTTGTAGCACCTCTCCATGGGATGCTATGAAATAATATTTGATAATTTAAACACATGCATTGAGAGATTTGATGTAAACAAATTTTACTATTTAAATGGAATAACATAAACATAACAAAATACATACTAATAAAAATACCTCCTTATTTGTTTGTTGAAGTTGATCAATTGTAGTGTAGTCTGATTCCCAGCATTTTTTTCCCATTTACCCGGAGTGAAACAACATAATTATCCTCCCAACCAACTAGGAGTCTAGTCGGCTTCCTAGCTCCAAGAAACCTTTTGATCTCTTGGCCTTCCATGCTTGTGACTCCAAGAACAACGATGCATCTATGCTCTATGAAGATGGTCACAAGAATATTTATTCCAAGAATAATCCAAACTCTCGGCATGCTCGAACCTTTCAACCTCCCCTTTCTCTTCTCTTCCTATTTATCAAGTTTTCATACCCCCTTCTCCAAGTCTCCTCAACCACCCTCATTATTAGCCATCAACCTCCATCATCTAGATTTTAAGGGAAAAGTTAAAATAAAACTAAAAATTTAAGTAACTCACATAAAATAATAATAAATATAATGCAAAGTCTTTCTTCTCATGCTAGCTTATAAATACAACTTGACAAATTTTCTCAAAATTTATGACAATCCACCAAACTCTTTTAATTTATCATAGTAACCATCAATCAAAGTCAAAGAAGGTATTTATTGCTACTAGATATTTATGTATGCAATATAATTTACATAATCATTAAACCCTTCAATATAAATAGTTAATAACCTAATTTAGTAATTAATACATCAATTAATTGTACTAATGTACATGTGTAGAGTATGTGTGCGTATCTAGTGGACACATAGTTTGTGGATGTACTAATGATAACCAATCAATGTCTCTAGTGCATAGTTCATGTATGATCTCAACAAGACATGCATGACAACAAATCAAGAAAATGCATCATTCAATAAGCTTAACTAACAAAACTACAATAATTCGTCAATCATTGATCATCACACTTAAAATATAAAAAGGGAATCAAAATGAGTATTTTGGAACCAAGTGAGAAAACAAGAGTGGCACATCTAATCCCAAAGTGTATTCTCAACTAACATTGAACCCTCGTTCCTTCCTAACCTACTTCCATCTTCCATCATATCATTTCCTCTGATGGACTAATCTGGAGTGTTAACTACATTGACCTAACTCTAGATAGAACCCATAAGCGAAAGTGTCACACATATTGATCAAGCTTCCCCAGCAAGTAACTGRCAACCACCATCACATGTCTAGGGGAGCATGGTTTAACACAACCCTCCTACGACTCCAGGTTTCRGAGGATACACGGTGGGCAATGCCTCCACCCCTCTTGATAGAACTAGGGTCAACACCCTATATCGATCCATATAGTGCAACTATTGTTCTTAGAGTCACATCATCGAACAATCAMTATGGGAAAGTTGTGCATCCTGTCAAAACCACACTTACCATAGATCATATCAATATTTGAAATCATAAGTAAACTTATAGTACACACTATCTTTCTGATGTCTACAACATCCATGTTACCTCAACACTASAACCATTTGGCTAGTAGATAATTCATCGACCTGTAGGTTAGGTCACCAATATTCATATCCATATACATACATCACAATTTTTTGACTATGAGAATCCATATTTGTATTGAGATTAAATTAATAAATGAATACTTATTTGCACCATGCCTCACATTTGTTATACATTCACAACACAATTTTGAACTAGTATCCATGTACTGAAATTCCACATTAAATTAACATGTTTAAACAGATCACATAACTATCATCATCATGAAAATGTAACCGTAACAATAACATTATGCAACACATAAATAGGTTCAGATATACTCATCTCAAATGTTTATATCTGTCTAACTGAGCCCAAATAGTTACTAAGCAATGAATTACTAAGATGACTAAAATCGAAGTTCTAATTGCCTAAGGAAAAATATGGGGTGTTGCAATTGTGCATTACTGATGCCTCTGTCTTAGAAGAGGCACTATCCTTGCAAAAAAATCATTGGTGCGTTCTAACAAATTAAATGAACCAGTACCCCTCAACGAGCTGAACATCATGTGATCGATGTTTTATATAATACAATGCACCACTAAAAATACACATCGGGGCTCGAAGCAACATGAGGCACCAACATGAGGCATGAAGCATTATCGATGTACTTTAATGGTATGTATCATTTTAGATGAGGCACCGCAAGGCGATGCATTATATGAAATGACATGCACTGACAAACTGCATCACATTGCACATATAATAATTATCATACTGGTGCATTTAATTACTAACATAGCACTGGTGTGCCATACAACATGGAGCAACATGAAAATTGCAAACATGGATCATTGAATTCATTGGTTCACCTTAATGGTGCGTATCATTTTTTATGAGGCATCTCAAATGGTGTGTTATAATGAATAACCCGCACCAGTGCACAACATCGCAACGCAAATATAAAAAATAGCGTATCAGTGTGTTTAATGACAAATGTAGCATCGGTGCACCAAATAACACAGAGCACCAGGGATGGTGCTTGCTTTCTGATAAAGCATATCGTTAATAGTGTGTATGATTTATTAAAGGCAAACATATTAATTTACCACATTTTTTTTGCAAACAAAAATTAATTTAGTTTTTGACAAATACAAAAAGGTTATATATGTGTGTGTTTTAAAATTTCAATTTGTTTTATTTATATATATGTGACTAAAAAGAATTGTATGTGAATCAAAGACAACAACGAAGAGTGCAAGACCGGGAGCAGTAGCAATAAGTCGACACATGAAGCTTTGTACGTGAGTGGGAGGCCAAAGAGAGGGAGAAAGAGAGGATCCCTCACCCTATTGCATCACATACTCATTTCCTTTTGATGAATGTTGGAATCCTCAAGTTTTATGAGGAGGCTACATCCCTCAAGAGGAACTCTTTGCTTTTACAACAGTTGATATGTTGTTGGGATCATGCTCGATAAACATTTAGGGTCAGCCTCGATCTATCGTATCAACCCACAAATGAGGATTTTTTTTTATCACTATGTTGTCTAGGAGGGGGGGGGGGTGTTGGCCCTAGTTCCCTAATATACCACCCAACATTGCAAGAGAGAACCAACTAGCATATGTGCATAAATATTCTAGTGAGGACATTGTTTCCATTACAGATTTCAAGTTGTTGGTGGTCAATTGTAGATAGATGCACTTGGTGCAAAAGAGGTTAGGTGCATGTCCCTTATTATCATGGAACTGGAACACTTTACCTCTAATGGGAAAAACATTAGTTTCTCATTGATGTACTATGTAGATAGTTTAGTTCAAAGGCCCTGATTGATTAGGTGGTTGTAGATTCTTTTGCACCAGTTTTGTTTCGCATTAGATTGTTGTCGCTCTATTTTTTATGGGAGGTTATTCATCCCATTTGTGTAAGAGATGTTTACATTATTTTTTGAGAGGTTTCATGTCACTCGATTAACAATACCTCACTTCCCTCCTAGGCCTATGACTGATGCACATACACACATGTGGGGGAATTTGTTTCCCAAGAGGGATTAGTTGAGAGTGGCTACGTGCTCCGATCGGTAGAGAAATATGTGATTTTTTCGTTGGAGAGGACAATCATGTCCTCAAAATTGTACAGTACCCGTATGCAATAATGGATTGGAGAGGATGTCTAAACATCCTATTTACTGCAGATGAGACACCAGATGATAGAGGTAATATTATCATTATGTTTTGATAAATCTAGTTGCATATTTTTTTGTCTTATTTAATGCACATGTAATTTACTGTAACATTTTGTTTCAATTATCTAATTATTATTGTCTATTGTTTTGTAGATATTAACACATATGTTGGGGATGAGCCTCCCCAACATGATGAGGAGATGGATGAAGCAACAGGGCCACCTCCAGTACATAGACTCGACATGTCACACATATTGGACCAAAGTGTATGAACTTGCTAATTTTTCATAAGCTAGGTTAAGCATGAAGTTCATTCCATTTTTAGAATTTCACTTAACCATGAACAATAATGTTGCAACAACCAAGATCACAAGAAGAAACACCATGCACAAGAACACAAGAAGTATCCTGGGAAACCCTTCTCAA
>ML783844.1:12367-35025 GCA_009831015.1 Picea engelmannii
GACTACTTCAGCATGGTGGCTTTCCTTTCTACATGGGACCTTGGTTCTTCAGTCTTCTTCAGCATTATGGTCCACAATTATCCATGGGACCCTGGTATATGGTTGTACATAAAGTGTTGAGGACAACACTTTCATAAGGGGGATGGAATGTTAGGTAGCTAGAGATGTAGTAGTGGGGGTCCAAAGGGCCCATAGTGATAATAGTGGAGGCCATTCAATGTAATGTGAACTAGGTCCACTATATTATTAATAAGGTCCACTATGGTAGTTAGATATAATAAATGTAAGAGGACTTCTTAGAAGGTTCTACTTCTAGAAGATTCCTCCTCTAGAATGTTCTTAGGTGATGGTAGCACTATATAAAGAGGTTCAAGCAATGTAATGGGACATGAAGAAAAATATTGTGTTTGGAGTTGAATCTCAATAGTAGGATGCCCCCTCGAAGAGGCAAGTGAACAGGAGAGGACCCCTTCCATAATATGATCCATTGTATGGTGTTTCTATACCTCAAGGGTTTGGTAATAATAAAGTGTGGTTTATTCTATCTTTCTTTGTGGATATATTGTGTATTCAGTATTTGTGGTGATTATATTTGTATATCTATTCAGGTTCTTAACAAGTAGTATCAGAGCACTTTCCTTGGAAGACATTGTAGGCAAATACTTTTTATTTTTGAAGATTTTTTTTTCAGAGAAGAAAAATGAGAGCCGCGTCATTCCAAAAAATTTTGGTATATTTCTATGAAAAATTTGCAGAAACAATTTATAGATCTAAGTTCCTCTCAGAAAAATACCCAATTTGAACAAAACAATCGTCTGAAACAAAGTCTGGGAAGTCAAGATATTGAAGTTTTAAATTCTGCAATTTTTAGGGTTTTTTCCGTGGATGAGGATGCGATTTTTTATTTATTTATGTAGAAGATGGAGGCCGAATTTGCCCAAATAAATTACATATCTGAGTTTCTCTCACAATTTCACCCAATTAAAAAAAAAACAATCGAAACAGAGTCCGGGAAGTGAAGTTATGAGCATTTTAAACTCAGCAGTTTTTTAGGGTTTTTCCAGAAAAAGCCGCGATTTTTTGTCGTAACTTATTAGTCTATTTTTTTGGTTTTTTCATGACGGTTGCAGGACTAAAGAGTTCATAGGGTGATCAGATGGTTATTTCCTTTCAAACCCTCAAAGAAATTCTACAAATTACTGAAGCATTCAAATCCCAATTGTATGACACATTGGATGCTAAATCGCATGTCCTTCCAGATGGTCTCAATAATAGTTTTCGTAATATTCAAGATTCATTGGATAGCATGCATGAGATATTTCTTATGGTAGACATCAGGGATGAATATAATCAAGAAATATATGCTTGGTATGATTTTGAGGCCGATTGTGATGATTGGTATATGGATAGTTATCATTTCTGGGATGACAACCACTTTCATATTTTATTTGATGACTCTAATCCACCTTCTGTAGAGAGAATCAATGTGACAAATATAGAGCCAATGATTATCACCAATGTCCATCCTGCATATTCTACAGTGGTATTATTCCTTCCATATTCTACTATGACTCTTTTCCACTATGTGGATAGATCTTCTTATTTGGATCCACATGACAGGTGTCAGTCTTTGGAGCATCATTTTGAGTTAGTTATTGGGTTCCAAAATCTTCCATGGAGAGTTCACATGAGCACTTGGACATGAGACCCAAGCTTACAATGGTGGTTGGACTACTTCAGCATGGTGGCTTTCCTTTCTACATGGGACCTTGTTTCTCCAGTATTCTTCAGCATTATGGTCCACAATTATCCATGGGACCCTGGTATATGGTTGTACATAAAGCATTGAAGACAACGCTTTCATAAGGGGGATGGAATGTTAGGTAGCTAGAGTGGTAGTATTGGGGGCCCAGAGGGACCATAGTGATAATAGTGGAGGCCATTCAATGTAATGTGAACTAGGTCCACTATATTATTAAATAAGGCCCACTATGATAGTTAGATATAATAAATGGATAGTTAGATATAATAAATGTAAGAGGACTTCTTAGAAGGTTCTACTTCTAGAAGATTCCTCCTCTAGAATGTTCTTAGGTGATGGTAGCACTATATAAAGAGGTTCAAGAAATGTAATGGGACATGAAGAAAAGTATTGTGTTTGGAGTTGAAGCTCAATAGAAGGATGCCCCCTCGAAGAGGCAAGTGAACAGGTGAGGATCCCTTCCATAATATGATCCATTTTATGGTGTTTCCATACCTCAAGGGTTTGGTAATAATAAAGTGTGGTTTCTTCTATATTGCTTTGTGGATCTATTGTGTATTCAGTATTTGTGGTGATTATATTTGTATATCTATTCAGGTTCTTAACAAGTGGTATCAGAGCACTTTCCTTGGAAGACATTGTGGGCAAATATTTTTTATTTTTGCAGATTTTTTTTTCGGAAAAGAAAAATGAGAGCCGCGTCATTCCAGAAATTTTCGGTATATTTCTATGAAAAAATTGCAGAAACAATTTCTAGATCTAAGTTCCTCTCAGAAAAATACTCTATTTGAAAAAAAAAATCATCTGAAACGGAGTCTGAGAAGTCAAGATATTGAAGTTTTAAATTATGCAATTTTTCAAGGTTTTTTTCGTGGACAACGATGCGATTTTTTTTTTTATTTCTGTAGTAGATGGAGGCCGAATTTGCCCAAATAAATTACATATCTGATTTCCTTTCACAATTTCACCCAATTAAAAAAAAAAAAAAAAAACAATTGAAACAGAGTCCGGGAAGTGAAGTTATGAGCATTTTAAACTGAGCAGTTTTTTAGGGTTTTTCCAGAAAAAGCCGTGATTTTCTGTCGTAACTTATTGTTCTATTTTTTGGGTTTTTTCATGATGGTTGCAGGACTGAAGAGTTCATAGGGTGATCAGATGGCTATTTCTTCTCAAACCCTCAAAGAAATTCTACAAATTACTGAAGCATTCAAATCCCAATTGTATGACACATTGGATGCTAAATTGCATGTCCTTGCAGATGGTCTCAATGATAGTTTTCATAGTATTCAAGATTCATTGGATAGCATGCATGAAATATTTCTTATGGCAGACATCAGGGATGAATATAATCAAGAAATATATGCTTGGTATGATTTTGAGGCCGATTGTCATGATTGGTATATGGATAGTTATCATTTCTGAGATGACAACCACTTTCATATTTTATTTGATGAATCTAATCCACCTTCTGTAGAGAGCATCAATGTGACAAATCTAGAGCCAATGATTATTACCAATGTTCATCATGCATATTCTACAGTAGTATTATTCCTTCCATATTCTACTATGACCATTTTCCACTATGTGGATGGATCTTCTTATTTGGATCCACATGACAGGTGTCAGTCTTTGGAGCATCATTTTGAGTTAGTTATTGGGTTCCAAAATCTTCCATGGAGAGTTCACATGAGCACTTGGACATGAGACCCAAGATTACAATGGTGGTTGGACTACTTCAGCATGGTGGCTTTCCTTTCTACATGGGACCTTGGTTCTCCAGTCTTCTTCAGCATTATGGTCCACAATTATCCATGGGACCCTGGTATATGGTTGTACATAAAGCGTTGAGGACAACGCTTTCATAAGGGGGATGGAATGTTAGGTAGCTAGAGAGGTAGTAGTGGGGGCCCAGAGGGCCCATAGTGATAATAGTGAAGGCCATTCAATGTAATGTGAACTAGGTCCACTATATTATTAAATAAGGCCCACTATGGTAGTTAGATATAATAAATGGATAGTTAGATATAATAAATATAAGAGGACTTCTTAGAAGGTTCTACTTCTAGAAGATTCCTCCTCTAAAATGTTCTTAGGTGATGGTAGCACTATATAAAGAGGTTCAAGCAATGTAATGGGACATAAAGAGAAGTATTGTGTTTGGAGTTGAAGCTCAATAGGAGGATGCCCCCTCGAAGAGGCAAGTGAAAAAGAGAGGATCCCTTCCATAATAGGATCCATTGTATGGTGTTTCCATACCTCAAGGGTTTGGTAATAATAAAGTGTGGTTTCTTCTATCTTGCTTTGTGGATCTATTGTGTATTCAGTATTTGTGGTGATTATATTTGTATATCTATTCAGGTTCTTAACAAACTGCAATGTTCTGCGGTTCTTTATCTTTTCCTTCTTCAAACTCTAGTTTCATGATCTTTCCTTTCACGATATCCAACACTTTATTCTTGGCAAGAATGAGGTCAATCCTTGTCTTCCATGCTCTGAAGTTAGAGGCTCCATCTAACTTGTTTTCTGACTTCATGGAGTAGGTGATGGCTTCTTTGACTTGGTCAACCCTAGATTTGGCCAAAAGCTCAAACCTGATGTCTTAGCTTGCTGAGAGTACCAGGAGATGCGCTAGGCTAGGGCGCACTGGTCTATCTGGAAATTAGGTCAATCCCTTCACTTAAGGTGCCTCAACGAGAGGATTAGGGTTTCTGCAACTGTACCTGCTAGTAACCCTAGCTGCAGTGCTTTGGTGACTGCTCCTACTAGAAACCCTAGCGATAGTTCTTCAACGAGCTTAATATCCTTATGGCTATGCTTCCTTCCAACGGTTAGACTTAATGAAGAAGGTGTGGGCCCATAACTTGTTAGAATATAATGGATGTGCTCCTTTTTCCATCGACAATATCACTATTGTCACCCAACCATAGGCCGAAGCCACCCTCCAAGCACCTTAACCTTCACAGAGAATAATTCTGGAAGCAAACCCTAGGCCAGATAGCCAAACAAAGGGTAGCACACCTTTCTCCAAGGATAGTGCACCAAATAAGAGCTAATCAGATAGTCCCAACCATAACCAAGAGATAGCCCAAGCCAAAACCAAAATCTACTAGCTGCAGCAGCTGCAACGGAAACTCTCCTCCAAACTTGCGCACAAACTGGGCAACTGCAGTGCGCACAAGTGTTGCTTTGCAATTCTGAGAATGCCTGCCAGAATGAAGACTGGCCTCCTATATTTATAGTAATTATGGCTAACTGCCTTGGCCAACTTCTCATTCTGGGTGCCTATTTACTTAGTATATAATATTTCTTCTGGTCGACTTCTTCTCTTGGAGGCTAATAACCTAACACAAATTATCCTCTTGAGTCGACTTGTCTTCTAGGGTTATTAGCCAACTCATTAGGGTTTCTTCTTGATTCCCGAAATATTCTATTCTTGTTAGGTTTAACGTGGAGGTAAATACCTCCCATAGCTACCATAATATCAATAGGTTAGACTAGATACATGAAATGGAAGTATGGGAGGGTCCAATTCGAAGAAAAAAAAAACAAGAAATTTACAATTTTTAAAAGTAAAATCTGACGACAATGCCAATTCTTTGGGTGGCGTCAGAGGATGTCGTCGGATTTTGGGTTCAAATGTAGTTGTGTTAAGGATTCTCAGTTGTGACAGTTATTTGAGAACTACCATCAAACACATGCCCATAGGCATCCATTACCACCTGAAATGATCAGTAAATGTCATCATCGTAAATGCCATCATTGTTGTCATAGTATTGCAACAACGAAGTTTCGATGAACATGATGTTCGTCATTGTTATAGCATCTTCATCGAAACTATTCAAAAACATGGGAATTTGGCCAATGTGTTTGGTGGAAAGAAGAAGACGTGGCTAGATGACATTTTGTATTTAAATAATTATTTCATACTAATATTCTTTATGGAGCAGAAAAGTACTTAGATGAGAGCAAAAAACAAAGACAAGACATAACTAATGAAGCCTGTGCAATTTATCAAGTTCTTATTTTTTTATGTTATTGCATGCCCTTGCAGTACTAGATGCAGGGACGTGTGTCTCGAAATTTTTTTAAAAGAAACAACTAAAAGACAATGTATTAGGACTAGACATGGGCAATAGTGACCTGTGAATGGTGCCAGCATTGAATTTTATTCAAATTGCTTATGTATGCACTAAAATTTGACATGGATAGATTGTTCATATTCCTTGACGATGTGGGAGGTTTTCCAAACTCAAATATGACTAACACACCCACTCTATATATCCGATCTCATCCTCGTTTCGTTTGAACTTTCTCAGATTAATGTCATGCATATTGAAACTCCCAACACACCCATCGCCATGATCGTGCTATTTATATCCATATCCTATGTTTCTCAAAACCAACATCATGCCAATTAGCCCCATGATTTTAGTGGCAATAAGAAGGAGTAAGATGATATTTCATATTAAATAATGATGATCGTACTAATATTCTTTATGGAGAAAGAAAACACTTAGTTGAGAGAAAAAAACAAAGACAAGAAATAATTGATGAAGCTTGTGCAATTTATCAAGTACTTGTTTATCGATGTTATTGCATTCCCTTATGGTACTATATATGATAACGTGCGTCTAGAACAAATTTTAAAAGAAACAACGAAAATACATTATACTAGGACTAGACATGGGCAACATTGACTTGTGAATGGGGCCAAAGTTGAACATTTTTTCAAACTGTTTCTATATGCACTGAAATTTGACATGGATAGATTGTTCACTCAAAACTAAATTACCACTAGTTTGTTTGTTTAGCTATTTTGTCACCACATCAATCATTCTTTGAAATGATTGCACCATCATGTTTTGTTTCTATATTTACCTCTGTAATCAATTTTTCAAAATGTATACATGTACTTAGGAAATTGGAAAAAAAACCTCTACAAGAAATGGAGATTATGTAAAAACCTCCGCAAGAAGGCATTCTCCTTGAGGTGTTATCATTTATCATTTATCATATTTATTTTAAATAAACAAAGGTTTCGATAATGAGAGATAGTTATAAGAGGAAATGTTATAAATAAGGAAAAAAACTAGGGCATATTTATTAGGAGTTATAAGGTGACTAAAATATTTAGGAGGTCATGACCCTTTTAAGTTACATGTTCATAACTTGGTTGGTATGGTGATCCCATTATGTGTTTTTCTTAAATGTTTTTTAAGCTTGGAGACAAATTTTATTTTGTTTTTAAAGCCTTTATCCCTCATATGTAACCTTTATGGACCAAATTCCCCAAATAACATAAGAATAGAAAGAAGAATTGCATGCCTTGATAAAGATATAGAGTCAATGAATAAAAAACCACTCTTTGACAATGAAATGATGTTGTTTTCAAGGGAATATAATAGAAATTATGAATCCGTAGACCATAATATAGGCCCTAAAGGTGCAATATTTTCTTTACAAAGAGAAAATGAACCCAATTTCAAGGTTAGGATGAAACATGGATGGTTCTTGTGGTCCAAGACATGGTTTGGGCCAAAAAATAGTGATTTATCGCATTATCAATGTTTTTTGGGCTAAGAAGCCATATATAAGGCCCTAAACTATAAGACATGCTTTGTAGATAGAATGTTTTTCTCGAGGGTGGAATACAATCCAAATTTTAAGGATTAGGTGTAAAAATGATGGCCCTTATGGCCAAAACATCATTTGATTGGTAGGATCTTGGTAGCTTTCAAGACTCTTATCTCTGCAAGGATCCCACAAGAGTGCTTCAATAAGGGGGGGAATCTTTTTTCCCTTGTTTGGCATGTGATATACTATGTTGGATATCTCCATGGAAAATGACCACAACCTTTCTCGCATATCTTATTTCAATAATTACACCAAAAACCCATTTTACAAGTGCCCATTTCAATCGAAAAAAATTAACCCACCATCCCTTTGACCAACTTTAGCTAGCAGGTGATTTTCACCATGCTCACCCAAAGCATGTGGTTCCTTGCAAAGACTACTTAATCACTATGAGATACACACATTACAACTTATGGATCCTAATTGTGCCATATTTTTTTTATCAATATGCCCTTCGTACTTTTCAAGGACTTTGTCCCCGAAAGGATCCTAAAATTGAACTTCAAAGGGGAAAACACATGATTCATGGGGCTTAGAGGTCGTGCATGTGGCTTTGTTAGAATTGGGGAACACTATAGAAAACAAATATGCTTTTAAATTTTTTTCACTAGATCATCACATTTAATAAAAGACATAAATAGATCTGAATTAAATTCTAAACATAAATAAAATTTTTGAGTGAAAACACAAAATTTAGCTTACCTCCTAGTCAAAGAAGAATGTACCTATCACATGTGTGGATGTAAACCCCTTTAATATGCTCAGAAAATTAGTTTAAGATTCATGGCTCAAACCTCTAGGGTTTGATCTTTGTCATATGGACTGAAGGACAGTTTGCCAAGGGATGGACCACAAACAAGTTTGTAGACAGATGTTGTCTACAACTAAGACCGTAGAACTCAACAACAAAAAATACTCCACAGGTTGAGACAACAAAACATCACAAAGGGACGAAAAATCCTCCACAGATGAAACAACAATACTCTCCACAATAGAGACAACAAAATTCTCCACAGAAAAGATATACAACACTGGGATGAAGGAGACAACAAGTAGAATACACCCACAGGAGCCCTAACTCAGATAACGGTAGCCAAAAGGAGGGGTCACGACTCTCATACATAGGTATGGCAGCCAAAGAAAGGGGTCGTGACACCTGTACTCAGGTCCATGGCTCTAAAAGCAGGTCCGACAGCTAGAGAAGACACCACTGACACCTCATACACCAACAAATAGAAGGAAGAAGCCCTTGGTCAAAGCAAGTCCAAGTAAACACCACAGATTTGAAACAGATGAACTTAAGCAGAGGTCACACCAACACCAATAGAGAGCAACTGAGGTAATCGCAACATATGAGAGTGAGGATAGAGTGAGTGTTTAGAAACGCTACAGGGTAGGGTTCTTTTTATAGCTAGGGAGAGGGGTTAGGGATAATATAAAAATAATTAAATATTGACAATTTAATTAATATAAATATTAATTAAATTAAATTAAATTATAAAAACCCCCACCACATAAAACAAGAGGGAAAGAAACACAACAAGCAAAGGGGGAACCTTTTAAGACAAAGTCAAGGGGGGTCCACAATGGAAAAACATGTCCACATGAGTCTCATAATGACTTATAAACTTTTACCATCACTGCATAAGGGGGTACATCAACAATGTGGTCATGTCCATCTTCATAGGCACTCCCAGGTCTCATGGACCATCCCAAGAGAGAGGAAGAGGATCATACATCAACACATCTTGGTATTTCACCAAGATCTACCTAGTCCAAGACTAGGTTGCCCTAGAACACATCTGGGGGCCCTAGAGCACATCTAGGGTCTTCCAAGGTACAATACCAAGGATCAACCCATGCATTAACCAAGGGTTCCATGGAACACATCCAGGGGCCCTAGGACACATCTAGGGACTTACATCAACCTCCAAGGAACACATCTAAGGATCAATCCAAGCACCGGGCAAGGATTCTCTAGAACACATCCAGGGGCCCTAGAACACATCTAGGGACCTACTGCTTGGTCCTAGACCAAGAACCCGAGTCATATATTGGGGGCCCTCACTAGGGTCTTTTTACATGGCTCTCACTACTTGGTCTCATACCAAGAAACCCCAGGAGTGTACCAGGGGCCCTAATCCTCAGCTAGGGTCTTATGCCATCCTCCTGGAGAATGGATCTTGCAGCTACACTAATTTCAACACTCCCTCTCAGAAAGACAGGCATTCTCAACAACACCAAGCTTGTCTCGAAAGTACACAAAAATGTTCAAGGAGAATGAATTGGTCAAAATATTTGTGGTTTGTTCTACCATCAAAACATACTGAATACTGAGAATGTTCTTCTACACCATGTCCCGAACATAGTGGTCTTTCATCTCAATGTGTTTCGATTTTTCATGAAACACCGGATTCTCATAGAGCTTTATACAACTATGGTTATCACAATGGATGATTGTGGGTTCCAGCTCAACACTGAACCAATATGAAAGTAGATTTATGAGCCACACTGCTTCTCTGCTAGTAGCACTTGCAACAATGTATTTTGCTTCTGTAGTGCTCTAGGCTATGGAGCCTTGTTTCCTACTAGACCAGGAGATCATAGCTGAACCCAAACTGAAACAATATCCAGAATTACTATTCTGGTCCACTGTATTTCTCATCCAATCTTAATTTGTATATCCATGAAGCATTACACCTCCACTATAAGTGTATCTAATCCCATAGTCTATAGTCCCCTGAACATATCTCAGAATATGTTTAACAACAACCATATGAATATGCTTTGTTTCAAACATGAACTGGATGAGGGCATTCACTGCATAACAAATGTCTAGTCTGGTATGTACAAGATACAACAAGGACCCAATGATTTATCAATATATGGTGGGGTCTTCCAGATTTGTACCTATATCTTGGTATTGTAACTTCTTCAGGTTAAAAATCATAGGTGTGGACATGGACTTACACTCCAACATGCAAAATCTGTGGAGCACATCAATTGCATATTTTCTTCGTGAGAGAAAGATCTCACCTGGTTTTTGCCACACCTCTAAGCCCAACAAGTAATGCATAAGACCCAAGTCTTTCATTTCAAATTCTGTTGAAATCTCCCTCTTAGTCTAAGCTATCAAATTTTCCTCTCCTGTAAGGAACATATCATCCACATATAATACTAAGATAATAAGTTGATTATGTACAATCTTTATATAAAGATTGGGGATTGGGATATGATATACTCTTGGTGAACCCAAGACTCTTTATAAAGCTGTCAATTCTTCCATACCAAGCTATCGAAGCTTGCATCAATCCATACAAGGCTTTCTTGAGTTTTCACGCATGGGATTCTTTCCCATGGATCATGAACCCTTCAAGATTTTCGATATCAACCTCTTGTTCAACTTCATCGTCAAGAAAAGTAGTCTTAACATCCATCTAGTGAATTTTCCAACCAAGAACTGCAACAAGAGAGATAATGACCCTGATGGAAGTATATCTGGAAACAGGAGCAAAGATCTTGTCATAGTCAATTCCTTATTTATGAGAGAAGCCACGAGCCACAAATCTAGCCTTGAATTTTTCAAAATTGCCATCTGCTGCATGATTTATTTTGTAAAGCCATTTGGAGGTTACCATTGATTTTCCATGAGGTCTTGGGACCACTTACCATACAACATTCTTTAGAATTGAATCATACTCTTCTATCATTGCATCTTTTCACACTTGATGTTTGGAGGCTTCTTCAAAGGTGGAAGGTTCTGAGTCAATCGTAAGATTCAATCGGGTTATTAGGTCAGAGTACTTATCTGGTTTCTTTCTTTCTCTGAAGGTGCCTTTAGGTGATGCATGTTTTTCTACTTATTTTAGAATTTCCCGGCACCAGGCTGGTTTCCTGTTAACAGGAGTTTTATCTAAGGGAAACTCGATAGTATCCCTTGAGGGATCCACTGAAGGATCTAAGGTATCCTCCCTCTGCTCATCTAGAAGAGGTGAATCTGAAGATTCTGGAGATGGAGCTTCCTGCTCCTCTATATCACCTGGAATTTCTCTGGAATGACGAAAAGCTTCTTCTTCATGAAAAGTCACGTCTCTGTTGACCTCAATGAACTTTTGACCTGGGACATAAATTATGTAAGCCTTTGAGGTTTCATTGTATCCCACAAAAGTTCCTTTATTTCCATAGGGCTCTAGCTTAGTCCTCTTTTATTTTGGAATATGAATATAGATTGGATTGCCAAATATTCTCAAATGATCAATTGAGGGATTTATACCGGCGAAAACTTCTTCTGGATTTTTCTCTTCTAGAGTTTTCTCTTCATTTTAATATTTAGGGGTTTTAACTCCTTACATTAGGTTTATTTTTAAATTTTTAAGTTTGTGATACTTAAGTTGAATCTATGATTAGTTTAACCTCCTTATGAATCTTGTATAGTTCATATTTCCTAGCTTGATGCACATGAAGCATTATTTCGAGATATTTAGGGACTTCAACACTCAAGCTAGAAAAGGGAAACTACTCAAGCAATAGTTTAGACTCCATTCCCAATGGTAGCATTTATTTTTATTACCATCTCATTCAATTTTTTCGACTTTAATTTTTTGTTTGCTTACAAGCTAGGGTTTGTAGATCTATATTTTTAGAACTAGGTTGCCTTCTACATGTTTGCAGGAGATAATATTATTTCTTTTTTTGACAAGATTGGGAGTTTGTTTGCAGGTCAACCTCAAGAAATATTTCTATCTTCAATCAATCTACTATTTATTGGGTTTTATTTGTAGGTTGGTATCTCGAAGTAGTTCTATTTAAAATTGATTTGCTATTTTATGGGTTAAATTTAATTCTTTCCTTAGCTCATTCTTGCATAGATTTAATACCCATGCCCTAAAGATGAAAATAATCATGATAACTAACAAGTCTTTGGGTTTTATACTTGAAACCTGAATGTGTTTGATGGAAGATTTGGTTAATTGGATTTATAACCTTACATATGTGATATGAATTCTCTAAGCGACTCACAATGATGCATTAGAAATCCAAAGTTATTCATTGTTTGTATGAGGGTTTGATGACTGGTATAACATTGTATTGCAACACACATGAATGTAATCCACATTGATCATAAGTATCTTTCATTTGGTGTTAAGGAAGATAAAAGCACATACATTGAATGTTGGTACATTAACATGCTTATTAATCTTTTTCTTTTTTTTCATTGAGTATTCAAACTTATTTGTGGTATCAATTACCCTAAATAGCCTTAAGAAGAAAAGTCAAGGGTTTCACTTGTAGGACTATTTAGTAAAGTTTTTTCTTTGAGTATGATATTCCATGGTTGATGAATTGATGGTAATATCATATCAAAGATTAAATTCATATCTAATATACATGTGCATGATTCACATTGCAAATTCATTTTTGTCTTTTAACAATGGTACACTTGTGCATGATCAAGTAATGGGTCAATTCTCAAGAACTTAGAATGATTTTCAAAAAAGGGTTGAATGAATAAAAAAAAAAATTTTTTGCTTAACAAGTAATGGGTCAATTCTCAAGAACTTAGAATGATTTTCAAAAAAGGGTTGAATGAATAAATTTTTGCATCATAGACTTAGGAGGATTCAAGTGTTGCTAATAGTATTATGTTGTAATATTTGAGGTGCATTCCATATCTAAGGGATACAATCTAGAGTCTATTCCTACGATCTCGTGCTAATATATAACTGACAACACTAAATTTCTTGGCTTATGTCTTGTAACAACACTTTAAGTCCGATGCTAGTATTTAATAATATTTCCTTTTAACACAAGACAAAACATTCAAACTTTAATATCATTTAACAATGGTCAATCTTATTATGGAATATAACAACAACATGCTTATTATGGAATATAACAACAACATGGTTTCAGTGGTTTGCTTATTATATTGTTAAATCTACATGGGCTAGACAATGTTCATTTGATGCTACATGTGTTTCATATTGATTGGTTGAATGCCCATGAAAAATAATTAATCTCTTTTAGCTTTGGTACATTTTTTTTTTAAATTTGCTTGTGTGATTAAAAGGATAACTATGAAACTCGTGCTTCAAATCTATTTAGTCATAACTCTGAGTATGGATAATATTTCATTTGGATACCGGTTGTTTTCTTCCTGTCAATAATATCATAATTGTGAGAAATTGTGATAATTTAAACACTGAGGCAGTTGTTGCACATAGTTTACTGAGTAATGACATGACCTAGTTTACTGAGTAATGACATGACCTTTAAAATTCCATCAGTTTGTAATCAATGCTTATGATTGCACATATGGATTCTTGGAGGATCCATAATCTTTTAAAGTGAAAATCGAATTTGGTAAAAATTTAAAATGCCACTTTGGATACTTCACATTTATTAACTTGGAAAATTGGTGAGATGTTCATGTTTTCTTTAGGATTGATCTAGCAATTCACTTCACTTATTTCCTTCGAAGTCCCATGTCTTTAAAGAGTGAATTGAGTTGATTGGGATGAGTTCAAGAGTAATGAATTTTATTTGCATTACTTAATTTTTTCCTCAATATTAATGCGTATTGGTAATTGATTACCGAGTTTCATATTTTATCCAAGATAATTCACACCTCTAATTAATCTATAATGATTGGCTTATATTGATCATGGAGATTCCCCCCTAGGCTAGGGTAGCTAGTTTCCTTAGTCCAAAGTGTGGGGCAAGGCCACCAAGGTGACATTAGGTGGATTTTTTGCAGTGTCTCTAGGTTCTCCTAGTTGAGCTTAAGAATTTTCCTCCTAGGTGAGAGTTTGAGCTATAAAATCCATGTTATTCCTTAGGTTTTTCCTAGTTAAGGAACAAAACAAAGGCATCCTATGGAGGAAAATATCATCCTCTATTTAGTCGTCCAATTGGCTCTTGGGCAATAGGGGGTAACCCTCTTATATATTCAATTGCTAACTTTTTCATTGTCACTTCAATAGTAGAAATCTCATGAAAACTTTAATGCCATATTTCAGTGATTGTGGGGTTTAATTATGTTGGAGGAATTGTGCAAACTACAGACATCGACCATATTCTAAATTTTCATACCAGGGCCTTTCCATTGGGCACCTTTATCCAACATTGTATATATGTTAAAAGATTTGATGGGATTTGCACAAGAAAAGTTTCAAATACCTGTGGGAATGGCATAACACTCCTTGGCACCGAGGAATAAAAAAATATTAGAAATTCTAATGAAGGTGGCAATCCTTAGTATTTCTGATATAGGAAATAAAATGTGTGGAGATATTCAAGGGAAATCAATAGTATGCAAGAAGACATATTGACAATATTCAAATGAATTCCATAGTCCAACAACAATTATAAATATTGAATAACCTTGATTTCTGACCAAGACATCTTATATACTGACACAAAGTAATAAATATTGTACCGATAGAAAAGTATTTAAAGAAAATACCCAACTTAGTGTGACAGCCCTCCATTACGACAACAACAAAAGAGTATCACAGTGGTAAACAAATTTTTTTTTGTTGTGTTAAACAATATTACTACAAGTGACATGTGACAAAAACATACATCATCTTACACATTCAATCTCATCTAAACATAACATGAAAATAATCATATTTAGGCATTAATACATCTAGTAATTCATTTACATCTCAAGAGAATACAAGTATGACTCCCCGCCAAACCTACCCTACACGGTTAGGACCTCCAAGACACATAATCAACACTCAAGTCCAAGATTCATCTAATTGATCTTGACCACCTAAGGTCTCAAGACTGGCGAATGTTCTGAAGAACAACGAAGTATCTACTCCCACAACAATACAATCCTATGACGCAAACAAGAAATTATCCAAACTCAACTACCAATGCAACCAGGATAAGTCACAAAACGATAAGAGATACCTTACATAATTCTCAAGAACTTGAAACAATTACTAATGTAACATTCCTAACAATTTCTCATAATGATCGGATCTATTTTCTAACACTAACTTAGAATTTATACTTGATGTAAAGTAAAAGGTACCTGTAACTTGGGTCCAACATCATGTTTAAAAATTGCGCAATTTGCATATAAATTAATTATATTGGTCGAACCAATCGAATATCTCCAATTATAAATTAATCATTTACTCAATTAGTTTCTAATTTATTGATTTTGTAAATCAACATAATTTATCATTTGATTTTTTTTATAACAAATACTAAATCATTCATAATTTTCAAGGATTATTTTTACAAAGCTATTAAACTCAACTGATTATACAATCCAATGACTTAATTACAAGCAATCCAAATACTTATTCATTTCATTCCTATATTAATCTATCTTAACAATTATTTATCAAAATTGGAACAATAAGATAATGCAGTAGGATCCAAAACGTATTGTATAATATTAAATGCAACAATGCAATGGATATTTTAACCCAAAGCTTTTTATGAAATAAGATTAAGAACCAATTTCATCAATACCATATATTAATATAATTAGAAAGAATTATTATTATTATAGTCCTAGCTTACTATGTATATTAAGTAAAAACAATAAATTGTTGTATCCCAAGGATATCCACGAATAAGCTACTAGAGGTGACCTCCGTGGATTACGAGTTGTACAAGAATGTAAGAATTTCCTACAGAGCAAGCAAATTCGAGGATACTGATCTGGGAATGCCGAAGACTACTCATAAATTACTTTTATTTCAGCACATCGGTCCAGCGTTTTAACTGTAAATTACATGATAACTAAATTGCAGGTATCGAAACTACCTACATGCAAAATGCCAATGCAAAAATATTAAGGAGCGTGTATCATAAGTTTATTTTTTTTCAAAAACCCTCTTATTGTAATGCTTAAACAAAATTGACTTTCCAATTCGTTACCTTGAATCATACAAAGTTCTCAAATTTGCTACCATGCAATCTTTTATGTAAAAAACTTCCTCCACTTTCTTATACAACATGAACATGTAATATATCTAAAACATATTGGATTCTAAATCAATGAAGAACAATCTCCTTAATACCATAGAAACATATGCTTTCTCTTTTTAATTAATAAATTAGGATTATTCACCTGCACACTTGTCATACTCTCCCAAAGTTGCACGTAATTACAAATTTTATTTTATTTAAAAAGTTAACTTCCCTCACACTCTCTAAGTGGTCCTATTTCCGCTCTTAGTTGTCCCTTTATTCCCCAGATTCTCATTTAATGAGTGTCTCCTAACTAGATATTAGTTAGAGTTAGATTAAGAGTCTTCTTCTAGTTACACTAGTGGTAGGTTGACACAAGATTCTTTTCCATGTGTACTCATATTCTCTCATTTTATTAATTCTTCTATTTTTAAAAACCAATTTATTAATTTCATGCACACATGTGCATTTTATTCAATATTTGTATTTTTGTTCACATTTTTCCTTAAATTGATTAATCTCCATTCTTTTGATTTATTTAATATTTAAATTTAGTCCCCTAACTAAACTAGAGTTAGGCTTAGTCTTAGAGTTAAGCTTAGGTTTTTATTGGGATTTATAATTAATCAAGTCACTATTTTAATTAAATGAATTAATCCGACAAGGTCTAATCAATTCAACGTTTCCTAGACCACCTAGATTTATTGACACAACTTTTTAAATTTCACAACGTGCCCTTCAGGACGCACCTCCATGCTCCAAGGGTGCCACTCGCCTTTGACTAGTTTTGGAAGTTCGTCCGACCCTTGGAGTCAACACTCCACTTGGTCAACCTTGTGAGAGACTAAGGGCTTCTAAGGAATAAGGACTCTTCCTTATTGCGTGCTCCTTAGGAATCTTCATGAGCGATTGTCTCAGTCTGCCCTCACGACATCGTGGACCTCTCGAACTAGGTAATCATTAACCTACCATTCGAGCCATGGCGGGAGTGCTAATAGGCTATGACAAGGATGTTGCCACACCTCTCCCTCAATGTGTGGTTTTTGTGCATGGCCCATTTACTCCTTATGTGAGTCAGATTAGCAAGCATCGTCGGCCTGCATCCATTGAAAAAAACACTGTCAATGATCCATATACATAATCATACTATAATAAATCAATGTCACATGTGCGTAAAATGAAATACTCAAACAACAATACAATTCACTCCCTGACTCAATCCGGAGTCCAAGGAAGTTCATTGATGCCATTAGTATCTATAATCTGTCATGTTTCTTGCACACTTAGGAAAGCTCGTCAATAGCATATGTCATGCATCAAATAAAAATAAGTCATAACACATCATCATCATCATATAATATCTATAATCGAAATGAAATCACAATGTACCATAACCAGATCACTTGCACACAAGTTTCCTCAAAGAATAAGTCGAAAAAGTGTGCTCAATAGAGCGAGATGTTACACTTAGAATCATAAAAATCATTCAGTACAAGAAACAAAAAATAACATGTATTGGCACAAAGTCATCATTTGACATAATAGTAAAGGAATCTATAAACATAACACTGAGGAAAGGCCTACACTATTAATCTTTATGCTGAAACAAAATCATATAAAGTTTATAGTCACTCAGGAAAAAAGCCTTTGATTGACAAGAGAAGAAAACATAAACTAAGAAGAAGAAAAAATTTACAAAGCCAGTGATGAATCCTCTATAATTTTCTGGTTCTGCTACAATTATAGTGGCCCTGTGGGCTTTGGAGCCAAAATCAACCTCTATGCTACCCAAAATTCCAAACTTGACACCCTCTTCAATTCTTTCCTTTATCCTTTCTTGCATGCTAGCAATCTGCCTATCCTCGTGCAACTGCTTTCTAAAAATAGGAAAGAGGATAAGGTGTCTTGAGATAGCTTGACACCTTAAGCATGATGTGTCCCTCTTCTTCCATAAAGAGGGAAATTTTGTTGGCATTTACTTCTTGATCATTAATTGCTAGTTGTCCCACCAGTTAACTTTTTCCTCTAAATTCAAACTTGCCTATCCTTGTGCAACTACTTTCTAAAAATAGAAAAGAGGATAAGGTGTCTTGAGAGAGCTTGACACCTTAGGCATGAGGTGTCCCTCTTCTTGCATAAAGCAGGAAATTTTATGGCATTTACTTCTTCATTAATTGTTAGTTGTCCCACCAGTTCACTTTTTCCTCTAAATTCAAACTTGTATGACTCGACACTTTTGCTGACATTGTTGGGAAGCATAGGCTCCAAGACTCGAATGATGTATTATTTTTAAAAGGAAGAGATCCCATTCCTTACATACCATTTATAAACATTTTCCAGGGTTGACTTATATTGTTCACTATGATAGACACACATAGAATCCTAAAATCCAGTGTGTTGGAATATAAACTTGCAGACTTATGCAATCTACATCAAAGTCCATTTAGTGAGTATGGATGCAAACATTTTCTAGGGCTGACTTATATTCTTCACTATGGTAGAGCACACATAGAATCTCAAAATCCAGTGTGTCGGAATAGAAACTTGCAGACTTATGAAATCTACAACAAAGTCCATTTAGTGAGTATGGATGAAAGGATATATAAAAACATGTATGCTACAATCAAGCCACATAGTAGAATAATGAGAACTAAAATGAAACCAATGAAAAGATCATTTTAAGAAATTGGAACGTAAGTTGAAAATATTCATTAAATATTTTCTTCCCCATTCCACCAGGATTTCCAACTTTTATGTGCTCAAACCAAATATGACCAGTTGGAAATGTGATCTCCCCAATTCTATTCACCATTTTTCATACCCAATATGGGTGTAAGTGTTTAACTACATAAAATAGTGGTTGCCACTACAACCATATTTGCATAATACAACTTTGCTTAACAACATCATGGTGAAGGTAGAAATTCCTTTGCATGTGCAAAAATATTCATAAATGCAGTGTATTGAATTGGACGTGGAAAGTGCATTTTTTTTTACTTCCAACAACTTCAACAAAGTTTATACCAATGACATATGAAACCACTAGAGTGGAAAGGTCTATGAAATTTCTGAATTTGATGGGAATTTCAAACTCTCATCATTTCCAATCCCTTAACCATGCTCCTACCAAGATAACACATACTAGTACAAACACCACCACAAGATTATACATTCGCTGACCAAAGTCTAAGTTTACAACAAGTTCCAGGAACATCATTAGTGGACCAATATAAAGTGAATATTTTGCATAATGTATCATGCCCAAGTGCTTTTTGAAATTCCTCTAGAAGCCCAACATAACTTCCTCTTGAATGCACCCTCTACGTGCACAGTAAAAGGACTTACTATATGCATCGATATGCTATCCCAAAACACAAGTCATTTCCATGGATATACATCCCTGGTGCACTGGCTGAGGTTAGTTTTGCATGCAATCTCTTCTTAGATTTTTTAGTTTTTTATCATGTTTCTCCAATTGTTTTTCCTTTTCCAGCAATTCACGCTCTTTAACATGGATATCATAAGCCTTCAATTCGGCTAGATGCTTCTTTTTTTCCAATTCCTCCACTAAATACCCATGGCACCTTTCCATCTCAACTTTAAACACAGGTTTTTCTGCTTTACATTCCTCTTTATGTTTAATAGTCATTCTTGGAATCTCAACATGCTCCTTATTACCAAGCATTTCTTCTAAAGAAATCAATTCATGTTCTTTCTGGGTAATCTTTGTTTCTCTTTTATTTAATTCACCATCCACCCACTTGAGAAATGGACAACACTAATGAACTGGTGTTGGATGCAGGCTGAATCAGAAAGAAAGGTTATTTTTGGAAGAGAAGCATACAAGAGAAAAAAGACAACTGGAAGGAAAAGCAACACGTACGTATGCATGGAAGACCTAACGACACTAGGGTTAGGGTTTTTTTAATACATTGTAATGGCTAGTGAGCCGAAGATATAAATAAGTGATACTTAAAGGAGACGTGCATAGAGATATATACATAGGGACCGAGAGGAAGAGAATTGTAAGGATTGTGTAAGTCATTAATATGGTGAGCTAGAGAAGGCATGAGAGACTCGATCCCGAGGGTTAGATAGCAGGTTGAGGATCCTGGTGCGATCTAGTCAGCCTCGTAGGGATAGAGGAGCCTGTGGGAGAGAAGAAGAACTAAGATTGTAACCACGTGCGGCGTGGGAGATTTCCAAACTATAATAAAAGCCTGAGAGCTACATCTTTGTGGTTATAGCCCAGGAGGGGGTGAACCACGGTAGCACTGTGTCATGTTATTGAATGGATGTATCTTTTTGTTTGATTAGTTGGTGAATGTTGAATGAATGAAGTGGTTAAGTAGATCTGGTATTTCACATGCATGCATAAAATCATTGTTATAACCAGATGTTAAATGGACTGAATAAAAGTTACGGTGCATAAACACAGATCTCACTCAATCCTAGGTTGCAAACTCCTGAGTATTGCATCCACCCATAGAGCTATCTCGGGTGAGACTGCGTAGTGCACCCTGTACACTACGTTGCCTTCTAGGTTACTAGAGGGGTCGATAGTCTTTAAGGGATTTTGTTGGGAAGCTTCTTAGTTCTGAACCAGGGTCAATCTGTAATGGTAAATGAGAATCAAGATCATAATCCCTCTAGACCAATAAGAGTAGATAGATAAAGGGAAAAACCAACAAATGGTTCTGTTGTTAGCTAATTGGAAGGAAATGGGATTGAACATATGAGATCTGTTGAAAAAGCTTCAAAAGAATACAGGATCGGATGACAAGAAGGTGAAAGAATGTGAATCTAAAAGGGGAGGTATAGTCATGCGCACATACAGATGCAATAGAATTACAATAGAAAATGGATAATCGGGACACGTTGGAATTGGTACTCGACCAGGATAAAATCGAGACCAAAGATGAAAAAGACCGCACGGATAGGCTAGAGCAAGAATTTTCCATAGCCTATGATAAAATACCAAAGAGCGCGTAGATGGAAGAATTCATGGTGACACAGAAGATTGATCAGATTGTGCAGACAATTGATCAATGTAGACAGGAGATCGAGCACCTCCGGGAGCAGCTCATACCTACCACTCCACCAGAGGTGAAGGAGCATAGGAGGCAGGATGAAACAACGTAGATAAAGGAGATAGATCGACAAGTCCATGTGGCAGCCGACGTGTTCAAGAAGGAAGAACAACTTTGGACGAAGATGGAAAAGGATCAACCGGTCCAACAGTGGGACCAAGAAGAAGAAACGATAAGCGCAACTATCCAGGACCTCAAGTAGAGGCAGAAGACAATGTCAGTCATGGAGCGCATCAAAGGAGCGCAGGATATGAAGAAACTGTAGGAAGAACTCATAGTTGCATAGACAAAGTAGAAGGAGTGACAAGCTAATTTGTTTTGGCTCCAAACATTATGGCTAATTTGTTTTGGCTCCAAACATTATGTATAATTTGTTTTGGCTCCAAACATTATATGTGTGTGTGTACACACACACACACACACACACATTTGTCATCTTGTTAATATGGCTTGATGACGTGGAACCTATATCCCCATGGCACCGTAAGGTGATTCCATGTCACCTTCTCATCCACCTTGGTCCTACCTTGTCAGCTCTTTGGTCCCTTGCCTTTCTTTTTCTTTATTTTCTTTATTTTTATGCACCCTCATCTTATCCCTACACTTGGAATCTTCATTTCCATAGATGATACAAAGGTCCTATCCTTGACGGGCCTTCCATGTGGCATCCTTCATGTTAAGGTTTAAGATATTATTAGAGTTCTTTGCATTTCAATAGATAACAATAGCATAAGATAGGATCACCGAGAAATACACAATCACAAGAGACACATCGTTTATCCTGGGAAACCCTCAGGGGGGAAAAACCCAACAAAACTTCCTTAATATAGATAGCCAATACAATGCCAAGAGATAACTCAAACAAGTACAGAAACTCCTCTCCCAAAGAAGTGCCTCTCTCTCTCTCTCTCTTCTCCAACTGCAACTCTGAAACTTGTCTCTCAATGAAAAAGTGAGTGTGTGTCTAAGTGAGGCGCTAGCCTCCTTATTTATACAAGTCTGGCATGTGTGGAAGTGTCTTTTCACTGGCAGGGTCGACTTCTTCTTATGGGTGGTTATAACCACCTTTATTATATTTCAGGGCTTCTTTAATATATTTTGGGGTTGACTTCTCTTTCTGCCTATTACAATTACATTATGACCAATCCACAAAAGGGGATTTGGTCCTTTACAGTAGCTAACATGATCAATCCACAATGGGGATTGATCCAATGAATAATATATCAAATAAT